>CM019706.1:33566111-34166111 GCA_009760885.1 Achatina immaculata
AGTGTATATAATATACATCCTTGTTTCACACCTGTTTCAATCTGAAACCATTCGCTCATTCCTTTTTCTGTCTTGATTGCACAAACATATCCGTTGTAGAGATGTTGACAATTTTAATGAATGAAGTTCAGGATTAATGGTTTCTGCTTTTCAATATGTTCTTCAAGTATTATTCTTAGGGTAAAGATCTGGTCAAGACAGCTTCCCCTTTTTGAAATCCTGCCTGTTCTTCTCTCATTGCAGTATCCATTATATCTCAAATTCTGTTCAGAATAACTTTGCAAAATACATTTGACACATCTGATAATAAAGATACTCTTCTCCAGTTTATTACAGTCACTGAGATTGCCTTTTTTGGGTATTTTGACATTGATTCCTTTTTTTGATTTAGAAGGGACCTTTACTTCTTTCCAAACTTTATTAAACATTCTGCGTAGTTGGTTCATGTTGTCACTGTTGAAAGCTTTTAACATTTCGGCTTTTATTTCATCTTCATCTGCAGCTTTGTTGTTAGCCATTAAATTCACTGCTATTTCAATTTCATTCAGTGTAACTTCATCTAAGTTGACATTTAGTTGTGGGACTGGTTAATCGATTTCAAGATTTATTAATTCATTTGAGTGTGGTCAATTAAGCATTTCTTGGAAGTGTTCGGCCCATCTTTCTGGTCTTTCTTTCCAGGTTATCTTTCCAGCAACTGTTAGCTTTTTCTGTATGGTAGTTTTGGTGTCTCCTGATTTTGCTGCATTTTCTGCTTCTTTTGCCATATTGTTCATATATTCTCTTTTGTCTCTTCTAGCTGAACTTTTTACTTTATTGTCTAGTTATTTGTATGTTGCTTTTGCCAAAACTTTTCGAAGATCTGTCTTTACATTCAAGATGGGTAATCTGGCTGCTCTTCTTTCATGTATGTATTTTCATGTGTTATCTGATATCCATGCTTTTCTGCTTGTTAATTGCAGCCCAGCACTTGCTTTTGCTGCCATGATTATGGCTGTGCTGTATGAATTCCATAATTCATCTATACTTCTTTGAGTGCTGCGAAATGTTTGGTATGCTCCAGATGGAAATCACGGTTGGTATTTTCTTCTTGTAGGCTATGACTGTTTATCTTTCTGAGTATTGATTTCAGGTGTTGGCTTTTAAGTTTAAGTTTTATCCTCCGTATACACAGGTTGTGATCACTGTTGACATCTGCACCCCTATATGCTCTTACATCTATCAAAGATGTTCTGAATTGTTTTCTAATACAAAAATGATCTATCTGGTTTCTGATTCTATTATCTGGAGATATCCATGTTGTTTTATGTATTTCTCTATGTGGAAATATTGTTCCTCCAATCCATGCCCTCTATTAGACTTATATGTCTAGTATATATTATATATCTTATACATATATAAATACATCAGTGCTTTTCAGTGGGCTTAATAACTATAAGAAAACAAAGAACGGTTACACTTATAATTATTCACTTTTGTGTTCATGTCAATTATCTTTGCTGCATCTTTGTTACTTTCAGTTAGTATATTATTCTGCTTTTTTTTAAACGCTCGAATATATCTGTCCAATATTAACATATAACAGAAAAAAAACAAGTTATTAAAAAAGAAATGCAAAGGATAAAATTCGGTCAGGGCCAAATGTTTTCAGTATTGTGTTAATCTCAGAAGTCTAAATGCTGTGTAACGCCACCAACAAAACTGAACTCACTTTATCAGCTCTAATCTGTGTTCTGATTCTTTTATGTCAAAATATTGCCATTATCAACAAAAATGAACAAAGTAGAAATACTAAAAACTAAATTATGCAAAAACAAAACTGATTTTAAAATTGTGTCAGTTGTAACAATTTGTCCAGTTTACAAAAAGAAAATCAGTGATATTAAAATATACCTGTAGTCAACAATCACTTTAATTTCTACCTTAAAGGAACTAAAAGAGTTATAGGAAGACAAAGATAAATGCAGTCGTCAATCAATACTTTTATAATTCTGCGAGCTTTACTCATGATAGTGCTTATGTTAAAATGAAAGCTCTCTCATTGTACGTATCTTTCTTACTTTCTTATATTTCACTTATCAAATGTACTTTCTCGCTTTTGCAGTGTAAAAAACATCTGGAATTAAAGAAAATAATTATACATTTCACAGCTGGATGATGTTGCAAAAAATATAAAAACAGCAAAAGAAAACTTTATTTCAGTGAGTCATTTCAAATGCCAGAGTTTGCATCATCTACCAGTTTTAAACAAAATGATGACGATGTTGATTGATGATGTCACTAGACTTTACTTTCACTCTTTTCATTTCTTTGCAGTATCAGTCGCCCACTGCAACTTTGAGCAGGGGATTAACATTTTCGATAGTCCTGTTATATAAAGAATAGTCTTATTATTTAACGCAGTTGATTTGCAGGTCCTTTATTATTCTAGTCAATTTTGCAGTAGAATAGGTACCTCAATCTCTTGTGCTAGTGTTACTGGAGCTGTTCATCTCGAGGTACAGTTCTCTGTGATTCCTAAACCTTTTCCAGCTGCCATCCCCTTGCCACTCAGGCAACAGTCAGAAACATTTCTAGCACCACAAAACAATGTTTTTTGCTGAAATGGTACTCTGTGGCATTTTTCTTTTCGGTTACTGGACCTTCCCAACACCCAGTGTGTTATTGTTTGTTTTACACTTCCACATGCTCATCTCATTGCCTCTTTATCCATTCTTTCTCACTTTTTCTTCTCTGTATAATCTCTCTCTTTCTCTCACTGTGTGATATGTATGAATGTTATGTATGTATGGTATGTTATGTATGTAGGGTATGTTTGTATGTGATGTGTGCATGAATGAAGTGTATGTATGGTACAAAAACTGCACTATACACTTCTCAAGATCTCTACTAGGGAAATAGAAAAATGTTTGCAGGATGAGGAACACCAGATTACTCTGAAATATGAGGCACACCAGATTACTCTGCATTACCCTGCTGTTCGTGTATAAATTGGAAAGTGGATATCACATAACTGATAAAGAAATAGTGCAAACCTAGTTAAATTTTTAGGAGAAAAACACTCAAAAATTCCTTTGATATATCATGAGAATCTGATAATCATTTGGACATGTCATGAGAAAACGTAAGTTAGAGAACTTGGTAACCACTGGACACATCATGATATTACAGAAGTTAGAGAACCGAATAATCACTAACATGTCACGAGAAACAGAAGTTATGTTACAGTACTGTGTTGGTGGGGGGTGGGAGTAGGAGGAGAAGTCACATCGGCAGAGAAGAGTAAAGATAAGAAGGAGAAGCAAAAGATACAGATTCCACTTTGAATTCTGTTCGTGCTTGTGTAGGTGAAAAAGCCAAGTCGAGAGTTTATTTTTGTCTTAAGTTATTTGAGTTTGCGTGATTCATTGAACTAAGGCATGCAGCTCAAGGTTTCAAGCTTGACCAGGCTTGGGTGTTTTGACGGGAAGTTATGAAATATCGTACTTACTAAGTGTCAGACTTGTCAGCTGATGGTAAGAACGCTTTTTTTTTTACTATATACAACTTTTTTTTTCCTAGCTGTTATAAATGTTAACAACTTAGAAACATTCTTTTTCAAACTTGGACTACAAAAATAAATAGATTATTTAGTACAGACTAAAAGCAGACAGAGTACAAATGCTGGAAGCAAATCAGCCAAAGAAATCTGGATAGTTTTGGTTAGAGTAACTGAAACTTTCAATTAGGGGTAGTGGAGGGTGTTGAGAAGGAAATTTCATTATGTTTATTTTTCCATGGCTCACCCTGCTTGTTTGATTTATATTGTTTTGGAAGAAGAGAATAGTGAGAGTGATGTGAAGTCAATTTTGTTATTGTAAACATATGTTGAAGAAGACTATTTCCTTAATAGACATTTTCTTATTGAATGCACAGCCTTGGGTTGTAGTGTTTATCATCATCATGTGCCATGCTGAATGGTGCTGGCTATCATGCTTATCCATAGTACCCAATCTTTCATGCAGGATTAGTTCAGTTGGTGATCTCTTCTCACACCATCTAATCAAACTATCCAGGCCCTTCTTCCATCTTTTTTTTCTGTTGTTACAATATTCCCCTTTTCTCACTGCATGTCCTGTGAAAGTACAGTTATGTTTTTTTTAATGAGTTTTTGCTTCTCCCGCTCTTGTCATACATTCTTCATTCTTAATCTTTCCTGTCCATGGAGCTCCCAACATTCTTCTTATAAACCACATTTCTATTGCTTCCACTGATCTTTGTGCCAGCCTACCTACTTATCCATGACTCACTTCCATATAATATAATAGACTTAATATAGCATTTTAGGACCTGTTTTCTAACATTGACAACATGTTGCATGTTTCTAGCATTGATTATGTTGCATAATATGTTTCTCATTTTTTCAAAGGCAGTTTTTGCTTGACCTGTTCTGGGAGACTAGTGTATAAAAAATTTTGTCATGCTGGTTCTGTTTTTTTTTTCATCATGTTGTGCTCACACACAAGCACTTTGAGAGGTTTAGTGACAACTGATCACAGGATTTCACTCTGACTGGAAATTGTGATGCAGATTATCACTGCATATTTCAAAAGAGGGGAAGGAAGACAAGAAGTAGGGGTGAAATGGTTATTGATGGGAAGTACTGTAAAATTCCTATTAGGAAAAGTAATTTCTGATCATGGAATGTTGGAGGGTGCTATTATATTATTCATTCATTAGCTTGTCCCTTGCAGAACTTTGCCTCTTTAACAGCTTTCTAGAAGGCCTCTAGGTTATAAACTAGATGCCCCTCTGCTGAAGCATCCATTCGCAAATCATCAACGTCTTACTGTCATCTTCACCATGATATTATGTCATTCAAAGACTGTCTTCTCCATACTCTCATGACGTTTAATATGTCTGAAATACTTAAGTTTTCTCTGTTTAACTTTCTTTATCTACCAACCTTCTTCAGTTAGAATACTCTCTCTCTCTCTCTCTCTCTGAACCTTAAGTGTCCAGGGCACATGGAGCTTCTAAAAGGGTTTTTCACCAATGCCGGTCCTTTGCCTTTTTTCCACTCCTGTCCAGGTGAGCCCTCTATTACTTAACATCCTCTGTTGTTCTTTTCCGTGTCTCCTTTGGTTTACTCTCACTTCTGTTCCCCTGCAGTGTCCATCTTAGTGCTATTTTTGGTAGTGAGTCATCAATCACCTGGAGCACATGTGCCAACCATCGCCAACGTCTCTCCTCAGTAATTGCTGACATAAGCAATTCAGCCAACATGATGTTATTTCTTATGGTGTTTGGCCAAAATATTGTTCTAATTCTTCATAAACATTTAGTATGGAAAGAATTCAGCTTCTCTTCTATAGTTTTGATGATCTTCCAGCCTTCACTTCCATAGAGTAGTATACTTAGAACATTACTCTTAATTATCCTGATTTTCATCTTTGTACTTAGTTTTTTTTAGATGTCCATAAGTCAGCAAAATAGACAAGAAATTAGACTCTTTTGAAAACAAATGCCTAAGGGAAATACTTGGTATAAAGTGGAACGAATTCAAGAACAATGCAGAGATAAGACAGCAAATAAGAACTTGTCTCATGGGTGATAAGAAAAAAAGAGTCAAACATGTCAGTCACATAATGAGAAGAAACCGTCAGAGAATCCCAAAACAAGCCATCAACACAGGCTGAAGAAAAAGAGGTCGTCCACGTGAAACTCTAAAGAGGATATTGTTAAGAGAGGTCAGTTTAGTGGACATAACATCCCTTGATGAGGTTGAAAAACTCATCGAAAACAGGAAAACTTGGCAAACTACCGTGTGAACTCTTATGTTACATTTAACGGCACGAGAAAGATGTAAGATAATAATTTTGCAGCATTGCAAAAGCCTGGTTTGCTCTAGTAAGTCTGCTGTTGATGTCCTCTGTGCTGTCTCCATCTTCTACTACTCTACTACCAAGGCATACAAATTCGTTGACCTCCTCCACTAACTTTTTATCTACTCTACTGTTATTCACATTTTGCTTCATTAATTTTGTCTTTCCTACATTGATCTCTAATCGTATTTTGCTGGCATTTTGGGTTAGCTTGTTTATTTCATCTTGCATTTCTTTGCACTGCTTGATAATAGACAAATGTCATCAGCAAAGTCAAGGTCCTCCAGTACAGTGTGAAGATAGAATATTAAAAACATGTAAAAAACTATGTAGACATTTCTTCTTGATCAAAATCAGCAGTTCTTAATCCTTTTTTAGCTCCACTCTAAAACAATAATGGTAACTGACTCAACAATCACAAAGATAATGAAATGAACAACAAAAATTTTGAAGAAGTATAACAACTTTAGTGTACTCCCACAACTAAATGTCCTTCACAAAATCTGTTACAAAGTATTTAAGTTTTCTCTGTTTAATCCTTTTTACTAGCCAGCCTTCTTCAGTATTAAGTTCTTGTAGTATGGGTGTCTGAGTGGGGAAGTGGTTAGTGCACTGGTCTCTCATGGCGAAAGTTGGGGGTTCGAATCCGGCCGGAGGCACCCAGCTATAGAAATGGATACCCAACTTCTTCTGGAGTTGGGAAAGGAAAGGCAGCCAGGCCATATCACCCTCTAGTGTGCTGATAGGTCAAGGAAAATATGGGCACTAACACCATATCCCTATGGATACATTATAAACATCATGATAATCTAGAGAAAACTGTCTTGGAAGGGTACATAATGGGAAAAAGAAAGAGAGGAAGACCAAGGCGAAGATGGCTGCAAGACATCGTTGATGATCTGCAAATGGATGCATCAGCAGCAGGCCATCTTGCTCACAACCAAGAGGCCTATAGGAGTGCTGTTAGGGAGGCAAAGTTCCGCAAGGGACATGCAAATGAATGAATGAATCACCAACATAAACTTGACTAGCACTAGTTTTATCATCCAAAGCCTCAAAACCATATTTGACTACCACAGTTTTTACCCTCCAAACTTTCATCACAAACTTGACTACCATCAGTTTTACCCTCAGTCTGAAACTAACATTAAACTGAAACTATAAACACTGAAATATGAATATAAAGAATAATTTCTGTTTTCACAGAACTCTGATTTCCAATCAGGACAAACCCTTAACTCCCATTTTTGGTTATGGCAGCAAGTCAGATGATGCCACCACTGAAGTTTTATGAATGATAGCCAATGCTGTATGTGGACAGAATGAAAAATAAACCAACAAATTACCTATTTAGCTATTATCATCACGAGGTCCAGACAAATCTATAGGTACTCCAATCTACTTCTAGCATTCAGCAACTGATGAAAGAAGTTTTATGTTGATTTACAGCTCCTCTTGAAAAACAAGAAAAAAAACCCAACAAAGTCTAGTGTTATCTCTGTGTTATAAAAATGGCCTGGCTAATTTCATTTATATCTTATCTTATATCCTTCCCGTGCCGTTAAACGTCACATAGGGCTCGCAAAGTAGTTCGCCAATTTTTCCTGTCTTCTGCGAGTCTTTCAACCTCATCAAATGTTAACTTGGCCTCTCTTAATAATGTCCTCTTCAGAGTTTCACGCGGTCTGCCCCTTTTTCTTCGGCCTGTTATGTTCCACTTGATAGCTTGTTTTGGGATTCTCTGATCATTTCTTCTCATCAAGTGACCAACCTATGTCCATCTCCTTTTCCTGATCACCCATGAGACTGGTTGTTGTTCAGTCATCTGTCTTATTTCTGCATTGTTCTTGAATTCATTCCACTTGATGCCGAGTATTTTCCTTAGGCATTTGTTTTCAAAAGAGTCTAATTTCTTTTCTATTTCTTTAGTTGTTTTCCAGCTTTCACATGCTTAAATGAGGGTGGATATTACATTTGAATTGAATAGTCTTAACTTGGTTTTTGTGCTTATAACTTTTGAATTCCATATGTTCTCAAGATTCTTGAAGATTTATGCTGCTTTTGCAATTCTGATCCTAACTTCCTTTCTAGTGTCACCATCCTGGTCTATGTAGCTGCCAAGGTATGCAAATTGAGTGACTTCTTCAATATCTGTCCCTTCTATGTGTATTTTTCCATTTTGATTGATGGGAATTTTCATTATTTTTGTTTTGTCCTTGTTAATTTCAAGTCCTATTTTGCTAGCCAGTGAAGACAGGCTATCTGTTTTTTCTTGCATGGAATTCACATTATTACTGATAAGAGTTATGTCATCAGCAAAATCAAGATCTTCTAGTTGGGTCCCATGTACCCAGTCAATACCTGTGTTACCTGTGCAGCATTTTTTCATTATGAAGTCTATTGTAATCCCAAAAAGTAAAGGAGACAGTATACATCCTTGTTTATATATTCTGGGTTTATATATTCTACAAATTTGTTTAGCTTCATGTTTCACATCAGCTAGTTCTTCTTGACAGTTATGCTATGGCTGCATTGATGAAGGACACAATTTGGAGGTGACTGGAGTGCTAAAGAATTGTCTAGGTTATCCTACAGAGTTAAGTTCATCCTCTCCATCACAAAAATTATCTTAAAAAATATTCCAAGTTTGTCGTCTCTGAAATAGTTAAGATAATGTAAGAAACAATGACTTCTAGTATAACCTGCATGTCATCGAAAATGGTTCATTCATTTAAATATTAGATATACTAGTGGTGTGAAAAGTACAACATTGCCAAAAACAGTTCTGATATAATCATCTGTAATGTCTCCCAGTGCCTCTCCAGTACTCAAGCTGAATGAGACAGCACTTAACAAACTACAGCTTTTTTGTTTGTTCACTAAAACATGAACACAGCTCTCTCACAAATGTGGTTGTTTGTCTCTGGTTTTTAGGCCAGATCCTTGGCCCGAGTGTAACTGGAAACAAACAATAGCTGACTGCATTATGGTAAGCAAAGCAAAGCCAACTTAGATCCTGTTTTGCCTTCCACATCGTGCCCCCCCCCCCCCCCAGTGAAAAGACAGTCTTACTGAGTGAACAGAAATAGGAAGGCAAACATGTAACCAAAATCAAATGTGGCAGACTGAAACATTCAGATTTCATAGTGGGTAAATGCAGAAGGAGGAGATTTTTTTTTAAACCACCAACATTCACTACATATGCTGTATCATCAATGTACATTAGTTCTTCAGTGTATGCTAGCTGTCCGTCAGTGTATGGTAGTAGCCCAAAAAAAAAAATCTATTCTGAGATGTGTTGCATTTTTGCTCTGATAAAGAAACAAATAATTCAGAATTACCAAACTCAATTTGACAAATTAAAAAAAAAACTACAACACTCATAAATAGATCTTGAATGATCTTTTTTTAAAATTTGCATCACAATATTTTCACTCACAATTAGCAACAAATCCTAAGCTGTGCACCATCAGACCAGGCCTGTAAGCTGTGTCCATGTAAATGAGCTGCTATTTTTTAGAAGTGCATCCTCTGTGACATACCACCATGAGGGAAAAAATAAATCTACAGAGAAAGAATATTTATTACAATCCAGCTGCAGAAGTAGTAGCAGCACAGCAGTAGTGGCTGCAGTGGTAATAGCAGTAGTAGTAGTTTTAATAGTAGCAGCAACAGAAGTACATGAAGCTAATGAACAGAAAAAGGGATACATCAAAAAGAATAACTTAGAACCACTAACAGCTCTCACCTACTATCCCACCACTGCAACAAAAAAATCCCTCTGATATCACATCTCATTAGTAATAACACAGATCTCTGAGAATACTGGGGACCGTCTTGACAAGTGATATTATCAACTCCACTCTAAGAAATGACAGCAAGCTGCTTTTTTTTTCTTCTTAAATAGGGAATAAAGATGCTGTCTCATCCATGGCTGACATGCTCATCTCAGGATTGGAGAACTATAACTGACCAAGATCCAAGAAGAGGAAATATGTTATCTCCAGTTCAAATGATACAACACCTTTGTTCAGTTCAGCAGTTCACAAACTTTTTCAGGCCAAGGACACATAAAGTCAATGATAATTTACCACATATCTCCCCATATAGCCCTGCTAAACTTCCTCCACACTATGTATAAATTTAAAATCACACATTTTTCTTTTTACATAAACTCTACATTTGCTATGCTGACTACCATCGGACACTTTGTGGATTTTAAAAAAAGTCATTGGACCACAGTTTGGGAACCACTGCTCACGTTTGTGTACTTAAAAATGCACCCAGACTGCACATTATTGTATAATCTAAATCTATTCAAAGTGATGCTAAATACAAAACATAAGTCTAGTCTACCTGAGTGTTAATGTGGTGCCTGATGATCTGTGTAGACACAGACAGAGCAACAGACCCTGACTGGCAGCGACAGACACTGAATGGCACCAGCAGACGTTCATGATCTTGGCCAGTCTGAAATTGGTTGGAAATGTAAGGTCTGAAGATGGAGAGTACTGAAAACTGATATACTATGTATACTAGATCTGTTATTCATGTATCATATCAAGTCTATAGTCTGCCCATCCCTTATTATTTTCATTTAACGTATAACCAGTATCCAAGCATTCCATCACATAGTCCTTTCTTTCTTGTCTGTTTCACCCACCTTCCTCATGGTTCTACTTCAAGCAACCACGTGCTTTGAATCAAACTGAACTCTGAACCATCAGTCTTTTTCAGAAGTAGGGGATCTGTGTGTTCAAGCTAATAATATTCTTATATCTGTGTATTATTATTACCTTTATGTCTGCATTTAAAATATTCATAATGCTTTATGAATGTGGTGAGAATGCTACGGCTAAAGCCAAAGAGTTCTTCTTCTTCTTTATATCATTCTCGTGCCATTAAACGTCACATAGGGCTTGCAAGGTAGTTCGCCAATTTATCATGTTTTCAGCGAATTTCAACCTCATCAAGGGATGTTAATGCCTTCTTCTTCGTTCTTTATATATTAAGGCACCACTGGAATAGTATTGGCGCCAACTAAAATGGTTTTCTACTGGGTTGATTAAATCTTGTGGAGTACAGTTTCATCTTAGAAATGTCTTCTTGTTGTTGGTGTTATAGAACAACCTATTTTCACTGAGAAAATACAATGCCCAGGCTTCCAACTCCACAGAAAGATACAACAACTTAACATAACTTGGCAGTCTTCCAACGAAAACAAACTGGTCAACAATGAGAATTCCAACAAAGCCAACTGGTGTAGTTACATCTTCAGACACACATTTACTGATGGACAAAATGAGGGGTGAAACTCATGAGGATGGAAACGTAGCCATCAGGCTGAACAGAAATTACAATTACAATGCCCGGCGTGAGAGAACCCTATGCTATATGGGCGAAAACCTTACAATGTCCTTATTACACAGAAAATCATACTTACAATGTTCCACCCGAACTACCTCAGCCATCACAAGAAAACCCAAATCCTCCAACTAACTGCTAAAAAAAAACTACCACTACTAAAAACTTCATAAACTGAGACTCCATCTACAACAAACTAGTAAGGTTCATCCTACAACACTAATCGTGAGTGGTATTTATACTATCCCTACTCATTCAGTTTTCTCCATGCTGCACGCTTTTCCCAAGACCCCCGCTCAATGGTCTCAACCAATCTACCTTTCAAACACTCTATATTAATTATTCCTAAATACCAATCCTGTTTATAACTCCTAGCCCAGAGCATACTGCTATACTGAGCAGTTACTGAATAATTGTGCTTACAAAACACCTTTTTTGGAGGTGCTAGTAAGCTCAGTCAGTTAGTACGTTGTTCTCTTGTAGCTAGACGGTGTAGCATGGCCTTGTAAGTAGAGATTATAGTATTATATGAATGTGATGATGAATATGATTATGAATGGAGGAAAATCAATTAGCAACAGAAAAAAAGTAGGTAGGAAATGTGGAGAAAGGTATAAAACTTCCATGACACTAGTATGACAGGATGCTGACAAAACTAAACAGAGAAGACATATATTGAAAAGATACAAAACGAGATACGCCGAGATATAAAAACTATACTAAAGAAAGAAGCCAGAGAATGGCTAAATGATAACAACACAGTGACACATAAACAACTAGCCCGAGGTGATATAAAACAGACAGGTCTTGTTCGCGACATATAGTATACAAAATGGCAGGTAAAATAAACGGATTAACAATCAGAATACAGCTCAAGGTTTACCCCAGGCCAAAGAAAGGCCTTATTTTGAGCATAACAAAAAAGACTATGGTTATACCTAACAGAATCCACCAGCATGCACTATAAAAGTAAATGGAACTATTTCTGCAGGTGCAGAAATTCAAATACCTTGGAGCAGTAATAACTTCAGATGGGAAATGCACAACAGAAATTAGGAATAGAATAGGCATTTCACCATATTTCAGAGAAATAAATTTCAGATATATAGGCTGAAGCACTGCATTTCAGAGAATGAGAAATATATTATCAATGAATGTTAGAAAACGAGTCTAAAATGCTATATTGAACCTAGCGTTATATTTGGAAGTGAATCATGGACAAAAACAGGTCTGCACAAAAATCACTGGAAGCAGCAGAAATGTGGTTTTATTAGAAGAGTGTTGCGGATCCCATGGACAGCAAAAATATTGAAAAAAAAATTTGTCAAAAAGATAAGAGAGTGACATGCAATGAGAAGAGAAGGCATTGAAAATATTATAACAATAGAAGGAAGAAAATTAAGAGAAATGATACTGGACAGTCTGACAGGATGGTGTGAGAGGAGATCACCAACTGAGCCTGCATGAAGGATCGTGTACTCTGAAGAAGCATTAATAGCCAACTTCAGTCGGCACAGCATCTGATGATGAATGCTAAACCTGACAGTTGTTTATGACTCGTGAACCAACTGGAACGCATATATAACTGGACGTCTGAAAGTGGAGCCAAAGTACCTACTGGTCACTCACCAGACCGGATTTGAGGATAAAAAGGATAGTCAGTAAGCGGAAGGAGTCGTCTGCAAAGCAGACCCGATAAGACGTCAAAAGAGGACAGAAGAAGAGGGTCCAGAGGCTATAGAGGACAAGTGAGGGGGAACAAGGACGGTCAAGAGAGAAAGAGAAGATCCGACCAGAACAGTCGAGTAAGAGCGACAGTGAGACACGAAGGGGACAGAAAGACAGAAGAACAAGAAAGAGAACGATGCAATATTAGAATCAGAAGTAGTATTTAGACTGACGATGTGTTTCAAATGATTAAGAAGAATTTATACTTTTGAAACTTTAAATACATTTCAGAGAAATTTAATATTTTTAAATATATTTAATTAAATCTTATTTATAATAGTTTTTAATAATTGTCCTAGTATCACGTGTGGAGATCTTGACAATGCTGAAATGCTGAATGTAGAATATGATAATGTGAACAAAAGATTATATGCTTCAACGACGAAACAAATGAAGTTTATGTTTATATCTTATTCTAAATGATGAGAATACATCTTGATCTTACGTGTTATAAATTCGGTGATTATGACACATTAATTTTTTTTCATCTGACTGGGTTTTAATATTTGTGAGACCTCGATGTGTAATATCATAGAAAATCAACATTTGAATAATATGATTAAAAATATTATACAACTGAAAATACTACACGGGTGCCTTGAGATTTCCGACATTTGGAAGGAGACAACTTGCTACAACACGAAGTACTAACTGCTACCGTCAAATCTGACAATTAAGGAAGAGAACACAGCTAAGACAGCCGGTAAAAGGAATATCAGGAGTTAAGTTTTATTTAGAAATTGAGCTATTAATTATTATTCTTTCGGCTTCTTTGTTACATGTTAGAAACTCAGTATATTGTGACAAACTGTAAAAATAACATGTAAAATAGAGACATGGCAAAACATACTAATAAGTGGACACATATACTGTTCAAAAAAAAAGAAACGCAACACTAATGTAGTTATAATGGCCACAAAATTTTAACCGTATCGAAATTTTATTTTACTGAATTAATGTTTCAATCTTGGCATGTCTAAAACGTTAACAATGAAATGATGCTCATTAAATTTGGTTTGGACTTTTACTCTTTGCAACTGAGGCCTCCGTTTCAGTAAGGTGTGCCATTTAGTCGTTGGATCTTTGTTCTCGGAGATTGGTTTGTGCCACGTGTCATTGGCGGACGTCTGTTAAATTCATCCCATTGTATTGTCTGATGACATGGATGGCCAAGGAATGATGTGGACGTTGTTGTCAGCGAGGAACTAGGTGGTGATCGAGCGTTATACTGCTGAAAAATCAACCCTGGTGCATTCAGAAGTGCAAGGACGTGAGAACCAAGAATTCCAGTAACGTCCTTCAATTTGCACCAGGTCACTTCTTCCCATGAAGTTGATTTTCACCCACATCATGTGGAGGAACTTCATCCACGCAGTTCTTGGCATTAGAAAGAATGATTCATCACTAAACTAAACCCTTCTCCAGTCATTCATAACGGTCAGTTGACGATGCTGGTTCGCCCACTGTAGTCAGTTTTGACGATGCTGGACCTCTGTAGGGTCTTCTGGCCAAAGACCAGCGTCATGCAGCCGGTTCCTGACCGTTTGACAAGCTGCTGTCATTGACTGGTGTTGAGGACGCAGAATGCAAATCGATTACACTGCGCGACCGGTCTGCAACTGAGCCAGTTTCTTGAAATCGCCTCCAAAGGGGACTAATGGTGCTTCTAACAACATTAAATTGTGTGGCCACTACACTTTGTGACTGTCCAGTCTGTATACGCCCAGTGATGATGAGTCGTTGTTCTGTAAAGTGAGATGAGCCGTATTGATCCGAGGAACGTCAATCTTTTATATGCATTTCAATAACATCGTCAGTGAGTTTTGTGAACCTGTCATGAGATTGTAAAAAATGCTGTTTTCTGGGTCAGCATGTGAAGTTATCCAAGTGAACGTGCAATTTGCCTTGTTTGATAAGGAAACTTGTTTAAATCGCGACATCGTATCTGTTGCGGTTCTTTTCTCTTTTGTTTTTTTTTTAACAGTATTGGCAGGTCAAATAAATAAACAGTGCTATGACAGTTGAATACAGCAATCTGTGACTTTAAATCCTTAGTAGCTGATCAGACCGTAAGACACGACACAGAAATTTTTGATATCAGGATCATAATCATAATAATCATATTCATTTAATCGTAATGAAAAACAGGCATTCTTAACCAGACTAAACAACAATGAAAAAAAAATACTGGCTTTCAGATCAAGTAGAGGGAGGGTCTGGGAGGAATTGAAACAGGATTTAGCTAGACATTATATTACTGACACATGCATTCGCACTAAACATACAACACGAAAATGTACAGGCCTACGCGGACACATGCTTAGATTTATTAAGGGGAAACCATACATACACTGACGAAATAACCATGAACTGACAGCTAGTATGGATTTTTGTTCTACAGTTCTACCCGATTCAAAATGATGAGAGATAATCCGGTAGCAGTGCAGGAAGATAATCTGATGCATCGGCTCAGTGCACGCACAGGGAAACAAACGGTACAGCGTAATTCACACACACACTCACACATATATATAGTGTATTCATGCTGAATACAAAAAGAGAACAAGGACGGAATAAACCCCACAGCGGCGAACTGTAGCACTGTATACCAACAGACGAGAAGACAAGGGACGTTAATAGTATTATCATATGGCCAACACAAGAGGATTTAACATTTTATTTTTCTATATTATCGTAGACTGCAGATCCTACATTTCTTGTTGCCTGAAGACATTAGTTCTCTTTGCTATCATATTACTGATGAAGATGTTCTTAAATGAACAAAACACTGCAAAATCACTTTACAGCTTCAGTCTAACACTACCTCTCGTTCCTCTACTAGTTTTGTGTTCCCCTTTCAGGTCCTCTTGATGTTCTACCGTCTTCCTTCTCTCGCTATCTATATCAGCCCACTTCCCTGACTCGTAAGTCAACTGTCCAATATGTCACACCTCCCAATATCTAATTGTCGGTTTGCTACTTTGTTTCAAACCCGCGCGCGAACGACGTCCTAAAATTAGCAACATGCCATCGTTTTACTCACGTTCATTCGGTCAGTTTAATTGTTATTTTAATTAAGCCCACTATCTCTTTCGGGGAGTAAGCTTTAGAAATTAGTCCGTTCTCTATTCTATCGATAACCAGACCTTTGGCCCTTCCTACATCAGAGTGAAAGTGTCAATGTCTCTTGTTTCGGCTAGGTGTTCTCGAGTAGTTTTCGAGTCATCGTGTTGGACTAATTTACTTATGAACATCCTTCCTTCGTAGTTCTTCTCTCTCGGCATCGCCATGTCTGTCTTTTTGCCTCCTCTGTTTACTGATTAGTGTTTTGCATTTCTAAGTAACTGCTCTTCGGAGCGTCCAGTCATAAAGTATGTTTACGTTATCTTTGTCAGCATTTTGTCTTTCTAATTATCTATTTTATATTCATAATCATATCACTTATAATAATAATTATATGTACACAACAATTGTCTTAAATTCGTAAAACTTATTTAAAAAAACATTGGCAGGTTTGACGCTGGTTTGATGAAAAAAGTTACATTATACATTTTTCATTGACACCTAAGAATGAAGTCTACAAATTTTTATTGTCTTGAAAGAAAGTTATGATATAGTATGTAAATAGTATGAGTGAGTTGAGACAATCGTCACGAACAGAATCTACAGATATATATTTTTGATGGTTGAAAAAAGAATGGATGTTTTGTATTGAATACATATTTGGCAGTTAGACTTAATGCACCTGTTGCAAAGATTGACGTCTGGTGAGAACTGACAGTTACATTGCAAAAACTAACGAGAACTAACTATGATGTATCTATAAGAGAACGGAAAAGAAGTGTGCCATTGCATGACAGTTGTTTCCAATACTGTTCCAACAATATGAATTTACTGTCAACGTTTGCAGCACCTGGGATAGGCCAGAAATCTGTTGTCGAGAAAGTAGTTTTTCACATTGTTTTATGGATGTTTTGTATTAAAAATACATGTTTGGCATTTACAAGACTTAATGTGCTTGTTGCAAATTCTTCATAATTCTTCTTTAGGGTGGAAAGAATTCAACTTGTTTTCTATGGTTTTTGGTGATTTTCCAGCATTCACTTCCATACAGTTAGTACACTTAGAAAATTACTCTTAAATATCTTGATTTTCATATTTATGCTTAGTTTTTTTGATTTCCATATAGTCTGCAGCATTGCAAAAGCCTGGTTTGCTCTAGTAAGTCTGCTGTTGATGTCCTCTGTGCTGTCTCCATTTTCTACTACTCTGCTGCCAAGGTATACAAATACATTAACCTCTTCCACTAACTTGCTATCTACTCTGAGTACATTTCTGTTGTTCACATTTTGCTTCCATTAACTTTCCTACGTTGATCTTTAGTCCTATGTTGTTTGCACTCTGAGTTAGCTTGTTTATTTTATCTTGCATATCTTTGTGACTGCTTGATAATAGACAAATGTCGTCCGCAAAGTCAAGGTCCTCCAGCACTGTTTCAAGGGTCCTTTGTAAGCCTCTGCGTTTTTGTCTGATGTTGCCTCCTTCATTAACCAAGATAAATAATGTTGGTGATAGTACACATCCCTGTTTCACTCCTGTTTGTATCCTAAAGCTGCTGGAGGTATGTTCTCCACAGATAACTTTGCACTGAAAACCCTCGCTTTGATTACATTAACTATTTTATGGGGGAGGCCATGCCATCTTAGGATTTTCCACAGTGCATCTCTGTTGACACTGTCAAAGGCTTTCTCAAAATTTATGAATAATGCATATGTTGTGCTATGCCACTCATTTGCCTGTTCTAATATTTGTCTAAGTACAAATATGTGGTCTATGCATGATCTTCCTTTCCTAAATCCTGCCTGCTCTTTCCGAAATTTTTCCTAAAGTGTTGGTATTCTGTTGATGATTATTCTGCAAAATACTTTACTGGTGAGTGGCAGTAGGGCAATGCCTCTCCAGTTCCCATAATCTCTGAGGTCACCCTTCTTTGGTAGTTTTACTATAAGATCAGTTTTCCACTCCTCTGGGGCTTTTTCTAGATCCCAAATGTGTTGTAATATCCGGCAAAGCTGTTTCTTCTGCTTTCAACATCTCAGCAGTCACTTCATCTTCACCTGGTGCTTTATCGCCTCCTTTACTTCACTTACTGTTATTGGTCCTGTATTGATGTTTAGTTCCATTTTTGCTTCAGGTATGTCTATTGTTTGTGCTGCTTGTGTTCTGTTTAGTAGGATGTTAAAGTGTTCCCTCCATCTTTCAATTTTTTCTCTTTCTCCACTGACCAGTTGTCCATTTTGTGTCCTTACTGCACTTTCACATCTTGTGTTGAAGTTACCTGCTTTGTGATTTTATATATGGTTTTCATGTCATTTGTGTATGCTGCTTTATCTGCTGCTTCCTACGTCGTCATAGTATTGACGTTTATCTTGACGGCATGATTCCTTCACTTCTTTGTCTTTTTGTGCATAATTGCTTAAAACTCGTTGTGATTTGGTGTTCAGTAATTTTTTCTTGATTTCTTTTCTTTGCTCTATCTTTTCCCATGTCTCTTTTCTCCTCTTCTGATATCCCAGCACCTCTTGCTGTTTCCTGTAGCGTTTTATTGAATGTAAGATCTCGTTACTTTCACTCCAAATTTGCAATGCGTATGTCGGTTTTCACCAGAAGTCAATCTTTGCCACATCGCATTCTTAATGACGATTTTCATCTCTGATAAAGTTCATCGTAGTTAAATGTTAAGAAACTCTCCAGATTTGCAATTCGAATGTCAGATCTCTACAAGACGCATAGTTCGTGACGATTTTCATCTCTGATAAAGTTAGATCTCTAGTTTCACTCCAGTTTTGCAATGCGAATGTCTATTCTCACCATACGTCAATCTTTGCAACAGATCTACAAGGCGCATTGTTCGTGACCATTTTTTCAACTTTGAATTAAACTCACTCTCCACATACTTCTTCTGGTGATTTCTGGTGCCAAGCAGTGCAAGCGTTAGTAAAAACGAGTATTTTCGTATAATTGTATGTGTGGTGCAGTGGAGGAGTATTGTTATCGCATATATGTTGTAAAGTCCAGTGTGAAATTATCTTTGAATTTTCTCATTTTCGGAGTGTCGGTGGGTGAGAAAGAGTGCATCATCAAGTATATCAGCATTAGTTGTCTACGCGGAGTCTGTTTAGCCATTTGTCTGTTAAGGACCATTTCCAGATAAGTGCCTACGGAATCATGACACTTGCAGAACACTGTTTTGCAAATTCGCCAATGACAAAGAAGAATGAAACTTATTTCCATCAACACTTAAGGTGGAGGACATGGCCGAATTTTCCAAGACGTCTTTGCTCAAGACGTCTTCGAAGGATGTGTAGCCACAATAATATACTTTTAATAGTTACTTTTCAGAAGCGTAGAAATGTTCCGTCTTCTCATCAGATAGACAACTGCAGCCCTGTTCCAGAGAAAGGTGGTTCTAAGATGTGGCAGCTGGTCTTCAAAACCAATAATGTTTATTGTTCCCTTTTTTTCTTTTTTTTAGTGTTTTTTCTTTTTTTGTCCTCTTTTTTATACTTTTTTCTTTTCTTTCTTTTTGTCTGTTTTGTTTCAGTTTTTTTTTTGTTTTCGTCTGGTTTTTTTTCCCTATTTTTGTTCATTTTTGTCGTTTCTTTTTTTTTATTTAAAAAATTTTTTTGTTCCTATCTTTTTAGTGGTTTTTTTTTGGTCTTTTTTATTGTTTTGCTC
The DNA here is from genome assembly GCA_009760885.1 of Achatina immaculata. Classification (NCBI taxonomy): domain Eukaryota; kingdom Metazoa; phylum Mollusca; class Gastropoda; order Stylommatophora; family Achatinidae; genus Lissachatina; species Lissachatina immaculata. The sequence continues at coordinate 33,585,806 of CM019706.1, forward strand.
TTTTTGTTATTTTATTGGTCTTTTTTGTAGCTTTTTTCTTGTTTTTTTTCTGTTTTTTCAGTTTTTCTTTCTGTTGTTTTTTTTTTGTTGTGTTTGGTTACTTTCTTGTATTTTTTTCACCTTTTCTTTCTTTTTGTTTGTTTCTCTTTTTATTTTGTCTTTTTTTGGTTCTTTTCTGTTTTTTTTTTACTTTTGTTTTGTTTATTTTCTGATTTGTCGTTTTTTTCGCCCTTTTTTCTTTTTTTTTCTTTTCTGTTGTTTATTTAAAATGTTTTTTGTTGTTTTTTCTTATTTTTTTTCCGCTTTTTCCGGTTTTTCTGTTTTTATTCGTTTGTTTTTCCTTTTTGTCTTTTTTCTTGTTTTCTTTTCTTTTGATTGTTCTGTTTTGTTTTGGTTTCTTCTGTTATTTTGTATTGTTATTTTTGTTCTCTCTTTGTTCATTTATTTCCTTTGTTCTTTTTTCTGACTTTTGTTTTCGATCTTTTGTGTTCTATTCTGTTTCGTTTGTTTTGTTCTTTTTTTTTGTTCTTTTGTGCATTTTTGTTCTGTGCTTGTTTTCTTTATTTTACTGTTTTTTTCTTTTTTGTCTTTACTTTTTTCTATTTAGTTCTTGTTTTTTTCCTTTTTGTCCTTTATATTATTTCTTTTTTTGTTCTTTTGTTCGTTTTTGGGTTTTTTTGTTATTTTTACCTATTATGTTTTTTTGTTCTATTTTCAGCTTTCTCATTGTTTTTTTTTTATGTTCAGTTTTCTCCTTTTTTATTGTGCTTTTTTTTTCTTCTTTTTGTCGTGGTTCTGAAAATTTTTTTTTCTTATTTCTCCCTTATTTTGCTTTTTTTTTTCTGTTTTCTGTTGTTCTGGTTTTTCTTTTTTTTTTCTTTTTTCTGTTTTTTTTTTTCTGTGATTGACGCGCCTTCCAGATCTTGATCCTGTGATTCATTGTTGGGTGATAAAGGAAATGTTTCTCGATTTTCGAAGATCTTCTTCTTCTTCTTCGTTCGCACTGTCTGTCTATATCTGCAGTCCTGTCTCTTGGATAAATTTCACTGTTTTTGTAATTCATGTATGGAACCATAGAGCTTTTCTTGTTTAGTGGTTTCAATGGGCCAGTAATTATTTCTCAGTGTCTCATAGTTGATGCAGTTCTGGAGGATATGTTCCACAGTTTGGGGCACCTGGGCACATGTACATAGATTAGTAGTACCAACCTTAAACTTTGTATACATATGACTTCGGAGTCGGCTGTGTCCTGTTCGGAGACGGAAGATGGTGACTTGTTCCTTTCTGTTTAGCATGTGATAGTCATCATGTGGTGGTGGTTGTGGCTTCCTGTATCATGCTTTTCTTCTGATTATAGGTGATTGGTATGTCTGGTTGCTCCATTTCAGTGCCCTCTTTGGCCAGGTGTTCAGCTTTCTCATTGCCTGGTATCCCACTATGGGAGGGAATCCATTGCAAAGTGACTCCATGTTGTAAGCCAATTTTTGACAAAGCATCCTTAAGGTCTGGTAGTTTGTTGCACTGAAGAGCCTCCAGTACTGATCTTGCATCTGTGAGAATTACTACAGGACATGTATCAATTCTGGAGTCTGATAGTTTTTCAACTGCAGCAATAATTGCCCTAACTTCTGCATCAAAGTTGTTGCAGTATTTAACAGTGGGTATGGAAATCTTTGTCAATTGTGTTGTTTCGATATTCAATATATGCTCCTGCCCCTCCACTCTTTATGGCATTGTGTGTAGATCCATCTGTATACACACGTATCCAGGTGTTACATGGATATCTGTCATCTAGAACACTAAGTGTGGCTGTTGATCTTACAAGATTGCTCTGCACACCTTTCACTTCAGTCTGAATAGTTATTTATGTATAATCTGCTTCTTTCCATGGTGTATGCTCTGGTACAGATGATAATGGAGCGACTACAGTTGGAAGGTCAGGTATCAGCTTACGCATACGCTTGGCCTGATGAATGAAGCTGCTTCTTTTAAGCCGTCCTAATGCCAAGTTATTGAATCTCTCCTTCAGGGGATGGCTTACAGAGCTAAGGAATTTTTCTCCCATGGTCATGTGTCTCTACGTTCATTTAGCGCTATTTTCTGCATTTCTACTATTGGTGTGGACCTCATGGCACCTGTGATAATCCGTAGTGACTGATTTTGTCTAGATTATGCAGCGTAGTGATTGATGCTGTGCACCAAGATGTTGAGCCATATTCTAAATGTGGTAGAATACTTTGCTGATATACATTCTTGAGGATTCTTTCACTAGGTCCCCATGTGGTTCCACTCAATTTTCTTAATATGGCTAGTTTTCTATTGGCTTTTGCTTCTGCACTGTTGATGTGTTGCTTCCACGTCAGTTTTGAGTCACTTTGTATTTCATTTACAAAGGTCTTACCTGCTTTCTGTTTAGATGAGAGAGTGAACAGAGTGGTACTTGATTTCTCTGTGTTGATACTTACACACCATTTGTTTGTCCATGATGTCAAGATGTCTGCTGCTCTTTGGAGTCTCTGTGTAGCAACTGTCGCATATTCATCTGTACACCATATGACCAGATCATCTGCATACAGTGCTGCTTTGATCCCATAGGGAAGTTCCTTGACCAGGTCATTAATGAATACAAGGAATAGTGTAGGCGAAAGGACTCCTCCTTGTGGTACACCGTGTCGCAGAGGTACTTTCTGGCTTTTGTGTCCATCCATTACTACTATAGCTCTTGTATTGTGTAAATAGGACTTTATCCAGTTGTACAGTCTTCCATTCACATTGCAGTTTCTTAGTTTCCACAGCAGACCTTTTTTCCATACTTTATCAAGCTTTCTTCAGGTCTATCCATGCTTTTCTCTTGGAATGCATCCTCAATCTCTTGAGAGAGATAGGTCACTTGATCTTCCGTACTGTAGTACTGCCTAAATCCTGCTTGTTGTGGAACGAGAAGGTTTTCACTTTCTAGGTACTATTTTAGCCTCAGGTCAATGATGCGTTCCATCGTTTTGCATAGGCAGCTAGTGAGACTGATTGGCCTGTAGCTGGAGGCAGTATCACTGTTTTTCCCTGGCTTTAGCAGTGGTACCATGCTTGCTTCCTTCCAGATTTGAGGTAACTTACCTGTGCTCCAGTACATATTGAAAATATCCAACAGCTTTCTCATTGTTGCCATTCCCAGGTTCTTGATCATTTCATTGGACACTCCAATGTTGGGTGATAAAGAGTCCTGGTGATTTTCTTGGTTTCAGTTTACTAATTGCTAGGTCTAACTCACTGCGTGTGATTGGTGCATCCATGACCTCCACTTTTCTGACGTTCCTCCTCTTTCTGTGGCTCGATGCGCACTGTACGCTTCTTCTCTGGATGGATATCAATGTTGCAGTCCTGTGCAAACATGCGAGCAAAGTGATCTGCTACCTGCTTACCTTTAAGGGATTTCCCATCCTCTATTAGTGTAACCTTTGTACTTCTTCCAGTACTCTCATCACTTAACTGTTTGATTAGTTTCCACAGTTTCCTTCCATCCTTTTCAAAGTTTAGGGACTGTTTTCTCTCTCCAACTTTCACGTCTGGCTTGCAGCTTTGCTCTCTGAAATTTGGCCTTATTGTGGTGTTCTTGGCATGGTCTATTTTCTGCTTGCTTTCGAGCTGCTTCCACGTCATCATGGAGTTTTCCCAGCTCACTAGACCAGTATGGTTTATAGTCCCTATGAGCTCCTCTGGGAATGGTTTCACGAGCGGCCTGAAGGATACAAGCACTGAATTCCTTCACTACGCTGTTAATATCCTTACCTTCTATGGACAGCTGTCCCACCAGGATACCTGTACGATGTCTGTACATTGTCCAGTTTGCTTTTTTATAGTTCCATCTGGTGAGAGGGTTACTGGTGTTAAGGAGTTCATTTTCTATTGTCAGGAAGACTGGTCGATGGTCGCTACCTCCAAGTTGTTTTCCAACTTCACGCATAATGTTCCACTTCAGATCTGGAGAGTGGAATGCCAGATCTGGTGATGATGTTGTATGCCAAGCCCTTGAGTAAAATGTTGGGGGATCCATTGGCTGGTTGATTATTATCATCCTGCCAGCTCTCAACTTCCTCTCCTCTCTTGTCTATGTGGTCATAGCCCCAGCTCTGGGAATGGCTGTTAAAATCACCACAGACCACCTGTCTCTCTTTGTGTGGGATTGTTTCTAAAGCAAGTGGGCGGTCATTAGGACAGTAATAGTTAAGGAGGTGGAAATCTGTATTACTACTTTTTAGATGGATCATCTGGTATTCGGCTCCTTCCATGTACACCTGACATGCGCTGATGTTATTCTTAACAAGTGTGAGTACTCCTCCTAAAACACTGGTAGCCTCTGATTAAAATCAGAGGCTACCAGTGTTTTAGGAATCTTTGGTTATGTGTGTCTCCTTATATGCAAAAGTATGTTCAACCTTTTTGCTATAGCCATCTCTAACACTGCTGACACCCTCAGCATTCCACTGCATTATTTTAAGTTCTTGCTTTTTGGCTATTTTCTTCTGTTGTATATTTTGGCCAGTAGCTCTACTCTCATGTCTCCTGACTCCACAAGACGAACTGGACCTCCAGTAGCATTGGGTTTTCGAGGCAGGGGGCCCGGCATTGCACCTGCCTGGTTAGTCTTCACAGGGCGAGCACCGTGTTTGAAAACTGCAGATAGAGACATTTCATTAGCGATAATGCGTGTTACCCTGATTTTTGCGATGCGCCTTTTGGCTGGGTAACTCCGACTGCTGAAGGTGCTGAACCTTTCCATGCTAGGGCAGACTGTGGTCTTGCTCGGACTGCCATGAAGACAGTGTGGCTGGCCTGGCCAAAACTTTGTTTTCCAGCCCCTTCTCCATGTCTCAGATGGTTTTGAGACAGTTCCACAAAGACGCTCTGACTGAGATCAGGAACCTGATGAGTGCTTCAACGATATCCATTCACCGCCATCCATAGTCTACTGGCTCTGTTTTGTTTATATCATTCTGATAGCCATTGTTGTAAAGACCCATAGGCTTGTCACGTCCTGGATTCATTGGTTTCACACCAGACATCCCTCATCTCCATGTCCCCATCTGTCCACCAACCTGACATTACATTTTGCAAAACTAACAATTACAATAGTACAGATCTATGTTCCCTGTCTCACAAACACTATGTTAAGATAAGTGTGTTCTTAACACAGTTGTTCCCAGGGGAATTTCCGAAGATAATTCGCATAGCTTAGATGGCTAGGGCGCACTCAACATTGCGGAGCAATTGTTACATTTTCTTTTAAAGATCAAGTTGATTCTGATCATATCCTTGCTACTTTGTTTTACAAAATCAGATGCTTTTGAATAGATAAATGTAGCTTCACATCAAATTCTCTACATTTCTCTATTATTAATCTCTTCCTTGTCTTAAACCAGCTTGGACCAATATTCTCGCCTCTTGAAGTGTCCTGATCAATCGATGTTTGCAGATTCTCAAAATGTACATATTATTTGATAGTTTCCCTCATACATACATCCGTCATCACAATTACTACTACTGACCTCTGTCTCACGCAATGAGATCTATCAAGTACTTTCCTTAGGCATTTGTTTTCTTGTCTGTATCAAAATAAGATTTGTTAACAAAAGGGTTTGCAGTCCTTGTTCAGCTCATGTGAAAGCTGGAATTTGTATGAGATAAGCCTTTATATTTGATACTGCAGAGTGAAAGGCTACCGCAGGATGCTGATCATAAAACTATTGTAATATTCCAGAGATGAAAATCGTCATGAAGAATGCGAGTTGTTCATTATAAATTTCATCGTAGTTAGATCTCGTTAGTTTCACTCCAGATTGCGAATATCAGATCTGTACAAGATGCATAGTTCGTGATGATTTTCATCTCTGATAAAGTTCATCGTAGTTAAATATCGTTACTTTCACTCCACATTTGCAATGCGATTGTCGGTTCTCACTACACGTCAATTTTTGAACAGATCTACAACTCGTATTGTTCGTGACGATTTTCATTTCTGAGTCTCTTTACTTTCACTTCAGATTTGCAATGCGAATGTCAGATGCATAGTTCGTGACGATATTCAAGTATGATAAAGTATTGCAGATTTACACTGGAAATGTCAGTTCTCACCAGACGTCAATCTTTGCCATACATTTACAACTCGCATTGTTCGTGACGATTTTCATCTCTGATAAAGTTCATCATAGTTAGATCTCGTTACTTTCACTCCAGATTTGCAATGCGAATGTCACATCTCTACAAGACGCATAGTTCGTGACGATTTTCATCTCTGATAAGGTTAGATCTCTTTAGTTTCACTCCAGTTTTTGCAATGCGAATGTCTGTTTTTTGCTTGTCAGTCTTTGTAACAGATCTACAAGGCGTGACTATTTCGTGACCATTTCGTGACCATTTTTTCAACTCACTCTCCACATACTTCTTCTGTTGATTTTGTTGTCCGTTGTTTACAAAAAGAATTAGCTGTAACTGAGAAAAGAAGCCAAGCAGTGCAAGCGTTAGTAAATGCCACTTTTTTCGTTTGATTTAAACGAGTATTTTCGTATAATTGTATGTGTAGTGCAGTGGAGGAGTATTGTTATCGCATATATGTTGTACAGTATGTCTCATTTTCGGAGTGTCGGTGAGTGAGAGAGTGCATCATCAAATATATCAGCATTAGTTGTCTACGCGAAGTCTCTTTAGCCATTTGTCTGTTAGGACCATTTCCAGATCAGTGCCTACGGAATCATGACAATTGCAGAACACTGTTTTGCAAACTCGCCAATGACAAAGAAGAATGAAACATATTTCCATCTACACTTAGGTGGAGGACATGGCCCAATTTTCCAAGACGTCTGCTCAACACGTCTTCGAAGGATGTGTAGCCACAATAATATACTTTTAATAGTTACTTTTCAGAAGCGTAGAAATGTTCCGTTTTCTCATCAGATAGACAACTGCAGCCCCGTTCCAGAGAAAGGTGGTTCTAAGATGTGGTAGCTGTACCTGATTAATCGATGTTTGCAGATTCTCAAAATGTTTATATTTGATAGTTTCACTCAATGTATCTAGTACTGACCTCTGTCTTACACATTGATATCCTTAGGCATGTGTTTTCTTGTCTGTATCAAAATAAGATGTGTTCAGCTCATGTGCAACTAGTTGAATTCCAGCTTTCGCTGGAATTTGTAAGAGATAAGCCTTTATATTTGATGCTGCAAAGCATATAACACCTTGCAGCGGTGAAAGGCTACCGCAGGATGCTGATCACAAATATATCAAAGCGGTCTTTTCTAACTAGTGTAATATTCCATCAGCTTTATGACTGTTTTTTTCTCTGTGCGGCTGATGCCAATTTTATTTCTTTCACTGTCTATGAGATGGTTTCTACTGTTGTAGGACCTGGTGTTGTAAATGAGCTGGTAGATGGGGGTCGTTATCTGTGTGTGAGATGTATACCACCTGATTTACAAACACAAATGTGCTATATGTCTTCCTATCGGCCTTGTTTGCCTCTTTGTCGTCTTTTCCTGTTCCGTTATTATATCGATCTCTTGTGAATCCTTAGCTAGGTCTTGCTTACTCTCTTGGCTGAAACTTGTTAGTTAAATGTGTTTATCTGGAGCGCACGATCAGGAATGTTCTCCTCCTGTGTTTTTCATAGTCAGGACCCCCAACTCTTCAGTCTGAAATGACTTGGTGAGAGAAATTTTCCCAAAAAGTCATATAGGCTTCTCGGTTGTAAGCAGGATGCCCTGCTGCTGATGATCCATTTGAAGAATATCAACGGTGTCTTGCAAGCATCTTCGCCTAGATCTTTCTTTTTCTTTTTCCGCCTTCCAAAGCGGTCTTTTCTATATACCAAAATATTATCATATCCAAAATATTCTCTTTACCAGCCAGCCTAGTTAAGTACCTCTTGCATATTCTTATCATTCTTATGTGTTCTTTTTTGTTTCCATGATTCATTTATGTATTTCTGTTATGTTTTGTCAGGTATGTTCCGATGGGAAAGAAGCTTTATTTTTTAAAATCCGTATGCACAGCTCCTATAGTTATTTTACTAACCATTTTCCTCATATTTTTTTTGTTTTGCTTGTTGTGATCATTTTAGATGATCTCGGAATGAGGTTTTGCTTCTTCTCTATTCTTACGGACTGATATTTTTTAAATATTCCTGTTATCCTGTTATTCTTATGCCATCTTCTCACTATATTTTCATGATACACAAAATATGCACCCCTGATGTCAAATTTTGTCATAATTTTGTTTCATCATTTCTGCCTGTTGTCACAGGAGTGATATTGATTGTATGAAATGTGTTGGAAATTCCTTTTTTTTTTCAATTCTTTCACAGAATTCTTGTTGTACACAACAAGAGCCCTAACTTTGCAAAACTTTTTCCAGAAAGAAAAACATATTGACAGGTACTATTCTCGCTGGTTTGACATAATACATTTTTCATTGACAGCTTGAAAGAAAGTTATGAGAAGCATGTGGATAGTATGAGTGAGGAGACAATCGTCACGAACAGATATACTTTTGATGAGGTTCCAAAAGGAATACACTTTTTTAATGGATGTTTTGTATTTAATACATATTTGGCAGTTAGACTTAATGCGCCTGTTGCAAAGATTGACGTCTGGTGAGAACCGACAGTTATGTAACTACCTTTTAGTGCAAAAACTAACGAGAACTATGATGTATTTATAAGAGAACGGAAAAGAAGTGTGCCACTGCATGACAGTTGTTTCCAATAATGTTCCAACAATATGAATTTACTGTCAACGTTTGCATCACCTGGAATAGGCCATAAATCTTGTCGAGGAAGTAGTTTTTCACATAACAATGTGAAAAACTACTTCCTCGACAACAGATTTGTTAGAAAAATTGGTCATCACCAATGCTAGTAGTTTTAATGAATAAAGCAAAATTTTGAAATAATTACAGTACTTCTATAAACATTGAAAAGAAGCAGATGTTGCTAATGTTCAAGGATTAGTGTAGAACTTTAGAGCAAACTTTACGTAAAGTTACTACTCTCCATTTGTTGGAATCACTAAAGTTGCGTTTTTTGGTATTTTAACAATGATTCCATTTTTCCTTTTAAGAGGACTTTTTCTTCTTTCCAAACTTTATTCCCTTTAGTTGTTTCATGTTGTCTATTATGTTTCTTTACCACTTCGGCTGTTATTTCATCTTCATCTGCGGTTTTCTTGTTAAGCCATTCACTGCTATTTCAGTTTCATGGAATGTATTTCATTTATGTTACATTTAGTTGTGGGAATGGTAAATAAGTTCCAAAGTTTATCAGTTCTTGTGGATGTGGTCGATTGTTTCATGGAAGTGTTGGGCCCATCTTTGCTTTTGTTAAGTCTTCTCCCATTAACATTTTTTTCCTGCCTGTGTTTGTGCATATTTTTGCTGTCTTTATTATGAGAGTCCTCTATCTGTCTGCACTGTTCATTTAATCACACTTCTTTTGCTTCTCTGCATTTGCGTCTTATTTATTTATTTACCTTGTTATATTTTTCTTGTTTTTTTTTTTTTACTGTCCATCAGTCCTAAGATATGTCATCCATTTATTTTTAGAAGCTTCTTTTTTGTGGTATATAGTTTGTTGGATAGAATTTCTTTACATTGCCATTGTTCCATCTATACTATTTATCTTTTGCTATTGCATTCTATTTGTTATAATAGCATTGTATTGTTCTCGCAGTTCGTGGTGACTTTTCTACATGCTTTATTCTAGTTTTTCAGAGTGGGTCATGGTCACTATTGCACTCGGCTCCTGGCATGTTTTTTGGTGTCAGTAATAATTGTTTCTTGATATTAATCAATAGTTAAAAGTCTTTTTGTCTGGGTTGCACCATGTTGCCAGTCTTCGAAGATGAACCAGGTGTTTCCTACAACCATGCTATGTATTTTTGCTCATTCATTTTGTCCAACCTTGGCATTAAAATTCTCCATAACTTCATGTGATTTTGTGTGTTTCAGGACTATCTCTACGTCATTATAAAATAGCTGTACATCTTCAGAACTTTCAGATGTTGAAGATCACTTGTATAATATTTATGTTTATTGGTCGTCCTTTCAGTTGGGCTAGCTGTTGAAGATGTTCAAATGTTCTACAATTGTCCTTTGTTCATCGAATATTCAAATAGAAGTGTAACGTTCCCTAACAGTGGTCTCCGGTCTGTACAAAGATGTAGTCACATGATGGATATTCATTCTCTCCAACGTTTGTTTCATTGCTTGCCCTATGTTCTCCAATCAATTCTCAGATACTACGTATGTATATATTTCATTTTGTGGATCTTTGGCAGAATGTTTTCCAGTGCCAGATAGAATAAGGGAACGCTAATTGAAGAATTTGTCATGGATGTCCATTAGAACTAGTTATTTCCGGATGCTGTATGTGGAAAAATTAGTTCCTTGCAGTACAACACTGTACTTTTTGGTCCTACGTATCAAGCACTACACATGGCCTTCTATAGATCTGGCAATAATATTTCCTTCATCGTTCGCGTCTACTACCCAGATCGCCCCTCGATATTACTGAATGTCCTCGATACTCATGTGGTTCTCATTTAGGATGGAGGCTCAGAGCATCAAGGGGCTTTGGCCACAAAAGCGGAATTGTGTGACATCGTGGTTTTCATTGAACAAGTTCAGCCTCGAATCGGACATTACTACAATATACGTGGTTTGTATATTTATCTGGACTGCTCTGGTCTAGACAGGCAACACTAGTGTTTGGTGTTTTGTGGCCGCTAGCTTCCCTGGTGGTTACACAGATGTAGCTTTGGTCGAGAAGGAATCTTCGCCACGTGTCAGTTTTTACCCATGGTCGGTTTATGCGTACTTTCCCTTTTCGGGAAGGACATGGCCAACCTCTAGAGCAGAGGCGCCGTAATTCCTCACAGCAAGGCTACTGGCCCCACCGATTAAACGTCACATTTTCATCTTGCGGCAGCACTACCTATATAACAAAGATGGGAGACTGCTTGCCCGGCAAATCTTCACAGGCTAGGATGAGTTTAACGACAGTGACAAAGCCATCTCAAAGCCAACAAGCAGCCGGCGCTGCGCAGCTCTGTGCGGCTGATGCCAATTTTATTTCTTTCTGATAGCGTAAAACACTGTCTATGCCCAGATGAACTGGTTTCTCATGATACTGTTGTAGGACCTGGTGGTGTAAATGAGCTGGTAGATGGGGGTCGTTATCTGTGTCTGTCACACATACCACCTGATTTACAAACACAAATGTGCTATATGTCTTCCTATCGGCCTTGTTTGCCTCTTTGTCGTCTTTTCCTGTTCCGTTATTACATCGATCTCTTGTGAATCCTTAGCTAGGTCTTGCTTACTCTCTTGGCTGAAACTTGTTAGAGTTAAATGTGTTTATCTGGAACGCACGATCAGGAATGTTCTCTTCATCGTCTACCTCTGCATGTGTCCTCGAACGTGTTCTAATTCTACAGTTGTACCCTATTACTAAGAGCCCATGTAATGCACCTTCCCGTTTTGCATTGGCGCTTCTAGGAGATATTTCAGTGGCATATGATCTGTTTTAATAATAAATGAGGCATTATTTTAATAATAAATGAGGCATAATGCCTCGTAATAATCAAGGTGCTGTAGAACGTAATAAATTGCATAATAGTCTTGTTCGACCGTGCACCATTGATTCCTACTAAGTTTCCGAGACAGAAAATAAATCAGTTTGGGATACGTTCTGCCTCCTCTTCTTCACTAGGCAAGTCCTGATCCATCGGTGTATAGTATTTATTCATATCTGGGTGAGTTAAGATTTTTACCGTGCGAGACTGCTTGAGTTACTGAAATAGTTTTTGGCACATGTGTCCACTGAAACTAACTGTGTATTTTCTCGGTAGTGCTATGATTAGTTCTCCGTTTTTTTTTAAAGTTTGGTCTGCAGTTTGCCTGTTTATTACCTTCTGTAATAGGAGCATAGACTTATGAACCCTCTTGTCTGTTAGGTAGTTTTGTCTGGGGTAGTTTAAGCATTGAATGTGGTGTATTTTGTTATTTGATTACTTCCCTCTAAATTACAAATCCAAATATTCGGTTTCAGTTTATATGAACTGGCATTTACTCATCTTTAGGTTTAGATTGTTTTAATCAATCGAACACCACTTGCTGGATATGACAGAAAAATAGTATATCAGCTTACCCTGGAGCACAAATGTCATGTAGGTGGCTGGCGAGTTATCTAAACCAAACGGCATGACTTGCACAACTTCAATTAGCGGTGTTCTATCTGCGCTCTTTTTCATTTGTTCTATCTGCGCTCTTTTTTTTTTTTTTTTGTGCTTCATCTGATAGAGGGATCGATCAAAGTCCTGACCCAGGGTAAGAAGTCGTAAAATAGTTAGCCTTGTCTATCACCCAATATATTATCTATCACCAGTAATGATAATGAAATAGGTTATGTTATTATTAAATGATAATAATGGAGAGCTCCATTCTGAATGGCAACGGTTGATCAGTCCCGCCTTTAGCATGTCATTTATCGCTTTCTCTAGTATCTTTCTATTCTGGGGTGGTGTTCTATATGGTCTTAGTTTTATGGGTCTATGATCTGCAGTATCTATATCCATAGTTTTCGTTTTTCTGCCTAAGTCATCCTAATTTCTAGCCACTAGCCCCTACTGTTTCTGGCGTGTTTATATCTTTCAGTAGCTCTTCTAAATCACCTGTCGTCTAGTTACCAAAGTTGCTTCGTAAAAGCTTTTCTATAAGCATAATTGTTCTTGGGAGCTACAACAGTGGTTTCCCGTTGCCTTCTGTCGGTTTGTGTACGGACTCTCCGCTAGCCTTTGGACTCTGTCCTACCCGCAAGGCAGCGGGAGCGAGAGGTTTTAAGGCGCCTCTGACCCGCCTGGTATTCCCTTCACTGAGCACCTGAGGCACTTTATAGGAGTACTACCCCACCTCGCTCTCTTATATAACTTATCTCCTTATATTCTTTCTCTGGCTGTCTAGCTTTGTTGTATGGACGTTGATTTCTAGATGTGTCAGTTTTGACTCAAAGTGATCTTAGGAGGTTAGTACTTCGTGTTGTAGGAAGTTATCTCTTCCTAAATATCGAAAAACTAAAGGCACCCGTGTAGTATTTTCAGTTGTATATTTTCAATCATTTTCATTCAAATGTTGATGATTTTCCATGATCATAACACATCGAGGTCTCACAAATATTAAAACATTCGCCAGACTCAGTCAGATGAATATATATATATATATATATATATATATATATATATATATATATATACATATATATATTCATAATCACCGAATTTAGATGTATCGTCGACAACATCATTTAGATATGAACATAAACTTCATTTGTTTCGTCGTTGAAGCACATAATCTTTTGTTCACATTATGCAGCATTTCGGCAATGTTCTCAAAATATTCCATACGTGATACTAGGACAAATATCCGTGCGTATGGTCGATATAGTGACACCGGAAGTGTCCCTAAGCTACCGTATGGTCGCTTTAGTGACATTGTTTGCTTCATTAACAAGCGGTGTAACATTTAGATTGTACATATTTCGTCCGCGATTCCGGTGACACTTTCAAAATGGAGAATGCGTGCCTAGTTACGAGCGATGCCGAGCGAGAAAAAGGACGCGAAGCATGGACATTTTTCAATTTTTGACGATGTAAATAGGGGTATGGACATAGCCTATGGCCACCCCGCTGCTCTTGAATGTTTTCTAAGTAGATCTAGACATATTTAGACGACTGGAGAAGTAGTTAGGAGGTTAGTTCAGACATTCATTCAGCGAGAATGCAATACGGAGTCACAATACGAGATCGACAAGTAGATCTACACATCTCAGATGGTAAGTAGTGGCAAGTAGCGCGAATCTAGACCTCGCCGATGGTGAGCTGGCCACAATCAGTGTCTAAAAACATCACATTACTTTTTTTCCCTAAAAACTTCTGCATTTATGAAATTTTCATTCATTTAGCTATACTTTGAAACATATTAAGTATACGGAAGTACTTGGAACTACTGTTTTCCATTCCATTTTACAACTAGACCCCCTTACAGATAAGACCGCGTTTTTACTCCCGCGCCCCACGACACGCCCGTGTTTCTTCGAACGCACGGAAAGAGCTAGCTCTTCCCGAGCGTATTGGCACTATCCTGCCGCTTCCGGTTTCAATGCTGAGAGCGTATTGTCAGGATCGTGACAATTGTTTGTTTCATTAAAACAAGCGGTGTAACATTTAGATTGTACATATTTCGTCCGCGATTCCGGTGACACTTTCAAAATGGCGAATGCGTGCCTAGTTACGAGCGATGCCGAGCGAGAACAAGGACACGAAGCATGGACATTTTTCAATTTTTGACGACGTAGATAGGGGTATGGACATAGCCTATGGCCACCCCGCTGCTCTTGAGTGTTTTCTAAGTAGATTTAGACATATTTAGACGACTAGAGAAGTAGTTAGGAGGTTATTTCAGACATTCATTCAGCGAAAATGCCATACGGAGTCACAATACGAGATCGATAAGTAGATCTACACATCTTAGATGGTAAATAGAGGTAAGAAGCGCGAATCTAGACCTCGCCGATGGTGAGCTGGCCACAATCAGTGTCTAAAAACATCACATTACTTCTTTTTTTCCTAAAAAACTCTGCATTTATGAAATTTTCATTCATTTAGCTACACTTTGACACATATTATGTATACGGAAGTAAATGGAAATACTGTTTTCCATCCCATTTTACAACTAGACCCCCTTACAGACAAGACCCGCGTTTTACTCCCGCACGCAACGACACGTCCGTGTTTCTTCCTCCAGCACGGAAAGAGCTAGGTGGGGAATGGTGTTTGGGTCTCACATTAACCAGAGTTGTAGAGTCGAAGTCAACAAAATGTATCATCTGACAAAGGAGTCAGACAGAAGACAAATAAATCTGTGGGGAAGATGAAGGCTGCAATTGCTGTCTCATTATCCTTGGCTGCAACAGTTGCTGCAGGAACCTCTCTCCTACTGGTCACCCACCAGACCGGACTTGAGGATAAAGAGGACGGTCAGTAAGCGTAAGGAGTCAGATGTCAGGACAGAGCAGAGCAGACCTGATAAGAGGGAGACTAGACGTCAAAAGAGGACAGAAGAATGAGCCCCCAAGAAGAGGGTCCAGAGGCTATAGAGGACAAGTGAGGGGGATCGTCAGAATAAGGACGGTCAAGAGAGAAAGAGAAGATCCGACCAGAACAGTCGAGTAAGAGCGACAGAGAGACACGAAGGGGACAGAAAGAAGAACAAGAAAGATAACTATGCAATATAGAATCAGAAGTAGTATTAGACTGAAGATGTGTTTCAAATGATTCAAGTGATTGAGAAAAATTTATACTTTTGAAGATTTCAGACGAGAAATTTAATATTTTTAAAATATATTTTTAATATTATTTATAATAAAGTTTCTAGAGAAAAGAGAATGGCCAAATTGGTGGAAAAGTGAATCGAGTTGTTTTTTTTTTTTGGCTTGTATTTTTGTTGCTGAAAAAATTATACATATAACTTGTAAATGCAAAAAAACAGACAAATAAAAATAAACCGTCCACTTCCTGATGATTTTTGTATGTAGTAGTGTAGCATTTTTAATATCCTGTATGACTCTTTTTAAAACAAATGCCTGAAGGCAAAAAATTCTGCATCAAGTGGAACGAACTGAAGAACAATGCAGATACAAGACAGATGACTGAACAACAAACCAGTCTCATGGGTGATCAGGAAAAGGAGATGGACATATGTTGGTCACTTGAGAAGAAACAGTCAGAGAATCCCAAAACAAACTGTAAAGTGGACCACAACAGGCCAAAGAAAAAGAGGCAGACCACGTAAAACTCTAAAGAGGACATTGTTAAGAGAGGCCAAATTAAAAGGCATTAACATCCCTTGATGAGGTTGAAAATCTCGCTGAAAACAGGCGAACTGACGAAAACTGGCGAACTACCTTGCAAACCCTATGTGACGTTTAATGGCATGCGAAGGAGTAGAACGCTTTGGCTAAGCCTTAACAATTGTACTAACTGTTGAGCATGGTATGCTTAATTTTGCAGCCTGTATTAGCATGGGGTATGCCATGGTCACCAAATATAACATTTGGTGACCATGGCATACTTTTCTTGCAAATTTTGAACCTTATGAATATTTCTTTTTTTAACATTCTCACCACATTCATAAAGCATTATGAATATTTTAAACGCAAACATAAAGGTAATAATAATACACAGATATAAGAATATTATTAACATGAACACAGAGATCCCCTACTAACAACTTGTGAAAAAGACTGAAGGTTCAGAGTTCAGTTTGATTCAAAGCATGTAGTTACTTGAAGTAGAACCATGAGGAAGGTGGGTGAAACAGACAAGAAAGAAAGGACTATGTGATGGAATGCTTGGATACTGGTTATACGTTAAATGAAAATAAAAAGGATGGGCAGACTATAGACTTGAACAACAGATCTAATATACATAGTATATCAGTTTTCAGTACTCTCCATCTTCAGACCTTACATTTCCAACCAATTTCAGACTGGCCAAGATCATGAACAACATCTGCTGGTGCCATTCAGTGTCTGTCGCTGCCATTCAGGGTCTGTTGCTTTGTGTCTACACAGATCATCAGGCACCACATTAACACTCTCAGGTACTTTTGTATTTAGCATAATTCTGAATGGATTTAGATTATACAATAATGTGCAGTCTGAGTGCATTTTTATGTACACAAGCTTGAGCAGTGGTTCTCAAACTGTGGTCCAAGGACTTTTTTAATCCACAGTGTCAGATGGTGGTCAGCATAGCAAATGTAGAGTTTATGTAAAAAGAAAAATGTGTGATTTTAAATTTATACATAGTGTGGAGGGAGTTTAGCAGGGCTGTATGGGGAGATATGTGGTAAATTATCACTGATTTTATGTGTTCTTGACCTGAAAAAGTTTGTGAACTGCTTAACTGAACAAAGGTGTTGCATCATTTGAACTGGAAGATAACATATTTCCTCTTCTTGGGACAGATTTTGGTCAGTTATAGTTCTCCAATCCTGAGATGAGCATGTCAGCCATGGATGGCTGACTGCCAGATGAGACAGCATCTTTATTCCCTATTTATCCACCTGTAAGTAGAAAAAAAAGCAGCTGTTACATTCCTTGTTGTCATTTCTTAGAGTGGAGTTGATAATATCACTTGTCAAGACAGTCCCCAGTATTCTCAGAGATCTGTGTTATTACTAATGAGATGTGATATCAGAGGGATTTTTTTGTTGCAGTGGTGGGATAGTAGGTGAGAGCTGTTAGTGGTTCTAAGTTATTCTTTTTCTGTTCATTAGCTTCATGTACTTCTATTCTGCTGCTGCTGCTACTATTAAAACTACTAATACTGCTGCTGCTATTACCACTGCAGCCACTACTGCTGTGCTGCTACTACTACTATTACTACTGCTGCTACTACTACTATTACTACTGCTACTACTACTACTTCTGCAGCTGGATTGTAATAAATATTCTTTCTCTGTAGATTTATTTTTTCCCTCATGGTGGTATGTCACAGAGGATGCACTTCTAAAAAATAGCAGCTCATTTACATGGACACAGCTTACAGGCCTGGTCTGATGGTGCACAGCTTAGGATTTGTTGCTTATTGTGAGTGCAATAAAATATTCAAGATCTATTTATGAGTGTTGTAGTTTTTATTTAGTTGTTTTAATTTGTCAAATTGAGTTTGGTAATTCTGAATTTGTTTCTTTCTCAGAGCAAAAATGCAACACATCTCAGAATAGATTATTTTTTTATGGTCTACTAGTCATTTGCATGTCTCTTGTGGAACTTTGCCTCCCTAACAGCTCTCTCAGTTTAAGCAAGATGCCCTGCTGCTGATGCATCCATTTGCAAATTATCAACAATGTCTTGCACCCATCTCACCCCTTGGTTTTCCTCTCTTTCTTTTTCCCATTAACTATAATGGTCTCCTCTATAGATTATTTATAATAATAATGGTCTTCTCTAGATTATCATGATGTTTGATGTGTCCAAAATATTTAAATTTTCTCTCTTTAATCAGCCAGCCTTCTTCAGTATTAAGTTCTTGTAGTATGGATATATTTGTCCATGATATTTGAAGAGCTCTTCTGTAGCATTTACATTCAGAGGCATTTATGTGTTTCTCAGATGTTTTGTTAAGTGTCCAGGTCTCACAGGCATATATTGCAATGGGAAAGATGCATGCCTTTAGAAATCTTAGTTTTGTAGTTCTGTCTGTTCCTCTCCACAGATTCTTTAGTTGTTTTACTTTTTGAAAAGTGATAGATGTCCTCCTATTAATTTCCCTCATTGTATCTCCATTATTAGTTAATAGTTTTCCAACATATTCAAAACTCTCCACTTCTTCCAATTTTCTCTCATTGATACATATTTTAGCTGCCTTATTTGTTTTGTCAGTTGTCATCAGTTTAGATTTCTAAGCATTAAGATATAGGTTTTGCTCTTCACTATTCTTACGGACTGATATAATTAGTTTTTCAATTCCTTTTTGTGTTGTGGACAGTAATACTGTGTCATCAGTATATTTAATCTCTGGTATTTCATAACATCCAATTTTAATAGCATTGTAATATTCTTTGTCTACATCTTCTCTCACATTCCTCATATTTTCAGTATACAAGTTAAATAAGTAAAGCAACCAGTATGTACCATTGACGGACCCCTTGTTTCATGTCAAAACAAGTTGTTGTTTCATCATTTACTCTTACTGTTGCCTGTTGGTCTAGATACTGCAGTGATATTAACTGTAACAAATATGTTGGGAATTACATTGCATGAAATTGAAACTGCAGTGAATCAACAAAAAAGCTGCAGGTGAAGATGAAATATCACCCAAATACAAAAAAATAATGTTTAATAAAAACTGGAAAGAAGAAAAGGTCCCTTCTAAATGGAAAAAAGGAATCATTGTTGAAATATTTTAAAAAAGGCAATCTTAGCAACTGCAATATTTGGAGAGGAGTAACCTTACTATCATATGTGTCAAAAGTATTTTGCAAAGTTATTCTGAACAGACTTAAAGATATAGTGGATACTGCAATTAGAGAAGAACAAGCAGGATTTCGAAAAGGGAGAAGCTGTCTACAAAATCTTTACTCTGATTAATAGTTGAAGAAACATATTTAAAAGCAAACACCATTAATCCTGAACTTCATAGACTTAAAAAAAAGGCATTTTATAGCATATAGATTCATTGTGGAGAATTTTAACTATATGGAATACCATTTCAAACTGTCAACATCATTTGAGATCTCTACAATGGATATATTTATGAGGTCAAGACAGAAGAAGGAATGAGAGAATGGTTTCAGATTGAAAGAGACATCAAACAAGGATGTATATTATCTCCACTGCTTTTTGGAATTGCCACAGACCTTATAATGAAAAGATGCTGCACAGGTAAAACTGGCATTGATTGGGTACATAGGACCGAAATAGAAGATCTTAATTTTGCTGATGACATAACTCTTATCAGTGACGATGTGAAATTGATGCAGGAAAAAAAAACACATTCCCTACTTTCCCTGGCTAGCAAAATAGGTCTTGAAATTAACAAAGACAAACTAAAAATAATGAAACTTCTCATTAATCAAGAAGGAAAAATATATGTAGAAGGAACAGCTGTTGATGAAGTAAGCCAGTTTAAATACCTTGGCAGCTACACAGACCAAGACTGTAACACCAGAAAGGAAATTAAAATTCAAATTGCAAAAGCAGCATTGTCTGTCCTTCAAAAATCTTGAAAACATATGGAATTAAAAAGTTATAAGCACAAAAACCAAGTTAAGATTATTCAATTTAAATTCACCCTCATTTATGCATGTCAAAGCTGGAAAACAACTAAAGAAATAGACAACATCTGTTATATCATCTTTACTAGCCAGCCTTCTTCAATATTAAGTTCTTGTAGTATGGATATATTTGTTCATGATATTTGAAGAACTATTCTGCAACATTTACATTCAAAGGCATTTGAATACAACAACCAAAAGGTATACGAGGAAGGAGACAAGACAAGACAGAATATATACTTGTTAATGCACGAGTAACAGTACTTAGTCCACAAGCCACGTGATCTGCATTTTCAGATTTAAAACTCTTATAACACACTGCAAACCAATTTAGACTAGATAAGAAAAAAAAACCCGAATATAATTTATAATAATAATGGGTGATTTTTAATGCAAAGCTTGGTACAGAAAGAGAAGAAGATGAAAGATATGTTTTTTTTGAAAATTTGGTACATAGAAATTAGGCAGTTTTGCATGGAAAATGAGCTAATGATCCTGTTTAGACAAAACTAACGCAGACTTTATATATGGATATCACCTGAAGGATCAGATAAATTATATTTTAGTGCATAGAAGATGAAAATCAAGTATAACCAGCAAAAACTTTACCAGATGCTGAGTGTGACACAGTCCATGATTTATTAATAGCAGACATAAGAATAAAAATAAAAAGGACAGTTAGGGTGTAACAGAATAGCAATTCTGTTCAGAGATTAATTGTGTAGTGCTAATAATTGTGTTTGCGTAGACCACAACTCATGTCGTTAGGAAGGCCCGCGTGCAAAACGTCGTTAGAAAGGTCCGTGTGAAAAAAAACCAGTGATTAGAGTCTGGGTGCGAATGTGTAACGGGATGGACGTGTTTTGTGGAACGGTGTGTTTGTCTCGAGAAATGTGATAGAGATAGCGTTGTTGTTGTTAGAATTAGTTTAGTTTATTTTCCCTGTGTGAGTTGCAGTCTTTGGGTAAGCTTGTAAGTATGATTTTTGGTATGTATAAATCATTGTAAGGTTTTCTTTGCCCATGTGGCGTAGAAGTCATCTCACGCCGGGCATTTGTTACTGTGAATTTCTGTTCAGCCTGATGGCTACATTCCCATCATCATGATTTCATCCCTCATTTTGGTCCATTAATAAAGGTGTGTTGTCTGATGATAAACTACACCAATTGGCTTTGTGGGAATTCTCATTGTTGACCAGTTTGTTTTGGTCGGAAGACTGCCAAGTTATGTTTAAGTCGTTGTATTTGTACTATCTTTTGTGGAGTTGAAAGCCTGGGTGTCTTGTTGTATTTTCTTAGTGTATAATACAGAAAATTAGGTGAAGGTTAGAACACCAGCAACAAGAAGAAACTTATCAGTTGAAACTGTACTCCACAAGAAGATTCAATCAATCCAGTAGTCATATTTTTTTGTGTAGATAGCGGTACGGCCAAACTGTTATAGTGGCTGCTGGTCATAGGCACATTTTCTGTTTCAAGGGCATCAAGACCTATCTGCACTGATCTTACAAAAATACCTGAACAATACAGTATAGAAGAGAAAAACTGCTTTGAGATATTGATGGCTGTACACGAGGAGGTAATACCTGATGAACTGGCCATGCAGGCCAGAGCTATCCTAATAACAGCTGCCAGAGATATGGTTACAGTAAAGAGAACACAAAAAATGAATGGATTACAGGCACATTAGAACTAATAAAGCATTGTACAGAATTGACGATAAAAGGGAAAGTGACAAATAAGAGAGATAAATATAAATTTAACAAAAGAATTAAGAAAGAATATAAGAAAAGACAAAAAACAACATATACACAATTGTTGTGAAAGAATATAACATCAAAAGTGTGGAAGAGATAGCAAAATATTTAGAGAAATGAAGACAAGAAATATCACACCTAAGCTAAATGTAATTTGTGACAAGATTGGGAAGACCTTGACATAGACTAGAAATTCTAGAAAGATGGAAGGAATATTGCTAATGAATGTATTTTATGACTGACTGAAGGCAGAAATGATCAGTGTGAACTATTATTGAAGGAAAAAAAGAACCCAAAACAATATTTGAGGCTTTATGGGCAAAAAGAACCTGAAAAATGGTAAATCACCAGGATGTGATAAAAATTATTAAGGCAGGAGGAAAGCAATGTCCTAAAATCTATCATCCACTGTGTAAAATGATATGGCAATCAGGTATTTGGCCAAAAGAATGGAAGAGAACTATATTAATACCACTACAGAAAAAAGGGTAACTCGAAACTATTCACAAACTATAGAACTGTTGGCCTGATCAGTATGCAAGTAAAATTCTATTACAAATCATACTGAGAAGACAAAGGGAGGCAAAGTTCAAAAAAAAAAAAAAAGGACAGACAGACTGAATGGACAATTCACAATTAGCAAATGAGCAAAAATTAAAGAATAAAAATGTATAAAATGATGGAATCTTAAACATGAAACAGCATCATGGATGTATAAGACAGTGAATTTGACACACACTGCAACCTCTACTTAGTATAAGCAAGCTATGAAAAGAATGTAATACCATATATGAATTCATATGCATAAATAGGACAAAAAAACAAGCACTATTTCAGATTTCACATGTCATAAGTTGCTGTACACTGATGAAAATATCAAGGAGGAGAGTGGAGGAACAAGAATGCAAGGATAATGATCTCAGTGTAACCTAATCCAATTGATAGAAAAAAATCAACTGGTAAATGTGGCAGCTTGAAGTAAAAATAAAAAAAAAAACCAATACAAATAAAAAATACAAAACAAAACTCTAGAATTTACTGAATCAAATGTCAGCAAAACAATGCAATATATACAGCACATTCATACAGAAACACGTTCAGAAAAATGAACATTAGTTTAATATAAGTGCTTACTCATATAACTGTGAATGTATAAAGCAGCTATACATGCACATAAAGCTGTAAAATCCAAAATTAGAATTAGATGTATCTCATTCTCAGTAGCTTATTGCTTTAAAGTCAGATTTATTTTGGCTGTTCTGAATAAAAATTTTTCTCTTAAAACTGAAAAAAGTGATTGTGTGAAATAAAATTTCAATCTAATTATTACAGATTCTCAATATGTGTCCATCCATGGGCAATATAAAAAATATAATAAAATCATCTAATTTACTAGTATTTTTGTCTTGACCAGCTTTATGGGCAGTACTGGACTGTACTGTTTTGTTGTATAAACCAACAATCAAACTGTGAGGTGATTCTAAATAATTCCAGTTCATGCCATTTTGGTATTTCTACATATACATGAACCCCTATGTGCTATGCTGGTAGGCACTGATGGTCATGCTTCTCCACAGATCTCAGTCCTTGATTTTTTTCCACTATACCAAATTTTATAAAGAGGAATAAAAAATTATTAATATGATTATTTCTTGACAAGAACAAATTTCTACTGGTACTGGTTTTTATCAATCACAATATGATTATTTCAGACTTAACAATCACAATATGATTATTTCAGACTTAACAATGAGGATGATACCACAGTCAATTAATTTCCCCCCAAAACTGAGATTCAAAATATTTTAATATTTTTAAATATTCACACCAAAAAATCAGTTTGACCATACAAAATCATTGCTTGTCTTGAGTTTATAGATGAAATCATTATCTTTTCAATGTACATTAGCAATGTTACATTTATTATGGAATTAGAATATGTAAAGAAGACCAGCATTTGTGAAATTGTGCTTCAAATGAATACATGAGGAAAAAAAACTTGAGAGGTAAAAGCTGTAGCTTATTAATCTACACATACAACAATCTGTGGGGGAGGGGGTGTTGTATATCCTATTAAAAAAGTGAATAAAACAAGTTTCCATGAATGACTGTAATTTGGCAACAGTGTAAATTAACATTTTTTAATTCATATCAATGAAATACTTTGTAAGAAACAATCCATTGAATGTGCAATGTGATTCTTTGGCATTCTGCAATGTTTATCTAGCTCAAAAAGTCACACATCTGAGGGCGAAAAAAAAAAAACTATTCAGTGAATCTACAGTATCACTGTATTTTCACCCAGTAGTGCTTAATATGCAGCAGGCCTTGTAACTGCACACTTAAAACAATGATGGCAGTTTTTGGAAAAAAAAATTACGAAGCTGAAATGTGACAAATGAGCTATAAAACACAGGACTTTGGCAAAATTAATACAACTGATATGAGTATATAATAATACATGACGAAAGACAATGTGCCTATTTTATTATAACAAGAGGTTTAGAACATGAATTTGCACTGAGCTCAGTATTCCTTAACCCAATAGTATTCCTTAACACAATGTCATAAGTGCTGACACAACAAGATTACATTATAAGGACAGTGTAGACTGTCACACAAATGGTGCATATGCACAACACATGAAAGAAACCCTTGGATTGGGAAGAAATCCTAGTCATACTGAGCTGGAAATGTATGTATGTAGCAGTTACTGTAGGCTGGAAAAAGAAAAGCTTGATTTTAAAAAGAAAAAAAAATTACATAAAACTTCCTGGCACAGATTTCTATGCTGCATTATTCATATTTTGTGTTTCAAGTGATATATGTTTGGTGGAATTTCAAAAGAATAAAATGTTCACTTTTTAACTGAAGCATGTATTATGAAACACATTTCTGTATGATGTTATTCAATGTGTCTCTTAGAACTGTATTCTTTGGACTTCAGTTCTCATCAAGATACAGCCCTAACTTGGGAACACGGCTGCTGCTTAAGTTCATGTCTTTAGATTCTGGGCAGTTCACAATTCGTATTGTGTTTGCAAAGCCAGCTCCGTTTTTCCAGCCTGTCACCAAAATAACAGGATCTTTTGGTGTCACTACCTTGAAATTCATTGCTGTGTTAAGACCATAACACAGAAGTTCATCCATATCTGACTCCCAGTAGTATGGAAGTTCTGCAGATCTCACAGGTTTGTCATCTCTGGGGTAGACTGGTGCTGCCACATCAGCTTTCTTTCCTCCTGGGCCTAAAGTAGCATATATATAAAAAGAGTAGAGCACATTTGTCTTTCCCACTCATTTTTATCTACCAAGTAATCTCTTCTCTCAAAAGATACTAAGTTTGCAATTTTTCTTATATCCAACACCTAATTTGTAAAGAGTGATATGAAGGAATTATCATTACCAGTTTAATTTTTTTGTTCTTACATCTTATTATGTCATAACATAATTTTCTAGCATTTAAAAAAAGCTGCGTGCACAGTAGCTAGTCATTATTTTTTCTCAGAGTCTGAGGAGAAACAGAAACTAACAAATATTATAACCATGTTGGTATAAGGAAATAAAATATCTTCTGCATAAAAATATCTGACAGATGATTGTGGTGCCAAATTTGTGAAGTTCTTAGGAGCTGGATATGCATGTTAAGTGAGTTAAATAAAATGCTACTTTTTTCGACATTAAGGAAAAAAGTCAAAAAGTTTAAAAAATTTTCTTCACACATATGTAAAATACACATAAATTACATGCAATTCATCCACTGAACTACATCCTTGGATTCAAGCATTCACTGACCAATATACTTTACAGTGCCTTGAAGGACAGCAACAAATTCTCTCTGCTTCTCACAGTGGCAGCTGGTCTTTGTATATTTTTTGTGTTGCACACTTTTTAGTTCCAGATTGTCTTTAGTCTGCCACTTTTTCTCTTTTTGTCATATGTTAACCACATGAATGAATAAGAAATAGTGATAATCTTTCTGGAGAACATGATCAGTCCATTTCCATTGCCTCTGCACTATAATTATTGGCAAATTTTCTCACCTGCCTTGAGGAAGTAGGGTTCTATTAATAATGACACATGACCATGGAATAATTATGATCTTTCTTATGCAGTTGTTACAAAGTGAATAATTTGATGCAGTTGTTACAAAGTGAATAATTTGGTCATCTGCAATATCTATACAGAAATTTGGACTGCTCATAGCTGTGGTACAATTTTATCAGCTGAAATTATTCAGCACTGGGGACATTTCTAGATGCTTCTTGGGTGAAGAGAATCTGTTCTGGCTTTATTTATACCATTTTTTTTTTAGACAATACCCCCCCCCCAAAATTAAATTGCTACCAAGGTATATGGAAGTGTCTGTTTCTAAAAGGTTCTGGTCATTAGTTTCACCTGTACCTTTAGATTTCTACGATCTCTTAATAACCATTCGATACCAAAACTTATACCATTTAAGGGAAGCAACTGCAAAAATTAGACTAAGCATAAAACAGTTTTTGTGTGTGTGTGTGAGTGTGTGGTATCAATCTGATTTTCATTCCAGCAAATACAATTTTGTGAACTTTAAGTACTTCTTAGTGTCTTGGTACTGCTTCTATAAATCTGAAGTTAAGGAAACAATGAAGTGGGACAGAAGCCATTAAAGTTTCAATGAAAAGAAAGGAAGGAGAAAATTAATCTATAAGTGATATCACTTATCACAGATACTAAAATGACCATGCATGGCCAACATACTACAGTTTCAATCAGACTGCATAACCATGTTGCAGATTTCATGTACATATAAAATGGAATTCAAGATACAAGAAGAAATATGAAAATACAAAACAACCAAACTAAAATAAGATGAAGGAGGGTACTTTTCTACTTATACAATATTTTACAGCCTTTTGTTCCCCCCCCCCACAAAGTTTTCTACATCCTCCACGTTCATTAATAAAAAAAAAGTAATGATTTATAAAAGCAGTGTACTACTTTAAAATTACCTGTTTGAGACTTAATACTGCACTTTTAAAATTTACTTCCCTCCACTTGGCAAATGGTCAACCTTTCAAATCATCAAAAATTATCTAATTACATCCTTCCAGTGCCATTAAATGTGACATAGGGCTCACATGGTAGATTGCCAGGATTTCCTGTTTTTGGCAAGCTTTTCAATTTCATCAAGGGATGCTATTCCCACTAAGCTGGCCTCTCTTAACAATGTCCTCTTTAGAGTTTCACGTGGTCTACCTCTTTTTCTTCAGCCTTGTGTGTTCCACTTGACAGTTTGTTTTGGGATTCTCTGGTCGTTTCTTCTCAGCACATGATCGACATATCTCCATCTTCTTTTTTTCTGATCACCCACGAGACAGGTTGTTGTTTTGCTCATCTGTCTTATTTCTGCGTTGTTTTTGAATTCGTTCCATTTTATCTTACATGCATCTAAATGCATCATCATCATCACCTTTCATTCCCTTGAGATCATAGGCCATGGATAAAGGCTCTCCAGTTATCCCTGCTCTTGGAATTATTCTCTGCTTCCTTCCATGCGTTTACCTTGCCTCTGAGTACTGTCATAATTTCTGTTCTCCAAGCAAGTCTAGGTCTTCCTCATTTTCTATTTCCTTGAGGATTCCATGTCAGTGCCTGTCTTGCTGTGCTGGTGTCAGGTTTTCTCAGAGTGTGGCCAGTCCACCTCCATTTCCTAGACACAATTTGTAGGTTCATAGGTTCTTGTCCTGCCCTTTCCCAGACCTCCTCGTTCCTGATCTTGTCCTGCCATTTAATGTTTAAAATCCTCCTCAAGCAGTATTAATGAATGTTTGTATCCTCTGTTGTATTGTCTTGGTCATAACCCATGCCTCCAAATCATATAGCAGGACAGTCTTTACATTTGTATTGAAAAGCCTATGTTTGGTTCTTGTTTTGATGTTCTTAGATGACCATATTTTGTTAAGTTGTATAAATGCATTAGAATAAAGTGATTTTTCTGAAAACATGTTTTAGCTTTGCAGTAAGCTAATTTGCTCTTTTTTTTCTTTCCACTGTGATTGTAATATTTTTCATCTGGATCAATAAGTAATTCTTTTTATGGTGCTGCAAAAAAAAAGTCGACCAAAACATATTCCTTAGGAAATATGGATCAAAAACTGATATACTGGGGATTCTTGATAAATTCATTACTTATACTAGAATGACATATAATGGACATCAATTTCCATTTAATTAATGAATTAATTTAATTGTATGCTAAACCTTGGCAGCTACATAGACCAGGATTGTGACACCAGGAAGGAAGTTAGAATTAGAATTGCAAAAACAGCATTATCCTTCAAATATCTTGAGAACATATGGAATTCAAAAGTTATAAGCACAAAAATCAAGTTAAGATTATTCAATTCAAATGTGATATCCACTCTCATTTATGCATGCAAAAGCTGAAAATCAACTAAAGAAATAGACAAAAAAATTAGACTCTTGAAAACAAATGCCTAGGGAAACTACTTGGTATAAAGTGGAACAAATTCAAGACCAACGCAGCGATAAGACAGATTGACCAAACAACAACCTGTCTCAAGGGTGATCAGAAAAAGAAAATGGACATATGTAGGCCATGTGATGAGAAAAAGCAACAAGAGAATACCAAAACAAGCTATCAAGTGGAGCACAACAGGCTGAAGAAAAAGAGATCGACCACATGAAACTCTAAAGAGAACATTGTTAAGAGAAGCCAGTTTAGTAGGCATGACATCAAGTGATGAAGTTGAAAGACTCGGTGAAAACACGAAAACTTGGCAAACAACTATGTGAGCCCTATGTGATTGTTTAATGGCATGGGAAGGATGTAAGATGTATAGTGGTACAATGTAACTTGCAGGCACTGTGTATATTTTAATATTTTCATTTTCTAGCATTACCAAACACCTCTTAACCTGAGTAACAAATAGAGATGCTATTATTTTTAATAGAAAATTTAATTATAAAATTAAGCTTTCCTATTTTCAAATGGGTCGGCTCTCAGGTATCAATATGACTGTTTTAAATCATTTCAACCTGATCCATTTTGAAATGCAGCTTCTGTTGAGGAATGCATAATCTAATATGCCAATATCCATAACATTATGAGACAGAGCTTCATAACTGATGAGGTGTAATATGATCTAGACTAACTGAACATTTTATTTCAGCATCTTAGAAACTTTAAAGGAAAATTTTTTAAAAATCTCTGAACAGTTCCTAAATTTGCATGTCAATAATAACATATTGGTCTTGCAAATCCCCAATGACCAGTCAGGATGCCAGCCAACATAATGACTTCACAATGAAGATAGCTGATTGTTTTTCAGTCTCAATCTTACTAAGCAAGTGCAGAGACTTATAATCAAAAGATCACACTGTCTCTCATAATGTGAGATACATCAGTTGTTCAAGAAGATGAATTTGCAGGATGAAAGAGGAATAAAATTCATTATGTTGATTGTTTTATTTGCTGAATATAAAATTTATTAATTATTTAAGTTATGAAAAAAAAGGATAAAGGATAAAAACAGGAGAGCAATGTAAAATATGAGATATACACACCAACATAGTAAATGGGAAAAACACCACGATACAAGTGTGCTTGTCGAGCTGTCTGTGCATTTCTTGTGACAGCAAGAATGGGGCATCTAGGCCGATATGCGGAAATTAAGTAGGCTGACCTGATATAAATATATATATTACTATCAGTAGAGATCTTGTACAGTCCTACAATGATCAACTAGTTTAGAAAAAGTATTTATATTAATCTTTTCACTGCGATGGACATTTTTAGATGTTCTGCCATGTCACTGCTATGGACATATTAACTCATCTCATGCCGCAGAAAAAAATGCAGATGTTCCGTTTTGTGCCAAATTAAAAGCACAGGTCTTGATCTGTATAGGGGGTATAGTTGTAAAAGTGAATGTAACAAAGCATTCCACATTAGAATATGTTTTATATATAGAAATAGCTGTAAATCTATGAAGATTTCATGAATGCAGAATTTTTTAGGAAAAAAAGAAGCAATATGATGTTTTTAGACAATAAATGTGTCCTACTTACCATCAGCTAGGTCTAGATCCACACTACTTACCATCTGAGATTTCTATATGGACTTGTCAATGTCGTCTTGTACTAGTCTCACTAAAATAATGTCTGAAATAACCTTCTAACTACTTTTTCAGTCTATTTTATAGCGTTTTATAGGTCAAAATCTACTTGGGACACATTCAAGAACAGTGATCTGGTCATAGGGCTTGTCCGTATGCCTCAGAAAACACACAAAATATTGAAATTTCTCCAAAAAAAACCCCCACCCATTTTCACTCAGTTGTTAGGCATGCTTCAGACTGAACTATGAAAGTTCACTGGACATGTGCAAATAAAATGTGTACAATTAAAAAATTATACCATTTTTTTTAGAAACAAAACAAGTGGTAAAATTTTAATAAACGACACATGAAGGACACACCAGAAGTGGTAAAATTTTTCCAATAGGCATGGAATGAGTTAACATGTTCCAAGATTTCTGCACTTCTGGTGTTAAAACATTCTGCCTTTTACTAGTTGCTGCTACAAACTACTGTAGTCATTAAACAAAGGGGGAATCAAAGTAGGTATTTTAGTTATATGTGGTCTAGCTTCAGCAAGCTGGGTTTACCAAAAATTGGTACCAATTTTATTTTTGTCTCATGAGAAAGGAAAGCTATCACTCCTGTACATGGTGCATTTCAATGTTTATCTAATTTTATGAGCTACATTGGTATTTTGTTAAAAGAGCTCACTGAAAAAGTGTGTTATGTAAAACATGTACATAGCCCTGTATGGACATGCTCTGTGACCAAATCACTGTTCTTGAATGTATCCCAAGTAGATCTAGACATATTAGATTACTGGAGAAGTAGTTAGAAGGTTATTTCAGACATTATTTTAGTAAGAATGGCCCATATGATCACATGATGAGGCTGACAGGTAGTTCTAGGCATATCAGATGGTACATACTGTACATCTAGACCTAGCCAATGGTAAGTATGACACAATTATTGTCTAAAAACATCACATTACTTCTTTTCATTTTTCCTAAAAAACTCTGCATTTATGAAATCTTCATACATTTTTAGTTATTTTGAAACATAATAAGTACACTTATCATGGAATTACTGTATTTCATTCACTTTTCCAACTATACCCCTGATACAAGACCCATGCTTTTACTCCAGCGCCAAATAGAACGTCCGTGTTTTTTCCTGTGGCATGGGAAGAGTTAATTCTTTACTGGTATCCCTACAAAGAGAAATTAGTTCATCAGATAATGACATTTAGTACAACAGTACGAATTTGACCTGGGTTTTCTTTTATGGTCTTTCCCAGGTTCTGCCCACTATATATATATATATGGGAATGAAGACACCTGTTGAGGCAATCAGCAACCCATAGCTGATATGACAGTGTCAGGGTTAGCGTACCATAGCTGACCAAGACCTTGTCCCACCTCTCCGTTGTACCCCTAGTAACAGGCCTAGCCTGGCTAATGGGGCAGGGATCACCATAGTCCCCATGGAGGTGGAGTCTGCTAAAGAAGCACTGTGCACTCCCTGCTTTTTAGCTGTACTCAGGGGCTAAGAAAATAGCTGCCATAACCTGCTCCCACACCGATACGATGCTGTGCCTCAACACTTCTACAGCATTAGCTACAAAGAACAACAGCTCACAGTGAGTTTGTACAAGAAAAAGTACAAGTTCTACATACAGTATAGACATTTCATTAATGACATTTTACTTGCACAAAATGTTTTTGATTGCTTTTTTGCTTATGTTCTAATACAAATTTTTTTTGTTTCAATGTAGTATATTACATTCAACAAAAATTATCATGTTTCTGTTTCAAATAGTACTGTGTCTAGTTGGGGTTGATTGCTATCATACAACAACCAGTGTCAATCCATTGCCCTGTGAGTGGGTCTGGAGACTAAGGCTACATGAATAAGTAATTTCTTTTACACCCCCCCCCCCCCAAAATTCTAACAAAACTATTTTACGTTATTCTACATTTACATTCTTTTAACTTTTACATTGATACATGCACTTCCTGTAACTCTGAATATGCTGAACCATTGGAAGATTGAAAGCCATGACACAGCATGGCAAAGCCTGCAGTCAAATCACAATCCTTTCCTATGGGTCTTGAAATCTTTTCTGATTGTTGAGTCTTTTATATTTCTAGTTAAAATTTATGGTTTTAAAATAAATACAGCCATATGTCTACATATATATATCTTATATCCTTCCCGTGCCGTTAAACATCACATAGGGCTTGCAAAGTAGTTCGCCAATTTTTCCTGTCTTCGGCGAGTCTTTTCTTCTTTCCAAATCTTGTTAAACATTCTCTGTAGTTGTCTCATGTTGTCACTATTGATAGCTTTTAGCATTTTGGCTGTTATTTCTTCTTCACCTGCAGCTTTGTTGTTAGCCATTAAATTCACTGCTGTTTCAATTTCATGTAATTTAATTTCATCAAGGTTGACATTTAGTTGTGGGGCTGGTAAGTCAGTTTCAAGGTTTAACAAATCTTTTGGTTATGGTCAATTAAGTATTTCTTGGAAGTGTTCAGCCCATCTTTGCTTTTGGTCTTTACTTGATGTTAACAGGGTTCCAGTTTTGCTAAGGATTGCTTTAGATGTGATAGTACCTGTTAGCCTTTTTTGTATGTTATATAAAGTTTTGCTGTCTCCTGTTTTTGCTGTTTTTTCTGCCTCTTTCGCCATATTGTCTATGTATTCTCTTTTATCCCTTCTAGCTGAACTTTTTACTTTCTTGTCTAGTTCTTTGTATGTTGCTTTCACCAGATCTTTTCCAAGATCTGTTTTTGCACTCAACATGTCTAATTTGACTGCTCATCTTTCATGTATATACTTCCATGTGTTTTTTGACATCCATGCTTTTCTATTTGGTTTTTTAAGTCCAGCACTTGCTTTTGCTGCTGTGATTATGGCTGTGCTGTAAGAATTCCATAATTCATCTATACCTATCTCCTCAACTTCACTGGGTATTTTGGAATGATTGGCAAGTTCCTGATTGAAATTACTGTTAGTATTCTCTTCTTATAGGCTGTTGCTGTTTATCTTTCTGTGTACTGATTTTTTGTGTTGGCTTTTCATTTTAGTTTTATTTTCCCTATGCACAGGTTGTGATCACTGTTAATATCTGCACCGCTATAAGCCCTTACATCTATGAGAGATGTTCTGTATTGCTTTCTAATACAAAAATGATCTATCTGGTTTCTTACTCTATCATCAGGAGATATCAACATTGTTTTATGTAACTCTTTGTGTGGGAATATTGTGCCTCCAATGACCATGCCCTCTGTTAGACATATTTCATTTAATCTTTCTCCATAGATGGAACTATTAAAAAAGCAAACTTGGACAATGTACAGGCATCGTGAAGGTATCCTAATGGGACAGTTGTCCTTAGAAGGTAAGGATATTAACACCATAGTGAAGGAATTCAATGCTTATATCCTTCAGGCTGCCTGTAAAACCATTCTCAGAGGAGCTTGTAGGGACTATAAACCATGCTGGTCTAGTGAGCTGGGAAAATTCCATTATGATGTGAAAACAGCTAGAAAGCAAGCAGAAAATAGACCGTGGCAAGAACACCATAATAATTACCAACATCTTATATCTTATATCCTTCCCGTGCCGTTAAACGTCACATAGGGCTTGCAAAGTAGTTCGTCAATTTTTCCTGTCTTCAGCGAGTCTTTCAACCTCATCAAAGGATTTTATGCCTGTTAATTTGGCCTCTCTTAATAATGTCCTCTTCAGAGTTTCACGCAGCCTGTTTCTTTTTCTTCGGCCTGTTGTGTTCCACTTGATAGCTTGTTTTGGGATTCTCTGATCATTTCTTCTCATCAAGTGACCAACATATGTCCATCTAATTACCAACATGCTAAGGCCAAATTTCAGAGAGCCAAGCTGCAAGCCAGATAGGAAAGTTGGAGAGAGAAAACAGTTCCTAAACTTTGAAAAGGATGGAAGGAAGATTACACTAATAGAGGATGGGAAAACTCTTACAGGTAAGCAGGTAGCAGATCACTTTGCTTGCATGTTTGCATGAGACTGCAACATTGATATCCATCCAGAGAAAGAGTGTACAGTGCGCACTGACCCACAGAAAGAAGAGGAACAAGGCAGAAAAGTGGAGGTCATGGATGCATCATTCACACGCAGTGAGCTAGACCTAGCAGTCAGTAAACTGAAACCAAGGAAATCGCCAGGACCAGATGGAGTGTCCAATGAAATGATCAAGAACCTGGGAATGGCAGCAATGGGAAAGCTGTTGGATATTTTCAATATGTGTTGGAGCATAGGTAAGTTACCTCAGATATGGAAGGAAACAAGCATGATACCACTGCTAAAGTCAGGAAAAACGGCGATACAGCCTCCAGCTACAAGCCAATCAGTCTCACTTGCTGCCTATGCAAAACGATGGAACGCATCATTGACCTGAGGCTAAAATGGCACCTAGAAAGTGAAAACCTTCTCATTCCACAACAAGCACAATTTAGGCAGTACTACAGTACAGATGATTAAGTGACCTATCTCTCTCAAGTGACTGAGGACGAATTCCAAGACAAAAACCTTGTACTAGCAGCATGGATAGAACTGAAGAAAGCCTTTGATAAAGTATGGAAAAAAAGACTGCTGTGGAAACTAAAAAACTGCAATGTGAATGGAAGACTGTACAACCGGATAAAGTCCTATTTACACAATACAAGAGCAAGAGTAGTAATGGATGAACACAAAAGCCAGGAAGTAATGCTGCTTTATGGTGTACCACAAGGAGGAGTCCTTTCACCTACACTATTCCTGATATTCATTAATGACCTGGTCAAGGAACTTCCCTATGGAATCAAAGTGGCACTGTATGCAGATGATCTGGTCATGTGGTGTACAGATGAATACGTGACAGTTGCTACACAGAGACTCCAAAGAGCAGCAGACATCTTGACATCATGGACAAACAAATGGTGTATAAGTATCAACACAGAGAAGTCAAGTACCACTCTGTTCACTCTCTCATCTAAACAGAAAGCAGGTAAGATCTTTGTAAATGAAATATCCTTAAGGATGGACAACCAGGCCACTTACTTAGGAGTGACACTTGACTCAAAACTGACTTGGAAGCAACACATCAGCAGTGCAGAAGCAAAAGCCAGAAGAAAACTAGCCATATTAAGAAAACTGAGTGGAACCACATGGGGAGCTAGTGAAAGAATCCTCAAGAATGCATATCAGCAAGTATTCTACCACATTTAGAATATGGCTCAACATCTTGGTGCACATCATCAAACACTACGCTGCATAAACTAGACAAGGTACAAAAATCAGTCACTACGGATTATCATAGGCACCATGAGATCCAAACCAGTAGTAGAAATGCAGAAAATGGTGTTCAATCGCTAAAAGAAAGTAGAGACACAATGGTCATGACCTTGGGATAGTAAATTCTCAGCTTTGTAAGCTATCCCCTGAAGGAGAGATTCAATAACTTGGCAATGAGATGGCTTAAAACAAGCAGCTTCATTCATCAGGTCAAGCATATGCATAAGCTGAAACCAGACCTTCCAACTGTAGTTGCTCCATTATCATTTGTACCAGAGCATACACCATGGAAAGAGGCAGATTGTACACAGATAACTATTCAAACTGAAGTGAAAGGTGTGCAGAACAGTGAGATGCAAAGCAGTCTTTTAAGATCAACTGCCACACTTAGTGTGCTAGATGACAAATATCCATGTGACACCTGGATATGTGTGTATACAGATGGATCTGCACACAATGCCATCAAGAATGGAGGGGCAGGAGCACATACTGAATATCCAAACAACACCACTCATAAGATTTCCATACTCATTGGAAAATACTACAACAACTATGATGCAGAAATTAGGGCAATTACTGCTGCAGCTGAAAAACTATCAGACTCCAGAATTGATACATGCCTCATAGTAATTCTCACAGATGCAAGATCAGTACTGGAAGCTCTTCAGTGCAACCATCTATCAGATCTTAAGGATGCCTTGTTAAAAATTGGCTTACAACACAGTCACCTTGCAGTGGATTCCATCCCACTGTGGGATACCAGGCAATGAGAAAGCTGCTGTCTGGTCAAAGAGGGCACTGAAATGGAGCAACCAGACATACCAATCACCTACAATCAGAAGAAAAGCATGATAAAAACCTACAGGAAGCCACAAACACCATTACATTATGACTATCACATGCTAATAGAAAGGAACAAGTCACCATTTTCCATCTCCGAACAGGACACAGCTGACTCTGAAGTCATATGCATACAAAACTTAAGGCTGGCACTACTAATTTTTGTACATGTGCCCAGGAGCCCCAAAACTGTGGAACATATCCTCCAAAACTGCACCAACTATGAGACACTGAGAAATAATTACTGGCCCAGTGAAACCACCAAAGAAGATAAGCTCTATGGTTCCATACATGAATTACAAAAAACAGTTTAATTTATCCAAGAGACAGGACTGCAGATATAGACAGACAATGCATACAAAGAAGAAGATTGATTGACTAATTGACTGATTGATTGATCTTTATTTCAAAAGGGTTAAGAATTGACTAACTGATTGACTGATTGATCTTTATTTCAAAAGGGTTAAGAATTGGGCATGCAGGCCCTTTATCATACATCTTTCACTCTATTCCAGACATTCTACTAATATGCACAGGAGCTGAAAGAAGTAATAGGATACACCCATACCAACAGAAGGGGATTTGGTCATGGTGAAATCAAATGGTGGTCAAAGGCCTCCTATAAGGAAAGAAGGGATATGATCATCAGTGAAGTAAGGAATTCAGAGGACGAGAAGCGGGTCAAGAAGGCAGTCCAACAGGCACAGCAAGGTCAGTGGAGAACATGAGAGGAAGTCCTGCAGAGATCACTAACATAGAATGACATTTGGAAAATGGCACCCTTGAGACTCAGCTTCATCATCAGAGCTACTTATGACCTTCTGCCTACAGGCTCCAACCTATATAAATGGGGTTTATCAGAAAACACAAAGTGCCCTCTCTGCAACGAAAGGCAAATATTGGAACATGTGCTGTCAGCATGCAGAGTATCATTTGGTCAAGGAAGCTACACCTGGCGGCACAACAGAGTACTGCAGGAACTAGTAGCCATCGTAGACAGGGCAAAAGATAAAGAAAATAACAGCAAAAGAGTTGAGGTCCCACCTAAATACTTCATAGGTGCTGGTACGACATCGAATATTGAAATCAAGGACATTCTCTTACCATCACTGCTAGATAGTGGAAATGACTGGGATGTGATAGAGGACCTACCAGGAAGAAGGGAATACCTGACTGCCATTAAGAACACAGGAATGTGACAGATCATTGTAGTGTACTCCATAGAAAAACAAGAATTAATAATGATCGAGCTTACGGTTCTGTACGAAACAAGAATAGAGAAGCAACATCTATTCAAATGTGAGAAATACAATGACCTGGTCAAGCAACTGAGGCAGAGGGCAGGAATCAGGGCAAAAGTGATAGCTGTAGAAGTGGGAGTGAGAGGATTCGTAGCAACATCGGCATACAACCTATGTATGCAACTGAGCATAAAAGGACAACCAAGAGCAAGGGCACTGAAAAGCCTTTCAGAAACAGCAGAAAAGGCTTCATGCTGGGTGTGGAGTATGCGAAACAAGCACTGAGAACATAAATGTCGCTTGCCACAACCAATACTAGTCCTCCGTAGCTAAATCACTAAAGACGCACTTTAAAGTGCAGTGCCAACTCAATCCCAGGACGAAAAAAGAAACAACTCACAAGACCTCTGAGAATCATGACCCCTGGTCCCAAATGTGACCACAATTCAGTCCCTAATTTCAATGGCCCCAATCACAGAAGCAAATCTGATTTTCTGGTAACAGCCATCAAACAATTCCACGTCAATGACAGAAGCTGCCTACTGCTTGAAAACTGCCACATTCTGGAATATGAGTCACTGGAACTGTATGGTTTGAACTCGCAATTCAGTTACACCTAATATTCACTTCTCCAACAAGGATATTCCCTCTGCACCAAGTTCCACTCATTTCTCTCTTGCTATACATATTTCAAAACCTCCTGATGTCATCAGATTACAACCACTCTATCCCAGCTGCAGTTGCCAACCTTCTCCTTGCTTTTATTTTACCATTATACCACTTTCTTTCCTTTCTGTGCCCCCTCCCCCACAACCAACCTATCACACTAATGTGACTTGTAATCTCCATTTAAACATCCTTAACACTCCACCACGCACAATTCTGGACATAGCCACTTACAAGCCACAGCTAAGTGCTCCATTTATTTTATTTATTCTATTTTTCCCATTCCTACTTTTTACATAGCATTCAAGTTAATTCACATTTTATCTTCTTTCTCTCTTTCTTTGTTCTGTGTGTTTTTGTATGATTAAGGTTCACACCAAAACATCACAAATGTGTGCTTGTTAATTAATAAAGCTGTTGCTATTTTTTTACTACTTTATACATTTTGTTATCACAGCTTTACTGCAGTGGCTATGTGTACAGTTATATAGTTAGTTGTGTATACTTATACATTAATTATTTGTGATGGATGTGGTCACTGCTTATCAGCGCATGCACATTTTGCAAGTGGTATGACTTTATTTCCAAGTGCTTCCACAACATTTTCTGGTCAATACAAAGTTCTCTACTGGCACTGTAGGTTGATATTTTTATGGCTATGAGATAACTTTCTTGAATGAGTCTCCTCAGATATGTTGGCCACTTCACTTGACGTTACACAGGCTGGTCAGTTTCCTCAAACTGCTTATACATCTTACAAATTTATTTCAGGCTGTGTGGGTCATTGAGAAACAGCTTATGGAAATGTCACTAAGCAATGATTATGGTCCTCCTTGTATGAAATTTAAAGACACAAAATGTTCTTTCCTGCTCTGTGCCAGCAATTTTTCTTTGATACTACTTGTTAAAAAATGGATTCTGCTCAGAAACAGCTTTCAGTTTTCAATGAAATTTTTCCATGGATCATGAATGTTTCATTCAGAGCATGTATCACAACATCACATGCTTCCTGCTGACATTCTCTATGTATGTAATGTTAAAAGCTATTAAAAGTAACAACATGGGCCAATTAGAGAGAATATTTGACAAACTTTGGAAAGAGGAAAAAGTTTCTGCAAAATTGAAAAAAAAGGAATAAAAACAACAAAATTGCAATAATTGGAGAGGGGAAACCTTACTATCAACTGTGTCAAAAGTATTTTGCAAAATCATTTTGAACAGAATCAAAGATGTGGTTGATATTACACTGCAAGAAGAACAAGCAAGATTTCAAAAAGGGAGAAGGTGTCTTGACTCTAATACTTGAAGAACATACTAAAAAGCAAAAACCATTAATCCTGAACTTCACAGACTTCAAAAGGCATTCGACAGCATACAGAGAGATTCACTGCGGAGCACTTAAGACTATATGGAAAACCATTTAAAATCATTAACATTATTAAAAATCTGTATGATTGCTATGTTTGCACAGTCAGAAAAAGAGGGAATAAGCAACTGGTTCCGGATCCCAACTTTTTTCTGCTCGTGTACCCCTTGGCAGTCTATTTCCATCAACTGTACTTCTTTATATAGGTAAAACTATTTGTTACTGTTGCAGTTTCTATTTTTTTTCCAAATTTATATGTTGTAAGCATAAATGAAAAAATAAATCTATTAAATATTAAAAATATATAAATGAATTGTAAATATAATTTTTTTCCGCTTCTGGTGTGTACATCTTACTTCTGGCATGTACAAAGATGATGGTATTCCTTCTGCTGACTCAGCTGGAAAGTGTATTTTTCATGTGTGCAACCTAAAGGAGAAATTCCTAGTGGAAGTTACCAAGCTCAATTATGTATCCACAAGCTGAGAAGCTGGATAACTGCAGTTTAGCCAGCTGTTAACATGGAAATGGATTTTGTACTGTGCAATCGAGAGCATGCACATGGGTCCAGACACCCCTCAACAGTCCACCAGCATTCAGGGGTGGAGTCAATACCAGACATAATGACAAGAGGTGACATGGCACGGACGGGTCAGAGATGACAACACTGAGTGAGCAAAAAAAGGTAAATGAGCTGGTATGTGTATAAGGCAGCTGAAGTGTGAGAGGTTAGGTCTAAAGAATGTTCGCATTCTGTACTGGAACTGTGCTTCAGTTCATCAATGTCGACATATTCTCGACAAGCTCCTGTATGGCACTGACATCGTGGCCCTATAAGAAACAAATCTCGGTGACAGAAGGGTGAGGATCACGAACTTCCACTGTGTCTACAACAGGCAGCACCTTGAAGAGGCGATTCTAGTGCAAGAAAACTTGGTGGCGTATGAGGCTGATATGTCTAAGTGGAACAGTGATGCATTGCAGATGCCGGCTGTCAGAATGCAGACCCCAGTCCACTCATGTTCATGAATGTGTATGCTTGTAACGAAAAGGTTGACATGCAGTCTGTTTGCAGTGGAGGAGAATAACATCAGTTTCTGTGGAGACTTAATGCGAGAGGCAAGTAATGGGGCAGTGTCACCACCAACAAAAAGGGGGAAGACCTGGATGACATGCTGATGTCTGCTAATCTAGTGTGTTAGAATGATGGAAGGGTGACCAGAATGGCCAAGTGACCTGATGACTGTCATTGACTTGGCCCTGGTGTCAACCACCTTTGCATCTGTATGCAGGTGGAGCACCCTGGGACGCCATGACAGGGATCACATCATCCTAGTTGAGAAGAGCAGAATAGAAGCCAGAAAGACAAGATAAACACCTTCCAGTATGACAACACAGGGCAAGATGCCATCAGCAAAATCAGGCGCAGCAAGCTGAGTGTCCCACACAGGAGAAATGGACACAGCTACCACGCTGGAATGAAGAAGCTGAGAAAGCATGGCTGGACAAGAAACAGGCTGCCAAAGCATGGCAGAAAGCCAGGAAAATCACAGCCTGAGTGCTTGAAGGCTCTGAAAGATGAGATAGATGAGAAGACAATCATGCGCAGAGCGGGTTAAGACCATGAAATAGGATGAA
This sequence comes from Achatina immaculata, assembly GCA_009760885.1. Classification (NCBI taxonomy): domain Eukaryota; kingdom Metazoa; phylum Mollusca; class Gastropoda; order Stylommatophora; family Achatinidae; genus Lissachatina; species Lissachatina immaculata. The sequence continues at coordinate 33,626,594 of CM019706.1, forward strand.
TTCTGCAAAAAAAAAGTGTGTTCTGAAAGGTCCCTGATGACATTCTGGTGCCTTCATCAAAGCATGAATGGCACCACACGATGCAGAAGCATCCCAGACTATCAGAGCACAGATCAGATATGGCATAAATCTGATGAGAGCAAAGGAAAGGCCTTTCTTGCATGCTACATAGAGCAGACAAACCAGAACAACAAAGCAGCAAGACAGAGCTAAAATGATAGTCTCAGAGCTGTGCAAGGAGGCGGTGCCAGAAGAGGAACACACTGTCACAACTGAAGACATTTGTGCAATGCTCAAAAAAATCGTGCAACACACCCCAGGCCTCAATGGCATCCAATATAAGGACGCAGGTAAACCTGTCGGACGACGATATGGAGGAAATGGCCAAAGAGTTCAACGCCAGCATTTAGAGTGGCCAGATCAAAGAGGAATGGCTACACACCTACCTGCTACTGCTGCCAAAGCCAAACAAAGACCATTCCAGATCAGCGCCTACAGAATCATCATGACGCAGAACACTGCAAGCTACTGGAAAAATTGCTGCATGCAAACTTGCTAGTGACTTGGAAGGACATTGCATGTTCTTGCCCACACTTGGAGGGTATAGGAGTAACAAAGAGACATACATTGCTCAATAATTTTCATATGAAGGATTTCAGACCACAATAGACCTAGAAGATGTGTACAACAGAGTACTATTCAACTACCCAATGCGCTAGTTTCTTAGACTGAAGGTATACCCTCTCCTCATCAGATAGATAGCTGAGGCCCTGATTCAGAGAAAGGTAGTCTTCCCTGATGCAGCAGCTGGTCTTCAGAGCCGATAACAATATGTCCATGTTTGTTGCAAGGGTCTTCAAAATCACCAGTCTTATTCAATGTGTGTATGGTGAAAATCAGTGAACAACATCTTGTTGGGAGGGGAAGGACTCTGTAATGACCTGATGATATTCTAGTGTATCGACAGGAAAAAAAAAAGACAGACAAGGAGACTGCCTGTGCATTGCAGAGTGACTTGATTGAATTTTCTCCCGTTATGAAGTTTCTACCGCCCTTGTCAATCCTAGAAAAGCATCAAGGACATGGTTCTCACTGAACAACCACACTGTTAACACTGATATGCCTGTTGTGAGATTAGGTGATGAGGATGTGACCAGAACCAACTTGATGACTTACTTGGGAATGAAGGTTGATTGCAGTCTGTTTCAAGGAACATGTTGACCATGTGATAACAAAAGCTTGCAAAGATCTATCAGCAATGAAGGTCATGGTGACTATGTGATAACAAAAGCTTGCAAAGGTCTATCAGCAATGAAGGTCATGGTAGCTACCAACACTGAGCAGAGGTGTTACTAATAATTCTGTACCAGGGGCTGGTCCTTGCACTCATTTGAGTAAGTTCTAGCCTTCCTCACTGTCAGCCTTGCTCAGACTGAAAAACTTGAAAAGGGTGCAAAAAGTCATGCGAATTATCTTGGGGTGTACAAAAGACACTTCCTGCATAGCGAAGAGATACCTTCTTGATTTCCCCACCATGAATCACTGGATCAAGATCTAGAGCAATGCCATCAAGATAAGTGTGGACAAAAAGCACCCACTGCACCAAGAACTCCTCCAAAAAAAAGAGTGATAGTCTAAAGAGGGGCAAATCCTGGATGGGTCATGCAGAAAATGTCATCAAGCAGGTCTGTGAACCCAACAACATCAACCCTGGTGAGGAATGGGTACCTGTGCCTCCAGCGTTCAGGGCACCTTCTCTTGCACTGTCATGCTTGACAAGAGAAGCAAGGTGCAGAATCCACTTGCTGTGAATGCTGAGGTCAACACCCTCATCAGTGACTCCAATGAGGCAGATGCTGTGATTAACACAGATGGATCCATTGTATGACATCAAAGGAGTGCACTGGTATTCACAGCACGTTAGGTGGGCAGAACAATCCAGGAAGCCAGCAGTGCTTTCACTATGACCACAAACAGTATGATGATAGAGATAATGGCAGTAACAGTAATGGGAGAATTCGTATGACTAGAGTCACAAGACTACACCAGTATCTGTAAACTAAATGATTCACTGAGTATGATCCAGAAGGTCAAGGCAGGTTCTGAACACAGGCAGTGGGTTGAGTCATTGCAGAATTCAACGATTCACAGAGTCACCTTCATCTATGTTCCTGGGCACATAGGCATCCAGGGAAATGAGAGAGCTGACAAACTGGCTGGCTCTGCTATAATTACAGATGGACAACCATTGGATGGAGCTGATATTGTTAACATGCTCAGGGAAGTAGACAGAGTGGAGGACTTAGAGGAAAGTGAATCTACATCACTGCTCAGACTGAAAGAGCTGGGAATACAGTTGGCATGGCCAGACACGAGCGGCATACTGGACATGTAAAACAACCTGTCAACCAATACAGAACAGGCACTATCAGCTGCATGACGCTGATGGATATGTTGGGGGGCGGAATCTGGGCACCTAGTGCAATGATCATGACCCAAAACCATAAACAATAAATATAAATGAATGGTGCAACAGCTATAAAAAAGCAGTGTAACAAGAAAGTGAATAAACTGCACAAAAATTTACATTTCAAGCTCAAAGGGCAGAGTGACTTGAAGTTAACACAGTACAGATTATGTTCTATTTTGAAATCATTTATATAAAATACACAGCAAATATTTTATACCCAACAAATTTTCAGTGTGATCCTTGAGCCTGTTTCAAGGCACATAGTTTTTTAAAATCAAGTTCAAATGATGTAAATCTGGAACTGCACTCACTTTACTGTGGTATTTATTTTTTATAAAGGTATATGAAAAGAAAGCCTTCTCCACAAGCTCCGTATTTGTAAATGGCAAAAGAAATTGAAGCACCTTGTCAAAAAGCTGTGTTGATGTCTGCCAAAAAGTTAATAAGGGATTTTGGATTTGAATTAAACTTTTAAAGTAGTATCAATGGAAAGTTCAATTGATAATCTTGCTGCTGGAAGTATTCTTCTTTGAAGGGATTTGCAATTAAGTTGTCCTCTTCTCCAAGTTTTGAAAGGCACTTTTCCAAAGATGATTTTAGCCCTTTCAAGCATTCACTGATTTTCTGAGGTCCAGGTTTGTTTTTTTTTTCTTTTGAAGATCATCCTTTCCAGCTTGCTTCCAAATTACACAATATGGATTGGAAGTGTACTTATCAGACATTTTTCAACAGCTACAGAATCTAAATATGGCACTTTAGAATAGCTTGATAATGATCCTTAAAGTTTTTGAAAAAATTGAATCTGTGATAAAAAAATAGATTTTTGGAGATCATATGTGAACAAAGCCAATCATAGGTATTTGAAACTTTACAGTTTCCTGTATGAGAACAAGCTGCACCTCTCCAAGTCTGATGTTGATGTCCTCTGTGCTGTCTCTATCATCTACAACTCTACTGCCAAGATATACAAATTTGTTGATATCCTGCACTAATTTATTATCTACTCTCAGTACATTTCTGTTGTTCACATTTTGCTTCATTAACTTTATCTTTTCTATGTTGATATTTAATCCTATGTTGTTTGCATTCTTTGTACCTATTTGATAGTAGATAAATGTCATTGGCAAAGTCAAGGTTCTCCAGAAAGACAAGGGTCCATTGTAATCCTCTGGGTTATCTGATGTTGCCCCCTTCATTAAACAGTCTACTGCTAAGATAAATAATGTTGGTGATAGTACACATCCCTGCTTCACTCCTGTTTGTACCCTAAAGCTGTTGGAGGTGTGTTCTCTCCAGATTGCTTTGCTCTGAAAACCCGTCTACAGAGCTTTGATGACATTCACTATCTTTTCAGGGAGGCTAGCCATTTTAGAACTTTTCACAGCATATCTCTGCTGACACTGTCGAAGGCTTTCTCAAAATCTGTAAATAGTGCATATGTTGTGCTATGCCATTCATTTACCTGCTCTAATATTTGTTAAAGTACAAGTATGTGGTCTGTGCATGATCTTCCTTTCCTAAATCCTGCCTGCTCTTTCTGAAGTTTTCCCTCAGGGTCTGGAACAATTCTTTTGATGATTGTGCAGCAGATTACTTTACTGGTGAGTGGCAGGAGGGTAATGCCTCTCCACTTCCCATAATCTCTGAGCTCACTCTTCTTTGGTAGTTTTACTGTAAGGCCAGTTTTCCACTTTTCTGGAGATTTTTCTAGATTTCAAATTTGTAGTATCCAGCGGAGTTGTTCTGGTGTTTCTAGCAGTTCAACATTTCAGTAGTCACTTCATCTTCACCTAGTGCTCTGTCTAATGTTAGCTTCTTTATTGCTTCTTTTACTTCACATTGTTGTTGGTCCTGTACTGATGTTTAATTCTGTTTTTGCTTCAGGTATGTCTATTGTTTTTGCTGTTTTTGTTCTGTTTAGTAGGGTGTTGAAATGTTACCTCCATCTTTAATTTTTTCTTTCTCCACTGCTCAGCTGTCACTTATATGTCCTTATATCTTGTGTTGAACTTACCTGTCATCTGCTTTGATTTTGTAGATGGTTTTCATGTCATTTGCATAAGGTTTTTCTCTGCAGCTTCTGCTAAGTTGTTGTAGTATTGATATTGTCTTTTTGTGTATATTTATGTAAGACTTGTTTTTTCAGCTTTTGTGATTTGGTGCTGAGCAATTTTTTTCTTGATTTCCTTTCTTTGTTCTCTTTTTTCAAATGGTATTGCTTATCTCTGGGTAAAGCTGGGGCGACCATCCCCAACCTAGCGCGTCACAGGTGGCGGATGGTGAAAGTCCTCCAGATATGGAGGATCCCTGTGAATAAGGAGTTGTCCAAATAAGCAGGCGCGGACCAACTGGCGGTAGACTCAGAGAGCGAGGTGGGGTAGTAGGTGGCTCTACTACTCCTATAAAGTGCCTCAGGTGCTCAGTGAAGGGAATACCAGGCGGGTCAGAGGCGCCTTAAAACCTCTCGCTCCCGCTGCCTTGCGGGTAGGACAGGGAGTCCAAAGGCTAGCGAAGAGTCCGTACACAAACCAACAGAAGGCAACGGGAAACCACTGTTGTAGCTCCCAAGAACAATTATGCTTATTCAGAGTCATAGATTCATCATGAACGACGTTAATGGATGTTCCTCTGGAACAGCCTCGTCCGGTAGGGCAGCTCACGAGCCACAGGTGAGGCCAGATCGTCATCAAGCTACTGGTAGCAAAACTAACAAGTTCAAAATAGCAAAAAAATTAGAAAATGTAAAGATGGAAATGGAAAGGATGAAGATCAACATATTAGGAATGAGTGAAGTTAGATGGACAGGTGCAGGAAAGATAAACTCAGATAAATATACAATAATATATTCAGGAAGTGAGAAACATGAATGAGGAGTAGGAATTATATTTGATGACCAAACGGCAAGGACAATTGTAGGATATTTGAACATCTCGGACAGAGTCCTGCTAGCCCAACTGAAAGGACAACCAATAAACATAAATATTATACAAGTGTATGCTCCAACATCTGAAAGTTCTGAGGAAGATGTACAGATATTTTATAATGACATAGAGACAGCACTAAAACACACAAAGTCACATGAAGTTACCATAGTCATGGGAGATTTTAATGCCAAAGTTGGTAAAGGAAGAACTTCGGACATCGTTGGTGACTATGGACTGGGGGAGAGGAATGACAGAGGTTATAAATTAATTGAATGGGCAAGAATACATAGCATGGTTGTAGGAAACACCTGGTTTAAACAACATCCTCGAAGACTGGCAACGTGGTGCAGCCCAGACAAAAAGACATTTAACCAGATAGACTACATATTAATCAACAAACGATTCCGCAGTGCATTACTGACAACAAAAACCATGCCAGGAGCTGACTGCAATAGTGACTATGATCCACTCTGTGGAAAAGTTAGAATAAAGCTAAAGAAAGCAGGCAGAAAAGTGAGAAACATCACACTGAATACAGAACTTCTTAAAAATGACCAAGAACTGCGAGAACAATACAAAGTTATTATAACAAATAGATACAATGCAATAGCAAAGATAAATAGTATAGATGAACAATGGGAAATGTTAAGAGATTCTATCCACCAAACTGTTAAGGAGATAATACCACCGAAAAAAGAAGCCCCTAAAAATAAATGGATGACAGACGACATCTTAGGACTGATGGACAAGAGGAGGAGGAGTAAAAATAACGAGGAAAAATATAGCAAGATAAATAAAGAAATAAGACACAAATGCAGAGAAGCAAAAGAAGTGTGGTTAAATGAACAGTGCAGACAGATAGAGGACGCTCATAATAAAGACAGCAAAAACATGCACAAACGAATTAATGAACTCACAGGCAGGAAAACAAAATATACCACAGGATGCCTGAAATCGAAAGAAGGTAAAATGTTAATGGGAAAAGAAGACATTGTGGACAGGTGGACAGAGTATATCGGTGAGCTATATGGAGGAGAAAGACCAGAATTAACACCAGATACTGAAAACTGTGATTGAAGATGAAATCATAGATGCCATCAAACACATGAAGAAAGGAAAAGCGACTGGGCCTGATAATATAACAATAGAAGAAATAGAGGCACTAGAGGAGACAGGAATAAAAATAATAACCAAGTTACTGAATGATATTTACAACAGTGGTTATATTCCCAGTGACCTGCTTAAATCCACGTTTATAGCACTACCAAAGAAACCAGGTGCAAAGGAATGTGACGACCACCGGACTATCAGCCTCTCATGTCACATAACGAAGTTACTTCTGAGAATCATTATGAGAAGAACAAGGAAAAAGATAAAAATGGAAATAGCAGATGAACAGTTTGGATTTGTTGAAGGAAAGGGAACACACAATGCCATTTATGCTTTACGAACACTAACAGAAAGAGCTTTAGAAGTACAGAAAGATCTCTACTTATGCTTCATTGATTACACCAAGGCATTTGACAAGGTGAAACATAGTGAAATTATTAAAATGCTTGAAGACATCAATATAGACGGCAAAGACTTGAGGATTGTAAAACATCTATACTGGCAGCAAGAAGCAGCAGTTCGAGTTGAAAATAGAATTGGAAAATACCAACCTATAAAACAAGGGGTGCGACAAGGATGTGTACTATCACCAGACCTTTTTTCTCTGTACAGCGAGAATATTCTAAGAACAATCATCACAGAACCAGGCATAAAAATTGGAGGATACAATATTAACAACCTTCGGTATGCTGACGACACAGTACTGATAGCTGAGAACCAACAAGACCTGCAAAATCTCTTGGATAAAGTCGCCAAAGAAAGTGAACAGAAAGGCCTTACTTTGAACATCAAAAAGACAGAGACTATGGTTATATCTAAGAAACAGAATCCACCAGCATGCAGTATAAAATTAAACGGAACCATTCTAAAGCAGGTGCAGAAATTCAAATACCTTGGAGCAGTAATAACTTCAGATGGGAAATGCAGAACAGAAATTAGGAACAGAATAGGTCAAGCAAAGACTGCATTTCAGAGAATGAGAAACATATTAACTAACACATCTTTATCAATGAATGTTAGAAAACGAGTCCTAAAATGCTATATTGAACCTATCTTGTTATATGGAAGTGAATCATGGACAATAGGCAAGTCTGCACAAAAATCATTGGAAGCAGCAGAAATGTGGTTTATTAGAAGAATGTTGCGAATCCCCTGGACAGCAAAAATAACTAATGAAGAATGTATGAGAAGAGCTGGAGAGACAAAAAACCTTGTCAGAAAGATAAGAGAGAGACAATGTACTTTCATAGGACATGCAATGAGAAGAGGGGGCATTGAAAATATTATAACAACAGGAAAAATAGAAGGAAGAAGATCAAGAGGAAGACCAAGAGAAATGATACTGGACAGTCTGACGGGATGGTGTGAGAGGAGATCACCAACTGAACTGATGGCCTGCATGAAGGATCGTGTAGTGTGGAGAAGCATAATAGCCAACGCCAGTCGGCACGGCACCTGATGATGATGATTGCTTATCTCCTCTTTTTTCCTTTTCCTGATATCCCAGCAGCTCTTTTGCTGTTTCCTGTAGTGTTTCATTGAACTCTAGTATGGACACTATCAAGAATTCATTTCTTGTTAGCTGGTCTTTCAGTTTTTTTGCATCAAAGCACGCTTTTCTGTTCTCTGATTCTGGCTTCCCTTAATTTTGGTCTTATTTTTTATACCAGAAGTTTGTGATCATGTCCTACATCTGCTCCTTTCCTGGCTCTCACATATTGTAGTGGCCATTTCCACTTGTTGTTTATCATATGTGATCAATCTGATTTTCTGTGGTTTTGTCTGGGGACCTCTAGGTCACTTTATGGATGTTTTTGTGTTGGAAAGTTGTCCCTATGATGGTGAACATGTTTTCTTCACAGAGCCTGCAGTCTTTCTCCATTTTCATTTATTTCTTCGATTCCCTCTCTTCCCATGATTCTTCTTCTATCTTCATTTCACTCACCTACTTTTGCATTGATGTCACCCAAAATAAGTAACATACATTGATTGAGTACTGGTTCTACTGTGGCTTAGAGGCCATTGTAAAACTCTTCTTTTAATCCTTCTTTAGCTGCTTCTTTTGGTGTATAACAAACTATAATAGACAGCTTTGTGAATCTTGAGTTGAAGCATGCATATAACAATCTTTCATTTATAGGGGTCCATTTCAGCAATGATGCATCTTTCACCATAACCAACACAACTCCTTCTTTATGGTTATCTTCTTTACCTGACCACTCCTCTTGGAACAACTGTGTTAAGAACACACTTATCTTAACATAGTCTTTGCGAAACAGGGAACATCAGATCTGACTGCTTAAAAAACTCTGACCTGCTCCTGTAGCCCAGAAACATGTAGCAACCAACACTATTTGTTACTGTTGTTGTTATAAAGTATAATGTAACCCTCTTGTAAGGCAGAATTTTTAGAGAACAGAACTTTCTGTAAAAGAAAGAGGGAACATAGAAATGAGAAATCTGCCTCTTGTTTATTATAGGAGTGTCAGATAACTCTGACAAAATGCTATGTACGCTAAGAATACCCACTTGCCTGTGTGAAAAATGACAAGCACAAATACCCCTCCTAAGATAGAAGGCTCTCCAGCTTTTGACATTGCAGATCCGTCAATAGATGGAACCAAGATCTTGGCCTGGGGCCACGCTGTGCTGGTTGGAATGGTGGATGGATGGGGACACAGAGATCACCTGCGGAGATGAGGGAAGTCTGATGGAATTTGACAAGTCCAGGATGTGACAAGCCTATGGGTCTCTACAACAATGGTTATCACATTGAGGCAAACAAAGCAGCCAGCAGACTACAGGTAGCGGGGAATAGGCATCATTGAAGCACCATCAGATGCCTATTCCCAAAGTGTCCTTGTGAAACTGTCTCAAAGTTATCGGGCGGGCTGGTGTTGCACTTTGGGCCTGATCTCAACTTCTCACTGGAAAGGCCTCCTGGTTATTAAAGAAAGACATAGGACAAAAACCCCAATATGAAAATGTCAGAAACAAAAAGAAAACCATATAAGCCCAGTCGTCGCCTCATAAAAGATCTGCACCAGGTGGTTTGCCCCCTGGCTACCTTGAGCGAAAAATCAGCACACTAAACATTCTTATATCAACATTTCTGGACTCAAGCCAAAGGCCTAAAAATTAAGCAGACAGCTGAAAAAAGTCAACATCCATATTGTAATATACAAAAAAAACCTTTCTATGTGGAAAAGATCAGTCAGTGCCTGGATACACCATGTACAAATGTGAATGTGGTAAATGCAGGGGTATTGCCACATTCTTGAGAATGACATCCAAGGAGAAGTTAAAAACAGAAAATGCAAAGAGAATGATATCCAAGAGATATGGCATGATGGACTGCAGCACATTTTGTATAATGTTTATTGTCCCCAAATTCTAAAAGTTAAATCAACATATGCTGCACAGACATGCAAAAAACTGTAACTGCAGGAGATTTTAATGCACATCTACCATCACTAAGATACAAAGACTGAAACCCTATGGGAAACAACACTGAAGAGCTATGCAACACCAGTAACATGATTATATTGCAAGATCCCTCCTCCCCACCAAAACTCTTCCACAGAGCCACTGGATGCACATAAAGACCTGACCATTGTCTCAGCAGACATCCACAATAATTGTACTCTCAGAGTGCTTGATGACAGTCTCTCACACATGAAACCAAAGATTACAAAAACCCCCTCGCTGGAATTATAGAAAAGTAGACTGGGAAAAATTTAGAACACAAACAGATGAAAACCTATCAAAAATAAATGACAACACAAACACTGACACACTCTACCAACATAATCCAAGCCATACTTGGATTAGCCTATAGAACAATCCCCTGAGGATGCAGAACATCTCTGGAAGACTTAGTCAAAAAAGAAAAGCAGCCAGGAAGAATGTAGAGAAAAACCCTACTCCAGAAAACAGAATAGAGTACAATAAACTAACAGCTAAGGTAAGACTTGAAACTAAAAAAGCAATGAAAGAGAAATGATTAAGCACATGCAGCAATCTCAACCTCAGAACTGAAGGAAAGAAGGTTTGGAAAGTCTTAGATAACATGTCAGGAAAAAATAAACCCTAAGCCAATGCGAGTCTCTGGTCTTTGGTTCTTAATCCTTTGTGGAAGCCTGCCTGGAAAGTACTGAGGGACCCCAAAGAAACATTTAGGGAAAATACTAGCTTTGTCTGAGTTACCTGACCTCTCAAGTGACTCAGACAAAGCCAGTACTTTTAACAAATTCTTTGTTGCCACCAACAAATCCTCCAACAGGAGGAATATGTGCAGTGAGTTCCTGGCTGCTATTCTTTTTTTTGACTATATTTCTTGACAAGGCACTGGGAGAAGTTCTGAGAACTAAAGAGAAATCTAGCTTGGCAAAAATTTAACTTTTTGAGGAAAACTTTACCATCCATGAACTCCAGAGATCTATGGGTAAGCTACAGCTATGAAAAGCACCGGGACCTGACAAAATATCAAATGAAATGATCCTTCACCTGGGCCCTGTAGGAAAGTCCACATTACTCAACTTCAATAACAAGACCTGGCAAAGTGAAGTTCATTCATTTGCATGTCCCTTGTGGAACTTTGTCTCCCAAACAGCACTCCTGTAGGCCTTTCGGTTGTGAGCAAGATGGCCTGCTGCTGATGCATCCATTTGCAGATCCTCAACGATGTCTTGCAGCCATCTTCACCTTGGTATTCCTCTCTTTCTTTTTCCCATTATGTACCCCCCCAAGAGGGTCTTCTCTAGATTATCATGATGTTTAATGTGTCCAAAATCTTTAAGTTTTCTCTCCTCTTCACTAGCCAGCCTTCTTCAATATTAAGTTCTTGTAGTATAGATATATTTGTTGTTTTTTTGTGTCCATGATATTTGAAGAACTCTTCTGTAGCATTACATTCAAAGGCATTTGAAAAGATCTGGTGGTGAGGCCCCCCAGGCCAGATAGATCTAATTTTAACACTGGGGAAGAGTGTCAGGCACAGGCAAAGTGGAGTACTACAAAAATTTTGGAATTCCATATATCCTGAAAAAATTAATGCCAGAAGATGACCTAAAAAGCTTTAGACCAATCTCACAAACTTCCAACATTGGTAAGCTAGCAGAATGAAATCTTAACAATAGGCTGTACTGGTGGTTGGAATCCTTGAGGTCCCTCAATAACTTCCAGGCAGGCTTCTGCAATGGATCAAGAACTGACGACCGGCTATTTCTCCTCACTCAAAGTGTGAATGACTGTTTTTTAAACAAGAGAAACTCTGTAGCTGTATTTGTAGACTTTCAGCAGGTATATGACAGGGTGTTGTCAAAAGGCCTACTGTTAAAGATGTAAAACATGGGCATACATGGAAAAATGTACTAATGGGTTAAAAACTACCTGAGTAACAGGACCATACAAACTCAGGTCAATAAAAGAGTGTCAAATAAATGCACCCTGGAAGAAGGTCTGCCACAAGGTTCTGCTCTTAGCTGCACTTTGTTTCTAATTTTTATAAATGACCTCCCCGACATATTGAACACCTACAAAGCCATGTTTGCTGATGACCTTGTCACATGGACTAATAGAACAGACCTGCAACTGGCTGGTAAGAGCCCTCCTTACCATATCAGTCTACTGCAATTTCTGGAAGTTGAAGATCAATGTTAGTAAAACTACATATACAGTCTTCACTCTTAGCAACAAACTAGCAAAGACTGAACTGAAAATAACTCTTGATAGTGCTCAGATCATGAAAGAAAAAAATCCAAAATACCTTGGTGTGAAGCCAGATAGAAAATTGAACAAAGTTCATGGATGGACTAGCAGAAAAAATCATCCAAAAGAATAAACTTACTTAAGCAACTTGCAAGTACATCCTGGGGAGCTGACAAAACAACACTCAGACAACTGTACACAGGATATGTTAAATCTATAATAGATTACAACCTCCCTCTACAGGTCACAGCATTAAAGAGCTCTTATACACAAGCAGACAGAATCCAGAACCAAGCGGTTCATTTCATTTGTGGGATAATGAGATCAACACCCATATCTTATATCCTTCCCGTGCCGTTAGACGTCACATAGGGCTCGCAAAGTAGTTCGCCAATTTTTCCTGTCTTCGGCGAGTCTTTCAACCTCATCAAAGGATTTTATGCCTGTTAACTTGGCCTCTCTTAATAATGTTCTCTTCAGAGTTTCACGCGGTCTGCCCCTTTTTCTTCGGCCTGTTGTGTTCCACTTGATAGCTTGTTTTGGGATTCTCTGCTCATTTCTTCTCATCAAGTGGCCAACATATGTCCATCTCCTTTTCCTGATCACCCATGAGACTGGTTGTTGTTCAGTCATCTGTCTTATCTCTGCATTGTTCTTGAATTCATTCCACTTGATGCCGAGTATTTTCCTTAGGCATTTGTTTTCAAAAGAGTCTAATTTCTTTTCTATTTCTTTAGTTGTTTTCCAGCTTTCGCATGCATAAATGAGGTGGATATTACATTTGAATTGAATAGTCTTAACTTGGTTTTTGTGCTTATAACTTTTGAATTCCATATGTTCTCAAGATTCTTGAAGATTGATGCTGCTTTTGCAATTCTGATCCTAACTTCCTTTCTAGTGTCACCATCCTGGTCTATGTAGCTGCCAAGGTATGCAAATTGATTGACTTCTTCAATATCTGTCCCTTCTATGTGTATTTTTACATTTTGATTGATGGGAATTTTCATTATTTTTGTTTTGTCCTTGTTAATTTCAAGTCCTATTTTGCTAGCCAGTGAAGATAGGCTATCTGTTTTTTCTTGCATGGAATTCACATTATTACTGATAAGAGTTATGTCATCAGCAAAATCAAGATCTTCTAGTTGAGTCCCATGTACCCAGTCAATACCTGTGTTACCTGTGCAGCATTTTTTCATTATGAAGTCTATTGTAATCCCAAAAAGTAAAGGAGACAGTATACATCCTTGTTTCACGCCTGTACATGCACGCCATAGCTGCATGTGAAACTGATGCAAACAAAGAGCCATTAGATAAAAGATGCAAAAAGTCAATCATTGAGGCAGTAGAAAGATATAGACGTGCATGCCCCCAGATCATCCTAACAGAACAGTGGTTGATAAATAGAAGCATAATAACAGACTGAAACTGAGAACTCCAGTTCACATAGCAGAACAGTTAAACACAAGACACAAACTCCCTGAAGAACTTACAAAAGTACCAGACATCCCACCAAACACAAACTACACACTTCCTGAAATTAACACCAGTCTCAAGATCAAATCATCAGATCCCAACACCCTAAATCTGTGTGCACTGGTGACCACAGAATCCTACTCCAAGGACTGGATCCATGCATATTCTGATGGGTCAGCATTCAAGGAAACAGACAATGCAGAATATGGGGTACTCATGTTTCCAGACAAGAAAACAAGTCACATTTCTGCTCCTTGTGGATCTTGCTGCTCCAATTATAATGGAGAGATGCAGGAATTAGCAGCCCTGGCAGCCACCACCACCACATACAAAAACAATACCTCTCACCCAAAAAACCTTGTTATTTTCTCAGACTCTCAAGTCTGCTCTCCAGCCCCTTGAAAATTGGATACCAACAGCTGATCACATAACAACTGACATACTCAGTTCAATAAATCAATTTGCTCCTATGACATCAAGACCACCCTACAGTGGATACCAGGGTACATAGATATCAGAGGAAATTAATGTGCTGAAGACTTGGCAAAGACTGGAGCCACCATGTCACAGCCCCACATCATGAGAACAGCTAAACACAACATTATACACAACTGCAAAGCAGCAATGGATGGAAAGTTGGGCCAGTAATCCAACTGAAAGATCCCTATGCCAAAGCCTAACTCTGGAGGCCACATCAACAGTTTATGTCATAGAGACCAATTCACAATTTTCAGGTTGAGAACAGAACACATCACCCTCAATAAGCACTTACACAGAGTGACCGCTGACCACACACCATATTGCATGTGCTGCAACAAACAAGAAGAATAAACTGTTAAGCACCACCTGCTGGACTGCAGTGCACTGAAGCACCTTCAGAAGAACCTGACAGCACCAAACTCCTCAATCACTGACATTCTTTATGGAGATATAGAACAGCTGAAGAGGACCTATATGTTTCATTACCTGGCACAAGGGGGAAAGAGTGAAAACTTGTTAACCCAGGGATCGGAAAAGTCAAGTCAAAGTTACCTGACCATATTATCGTATCTTCTGTGTGCTATGTTGTTAATTTTCTTCTGCCTTGTCCTGTCCATCTTGTCTCTACTTCTAATATATCCGATTTGTATCTGTGCATTTCCTTGATGGTTTGTGGTAGTTTTCCAGTCTGATTCAGTGTTCTTACAATCCAGCTTCCAATTTGCATCTTGTGTTTAGGTTCAAGGATGTCTGTAGTTTGACTGGGGACTTCAGTGGCTGGGTTTCAGTCAGAACTTCAATGGGGGAAATTTCCTGTCATGTGTTTTTCCTTCCACCTGCATATGTTTTTTCACTTTCCTGTTTCTGTAGCAGCCTGTTTTTTTTAAACCGGATAGGGTTGCTGGTCTATGCTGATCCCTCCTTAGTTGTGTGGTAGGGTATAGTAGTCATATTCTCTGCTTCCCAGGCATGTGCCCATGTCCCGGTTACCACATGGGGGCTTGTTCATACATGACCTCCAAAAAATCTTTTTTTTTTTTTATCATAGATGCCCACCTCTCACCCAGTGGGGATATACTGATATCCAAAAACGTCGAGGTTTTCTGGTGAAAAAGTCCAGCTTTAGATTAAACTGGTGCAACGTAAACCACGGTGTCACACAATCTCGCTTCTGAGACCCACTGAGAATACAGGCTCAAGCCCTGCAATACTCTTAACCTCTTGTGGTCCTCTCGGGGATCTCATGTGGACCTTCCAGGGACCACAGGGAGACCACAGGACCTATCGAGGACCACAGGAGTAAATTCAGTAGGATCACGGGGCGGTCTTGATGGTAGAAGCTAACGAAGAAGAAGATCACAAGTATTTCAATTTATATAAAACTTAAATAAAATAAAATGATGACAAAGAAACAGAAAATGAGAGCTGAGGATAGGACACTGAGCAGTGCCAAAACTGTGTGTTGTAGTGGCACCATGTGTTTGCAAAACACTGTTCAGGGAGATACTTTCAACCATTTGCCAAAATAATACAAGGAAATGAAGGATTTTCTCACGGTTAAATGATAAAGAAAACTCACACTGCCACTTGTAATAATACTGAATTAATTTCACAACAGATTTATCTGTTTTTTGCCATTATCTGACATCTACTTGTGTACCCCTGAATATCCTGCCAGATATACCTAAGGGTAGGTGTATCACAGGTTGGGAACCACTGATATATACTATATCCCTTGCTTTTTGGAACAGCCATAGATTTCATAATGAAGAAGTGCAGCATGGGTAATACTGGCATCAAACTGGTACATAGGCGCTGGTACAACACTGAATATTGAAATCAGGGACATTCCCTTACTATCACTGCTAGATGATGGAAATGGCTGGGATGTGGAAGCGGACCTACCAGGAAGAAGAGAATACCTGACTGCCATCAAGAACACAGGAATGCAACCAGACATTGTAATGTATTCCACAGAAAAACAGGAATTAATAATGATCGAGCTTATGGTTCCGTATGAAACAAGAATAGAGGAGCAGCATCTATTCAAATGTGAGAAGGACAATGATCTGGTCAAGAAACTGAGGCGGAGGGGGGGCGCAGGAGTCAGGGCAAAAGTGATAGCTGTAGAAGTGGGAGCAAGAGGATTTGTAGCAACATCAGCATACGACCTGTGTAAGCAACTGGGCATAAAGGGACAAGTAAGAGTAAGGGCATTGAAAAGCCTCTCAGAAACAGCAGAAAAGGCCTCATGTTTGCTGTGGAGTATGCGAAACAAGCATTGAGAACATAAATAATTTCATTTGTACAACCAATACCAGTCCTCCATAGCTGGATCACTAAAGACGCACTTCAATTATGGGTTCAATCCTGGGAAGAAAAAAACAAGCAACAACTCACAAGACCTCTGGGAGTCATGATCCAGAGGGGCCCACCCCCCATAGAGTGTCAGGAGTTTAACAGGGTCGAAACACTTCTCTGAAGGGGGGGGGGGGGGTTCTTCCTCTGATGATCTAAAGAGGTTGTGTTGTTGTTCTGCTCTCTACTTTAGAGAGTTTCCTGCATACATAGGGCTCAACTAAAGGATCTGTCTTCAATGGACAGTAAAATATGACTTGAAATTAAGGACAAAATGAAAATAATGAAATTTCGATTTTACTCAAGAGGGTAAAATATACTTAAGAAAGAACAGCTGCTGAAGAAATAAACCAATTTGCATACCTCAGCAGTTATATTATAGACCAGGATGGTAACACCAGAAAAGAAGTTAAAATTACAAAGGCAGCATTGGCATTTAAAAATTTTTAGAAAATATGGCAATCAAGGAAAACAGTTAAGATTAATCAACTCATGTGTAACATCCACCCTTATTTATGTGTACATAAGCTGGAAAATAACTGAAGAAATAGAAAGCAAATTAGATTCATTTGAAAACAAGGAAGATACTCTGCATACAATGGAACAAATTCAAGACCAGTGAAAATAAGTACACAAACAACCTGTCTCATGAGATTAAAAAAAAAAAGGAAACGGACATATATTGGCCACATGATGAAAAAAAAAACAATCAGAGAATCTCAAAACAAGCTATCAAATGGGACATAACAGGACAGAGAAAGAGATCAATCATGTGAAACTCTAAAGAGAATATTGTTGAGAAATGTTAAATTAATGGGCTTAAGATCCCTTGACAAGGTTGAAAAACTTGCAAAACACAGAAAATCATGGTGAACTATAATGCAAGTCCTATGTGATGTTTAACTCTTCCCATGTCATAGTTGCCATAGTGAGAATCTCCGGTTACTGAGTTGCGTGCCATAGTCGTTATAGTAACAATTCATTTGTTTCAATAAAACCAACCGGTGTAACATTCAGATTGTACATAGTATGTTCGCGTTTCTGGTGAAACTTTTCAAAATGGTGGAAGAGTCCTTAGTTACGAGCGATGCCGAGCGAGAAAAAGGAAGAGAAACATCGAAATTTTTCAATTTTTGACAATGTAGATAGAGATATGGACATAGCCTGTGACCACCCCACTGCTCTTGAATGTATCTTAAGTAGATTTAGACATATTAGACGACTGTAGAAATAGTTAGTATGTTATTTCAGACATTAATTTAGCGAGAATGCAACATAGAATCACAATACAAGATCGACAAGTAGATCTAGACATCTCAGACGGTAAGTAGTGCATATCTAGACCTGGCCGATGGTGAGCTGGGCACAATCATTATCTAAAAACACCATATTACTTCTTTTTTCCTAAAACAACTCTGCATTTATGAAATTTTCATTGATTTAGTTATACTTTGAAACATAATAAGTGCATGGAAGTACATGTAAATACTGTTTTCCATTCCATTTTACAACTATACCCACTATACAGATCAGGACCCGCGCTTTCTGTGTGGCACGAACGGGAACGTCCGGGTTTTTTTCTTGGGCACGGGAAGAGTTAACAGCATGGGAAGGATGTAAGATGTAATGTGTTGTGATGTAAATTTATTCGACTTTACTGGTGGATCAATTTCTTATGTTAAACTTATACTTGGGACATTAGGATCTTTCAATCAAAAACATCAGCTATCATGATAGTTTTATGTGACCCTCACACAGCACAGCACTAAAATGACAGTTTTCTTCATACTACGCATTCCTGACTCCTACCTGCCCGTATTTGTAAGCACAATGATAGCTGCAGCCATGCATGTAAAAGATGCCTCAACAGCTGCAATGGCAATTGCATGTGCAGCATCTGTGTACAAAGGTGTCTCTCTCCGCAGGTCCTCAAACTGTTGCTTGTGGAAAACTGCCGACTCAGCTTCTCTGCACACCTGTACACAACAGTACATAATTAAAACAAAAATTTTTTTAAAGTCAGAAACATAAAAAAACACTCAACATTGGTTCATTATACTGAAAAATAAATAGAAACCAGTGAATTTCTTGTTTTGCTAATTTCTGCTTCTTAGACAGCAAATGAATATTACAGCTGAAAGTTAGCTGGCCACACTTCTGCAGTGTAAATTCTTAAATACAAGATTTTCCTATTTCAAACAAACACTCACTCTAGTTAATTACTGAGCTGATGGTTTCTCACTTAAGTAAATCCAAATATCACACCATGAAAGAAATAAGCAGGCAATCTTTATTTGCATAGAAAGATGGAAAGGGAGTGAGAGGAAGGGGGAGAACAAATGAATGAATACATTTATTTCCAAAGATGTATGGCACACAGCTCATTATCTTACTAAAGTACATAAAGGAAAGGAAAATTTGTAATAGGTTAAATTCAAAAAGGGGATTTTTTTTTAAAAGCCAAAAATATTTACAACATATCAGAAATATCATAAATGTTATGAAGAAACATCATAACATGATTTGATTATCATAGCTTTAATGGATGCATGCTGAGCTCCACATGCAGTTCAATTCATATGACATGTATAAATAAAAAAAGGTAAAGGTAATCCTGTCATGCCTTAGAGGCACATAGGGATACGGTGTTAGTGCCCATATTTCACTTGACCTGTCAACACACTAGAGTGTGATATGGTCAGTATCACACTTGGCTGCCTTTCCCTCCCCAGCTCCAGAAGAAGTTGGGTACCTATTTCTGCAGCTGGGTGACTGGGGTGCATCCGGCCAGATTCAAACCCCCGACCTTCACCATGAGAGACCAGTGCACTAACCACTTCGCCACTCAGACACCCAACATGTATAAATGCCATAATAATAAAAAAAAAGACTCAGACAAGCTATGAAACTTTCATATCAAGTCCAGCTTGATGAAACTAAGCCACAGAACTAAAAATAGCTACTGTGATTCTCTCATTGTTGAATGACTATATAGCAGTGATTCATAAAATACAAAACATATTAACACAACAGGTGTGCAAATTTGGAATGTGTTGATGTCTGTAGCAGCGATATGGTTGAACATATAAAAATCTCCATAGCAGCAGATGGGTTAAAACTTAGCCATTTACAAATGATACTTAGTGCATGTTAACATCTATGTTAATACAATATTTAAAATGTCACCACAGTCATTGTTTTTTCAAAATCAGTTTCATTTAATTTCTTTGCTATTGAAAGATTATGAAAAATAATGCAAATTTCATGGTGGAAAGAAAGTCTGAAAGCTATGGCAAATTAGCATTAATTATATGCTCACCATATGCATGTGTCTAACAGTTTCTAGAGGATAAGATCCCTTGGCAGTCTCTCCAGACAACATAACACAGTCTGCACCATCAAGGACAGCATTTGCCACATCACCAGATTCAGATCGAGTGGCCCTGGGTTTCTTTGTCATGCTCTCCAGCATCTTCCAAATCATTCAAATGACAATTTAAAAAATTCTTTAAAAAATAGTGACCAGTTATATATCTCAGCTTTAAAATTACTTAACTCTTACTGAATTATATTGCATAATATCTAAAATATCCCCCTGGGAACAACTTTGTTAAGAACTTACTTATCTTAAAATAGTCTTTGTGAGACAGGGAACATAGATCTGTTTGCTTAAAAACTCTGACCTAATTTTGTAGCCCAGAAACCTGTAGCAATCAACACTAATTGTAACTGTTATTTTTGTAAAATTTAATGTCAGGTTGGTGATAGATTATCATAGCTTTGTCATGGAGATCACTGACGGGGATGAGGAAAATCTGGTGTGAAACCAACGAATCCAGGACGTGACAAGACCACAGTCTGCCCTAGCAAGGAAAGGTGCTAAGTTGGAGGTACCCAACCAAAAAATGCATCACAAAAATCAGGGTACCATGCATTATAACTAATGAAATGTCTCTATCATCATCATCATCATGTGCCGTGCCGACTGGTGTTGGCTATTATGCTTCTCCAGAGTACATGATCCTTCATGCAGGCCATCAGCTCAGTTGGTGGTCTCCTCTCACACCATCTCATCAGACTGTCCAGTATCATTTCTCTTGGTCTTCCTCTTGATCTTCTTCCTTCTATTTTTCCTGTTGTTATAACATTTTCTATGCCCTCTCTTCTCATTGTATGTCCTATGAAAGTACATTGTCTCTCTCTTATCTTTTTGACAAGGTTTTTTGTCTCTCCAGCTCTTCTCATACATTCTTCATTAGTTATTTTTGCTGTCCAGGGGATTCACAACATTCTTCTAATAAACTACATTTCTGCTGCTTCCAATGATTTATGTGCAGACTTGTTGTCCATGATTCACCTCCATATAACAAGATAGGTTCAATATAGCATTTTAGGACTCGTTTTCTAACATTCATTGATAAGGATTTGTTGGCTAATATGTTTCTCACTCTCTGAAATGCAGTCTTTGCTTGGCCTATTCTGTTCCTAATTTCTGTTTTGCATTTCCCATCTGAAGTTATTACTGCTCCAAGGTATTTGAATTTCTGCACCTGCTTTAGAATAGTTCCGTTTAATTTTATACTGCATGCTGGTGGATTCTATTTCTTAGATATAACCATAGTCTCTGTCTTTTTGATGTTCAAAGTAAGGCCTTTCTGTTCACTTTCTTTGGCGACTTTATCCAAGAGATCTGCAATTTTTAAACATGGTGCTCACCCTGTGAAGACTAACCAGGCAGGTGCAGTGCCTCTGCCTTGAAAGGGTCCAGCCAATGCTACTGGACGTCCTCTCAGTTCACCTTGTGGAGCCAGGAGACATGAGAGTAGAGCTACTGGCCAAAATATACAACAGCAGAAAACTGATAAAAAGCTAGAAATTAAAGTAACGCAATGGAATGCTGAGAGTGTCAGTAGTGTTAGAGATGGCTATATCCAAAAAGGTGGAATTAGAGAACATACTCTTCGCAGAGTATATGCTGCATACAGGAGACAAACCTAACCAAAGATGCCACCTTTAAAATCAGAGGCTACCAGTATTTTAGATCAGACAGTCAGGACAGAAGAAATAATAATCACACTTGTTAAGAATAACATCAGTGCATATCAGGAAAGAGCCGAATACCAGATAATCCATCTAAAAACCAGTAATATAGACTTCCACCTCCTTAACTATTAATAATGACCACCCACTTGCTCTAGAAACAATCCCACATAAAGAGATACTGATGGTCTGTGGAGATTTTAACAGCCATTCCCAGACTGGGGCTATGACCATATAGACAAAAGAGGAGAGGAAAGTGAGAGCTGACAGGCTGATGATGGACTCCTTCTGGTCAGCTAGCCAATGGATCCCCCAACATTTTACTCAAGGGTTTGGCATACAACCTCAACACCAGATATGGCATTCCACTCTCCAGAACTGAAGTGGAACATTACACGTGAAGTTGGAAAACAACTTGGAGGTAGTGACCATCAACCAGTCTTCCTGACAGCAGAAAATGAACTCATTAACACCAGTAGCCTTCTCCCCAGATGGAATTATAAAAAAGCAAACTGGACAATGTACAGACATCGTACAGTATCCTGGTGAGACAGCTGTTCACAGAAGGTAAGGATATTAACAGCATAGTGAAGGAATTCAATGCTTATATCCTTCAGGCCATCTGTGAAACCATTCCCAGAGGAGCTCGTAGGGACTATAAACCATACTGGTCTAGTGAGGTGGGAAAATTCCATGGTGATCTGGAAACAGCTCAAAAGCAAGGAGAAAATAGACCATGCCAAGAGCACACAAGAATTATCAACATGCTAAGGCCAAATTTCAGACAACCAAGCTGCAAGCCAGAAAGGGAAATTGGAGAGAGAAAACAGAGTCCAAAACTTTGAAAAGGATGGAAGGAAACTGTGGAAACTAATCAAACACTTAAACAATGAGAGCACTGGAAGAAGTACAAAGGTTACACTAATAGAGGATGGGAAAACTCTTACAGGTAAGCAGGTAGCAGATCACTTTGCTCGCATGTTTGCACAAGACTGCAACATTGATATCCATCCAGAGAAAGAGTGTACAGTGCGCATTGACCCACAGAAAGAAGAGGAACAAGGCAGAAAAGTGAAGGTCATTGATGCACCAATCACAGGCAGTGAGTTAAACCTGGCAGTCAGTAAACTGAAACCAAGGAAATTGCCAGGACCAGATGGAGTGTCCAATGAAATGATCAAGAATCTGGGAATGGCAGCAATGGGAAAGCTGTTGGATATTTTCAATATGTGTTGGAGCAAAGGTAAGTTACCTCAAACCTGGAAGGAAGCAAGCATGGTACCACTGCTAAAGCCAGGGAAAAACAGTGATGCAGCCTCTAGCTACAGGCCAATCAGTCTAACTAGCTGTCTATGTAAATTGATGGAAAGCATCACTGACCTGAGGCTAAAATGGTACCTAGAAAGTGAAAACCTTCTCGTTCCACAACAAGCACAATTTAGGCAGTACTACAGTACAGATGATTAAGTGACCTATCTCTCTCAAGTGGTTGGGGACGAATTCCAAGACAAAAACCTTGTACTAGCAGCATGGATAGAACTGAAGAAAGCCTTTGATAAAGTAAGGAAAAAGTGTCTGCTGTGGAAACTAAAAAACTGCAATGTGAATGGAAGACTGTACAACTGGATAAAGTCCTATTTACACAATACAAGAGCAAAAATAGTAATGGATGGTCACAAAAGCCAGAAAGTACTGCTGCGACATGGCATACCACAAGGAGGAGTCCTTTCACCTACACTATTCCTGATATTCATTAATGACCTGGTCAAGGAACTTCCCTATGGAATCAAAGCGGCACTGTATGCAGATGATCTGGTCATGTGATGTACAGATGAATACATGACAGTTGCTACACAGAGACTCCAAAGAGCAGCAGACATCTTGACATCATGGAAAAACAAATGATGCATAAGCTGATACCTGACCTTCCAACTGTAGTTGCTCCATTATCATCTTTACCAGAGCATAAACCATGGAAAGAGGCAGACTGCACACAGATTCAAACTGAAGTGAAAAATGAGCAGAATGGAGAGTTGCAAAGCAGTCTTGTAAGATCAACAGCCACACTCAGCGTGCTAGATGACAAATATCCATGTGATGCCTGGATACATGTGTATACAGATGGATCTGCACACAATGCCATAAAGAATGGAGTGGAGGGGGCCATATTGAATAATCAAACACCACCATTGATAAAATTTGCATACTCACTGGAAAATACTGCAACAACTATGATGCAGAAGTTAGGGCAATTATTGCTGCGGTTGAAAAACTATCGGACTCCAGAATTGATACATGCCCTATAGTAATTCTCACAGATGCAAGATCAGTACTGGAAACTCTTCAGTGCAACAAACTACCAGACCTTAAGGATGCCTTGTCAAAAATTGGCTCACAACATAGAGTTACCTTGAGAAAGTTGACCGTCTGGCCAAAGAGGGCACTAAAATGGAGCAAAGAGATATACTGATCACCTATAATCAGAAGAAAAGCATGATAAAAACCTACAGGAAATCACAAACACCACCACATGATGACTATCACATGTAAACAGAAGGAACAAATCACCACTTTCCATCTCCGAACAGGACACAGGCGACTCCGAAGTCATATGTATACAAAGGTATACCACTCTTTGTACAGGTGCCCCAAACTGTGGAACATAACCTCCAAAACTGCACTGAGAAGAGACACTGAGAAGTAATTACTGGCCCAGTGAAACCACCAAAGAAGATAAGCTATACAGTTCCATACATGAATTACAAAAAACAGTTTAATTTATCCAAGAGACAAGACTGCAGATATAGACAGACAATGCTTACAAAGAAGAAGAAGATCTAAAATATTTTAAACAATTACTCCCATTTGGTAATGTTTGTTTTATCTGCCTTACGGTTCTAAGGACTGTAAATGCGTCTCAAACAGCCTCTGGCAGTCAAGTCCAGCTCCTGGCCTTCCCGCAGAACTGTTTAAACTGACAGGAGAAGGGGCGAAGGCGAATATCTGGCGCCTGAAAACCAGATACTTAGGGTAGATGAGTGGCACATTTGGTAGCTCATCTGCCGCTGTTGGTGAGATTTTTCAGTTGCCATGCATGGAGCGGTGCTCCTCCCGGCCAATGAAGAAAGGTGCAAATGAGGTTGCCGCGCAGCATCACTGCGGAAAAGGTGGTAGAAAGGATAAAGCGAAGCAAACAGTCAAATCACGGCACTCCTGTCTGGAGGTCGGCCACGTCTTGAGTGCAGTCATATCGGGTGAAATGCATGAACCGGCTTGTCCCAGAGGTTAAGACATTGCTGGCGAGACTCTTCAGATGCCGCGCGTGGAGTGAAGCTCCTCCCGGTCAAGGAAGAAATGCGGAAAAGAAATAAAGGTTGCTGTGCGTTGCTGATGGGAAAGGATAAAGTGAAGTTTAATCTGTATGTCCAGTAGTATCGCTATGAGAGCTATACATACCACGGCACCTCTGCTCTAGAGGCCGGCCATGTCTGAAATACACCTACACTGGTGAAATATGCCTAAACCGGCACACACCAGGGGTGGAACTTGATGGCTAGACATGTCATGCCACCTCCACTCTGGAGGTCGGTCACGCCTGATATACACCCATACTGGTGAATTTTGCCTAAACCGGCTCACACCAGGGGTGAATCTTGAAGGCTATGCATGTCACAGTACCTCTGCTCTAGAGGTCGGTCACGTCCCAAACACCCCCATACTGGGATAATATGCCTAAACCGGCTCAACCCAGGGGTAGAAGTCACTAGTGGCGAGGATTCGTCCTCCTGGACAAAAGTTCCATCCTGGTCACAACTAGGAAGGGTAGCGGCCACGACTGCAAAATGCTGAAGTCGGAGACACTGGACCAGGGCAGTCTAGATAGGCAACCACCTCTCACCCAGCGGGGATGTTTGCATATCCTAATCACGCTGAGGTTTTCCGGTGAGAAAGTCCAACTCTGGACTGGATGGGCAACCATCTCTCACCCAGCGGTGATACACGGGTATCTCAAAACATGTCGAGGTTTTCCGGTGAGAAAGTCCAACTCCGGCCAGGGTGGGCTACTGCCTCTCATCCAGCGGGGATGCACTGATATCCTAAACACGTCGAGGTCTTCTGGTGAGAAAG
Organism: Achatina immaculata; assembly: GCA_009760885.1. NCBI lineage: Eukaryota > Metazoa > Mollusca > Gastropoda > Stylommatophora > Achatinidae > Lissachatina > Lissachatina immaculata. The sequence continues at coordinate 33,652,286 of CM019706.1, forward strand.
TCCAACCCTAGACTAAACTGGTGCAATGAAAACCATGGTGTCATGCAATCCCACTTCAGAGACCCACCAAGAATACAGGCTAAAGCCCTGTGATACTCTGAACCCCTTGTGGTCCTCATGTGGATCTCGTATGGTCCTTTTGGGGACCACACAGGAGACCACAGGACCTAACGAGGACCACAGGCATAAATTCAGTAGGATCACAGTGCGGTTTTGGTGGTAGAAGCGAACGAAGAAGAAGAAGATCTGCCTTACATAATAAGAAAATATTACAAAACAGAAACTGACATTTTTATCATTATGGCTAACTTTGCTTTTATCCTTTTCTAAGATCCCTGAAAAAAAAAAATGAAACCTGTGTGGCACAAATGACAGGCTTTCCTGCCCTGTTGCAACAACCAATCATCATTTTTTGTGCTAGAAACACTTTCTCAGGGGGGATCTCAATACCCATGTCACCTCTTGCAACCATTACACCATCTGTTACTTCAAGGATTTCCATGAAGCTGAAAATAAAAGCACAAAACTTTCTTAATCAAATGCCAGAAGCTTCATTAACAATATTTTTATGTAGATAAATCACATCACAAACATAGGACAGATTGGATTGTTTTTCTATGCAAGAATCCTTGTGCAGTTACTGATGCAATTTCATGGAAAGCTCTTCTCATTCCTATACATTAGGGTTGGAGGAACTGGACATGACTTTGGGAATCTCATGATCTAAATTTTACTTTACCTAACCTTTCATTTTTCCATATTCATAATATGAATATCACATTCCATCACTTCTAAACTCTCTACTCTTTCCTTTCTTCACTCTACCTTTTTTCTGGATCTTGTACCCCAACTACATTCACTAACTCTCTGTCTAGACAATACATTGTATCCCTCTTTTCTTAGCCCGCTTCCTCCTCTTTGCCTGCTAACCAGTTAGACACACCTTCCACAACTTTTTAAGCTTTACAGTATTTTACAACTATACTCTCTTGTTTACAAATCACAAGAACAGTATTCATTTTTTTTTTGTTTCCTTTCTCATGTGTATTGTAGATGTTAATTTTGACTTACCTTTCCTTTTCCTATTTGTTTTTGTATTAAATAAGCTAAGGTGTAAGCTGAAACTTTACAACTATGTGCTCTGTTAATGGATAAAGATGTTCCTACTTTTAATTATGTGTAATTTAGATCAGTTGTAAACAGGTGCCATGAGTAGATCACAGTGCCTTTCAAGCAGTTGAAACTACCAGTTAAAAACTGCCTCTGTATTTTTTAAAATAAGAAGTTATGACACACATGGACAATAGGCAAATCTGCACAAAAATCATTGGAAGCAGCAGAAATGTGGTTTATTAGAAGAATGTTGCGAATCCCCTGGACAGCAAAAATAACTAATGAAGAATGTATGAGAAGAGCTGGAGAGACAAAAAAACCTTGTCAAAAAGATAAGAGAGAGACAATGTACTTTCATAGGACATGCAATGAGAAGAGGGGGCATTGAAAATATTATAACAACAGGAAAAATAGAAGGAAGAAGATCAAGAGGAAGACCAAGAGAAATGATACTGGACAGTCTGACAGGATGGTGTGAGAGGAGATCACCAACTGAGCTGATGGCCTGCATGAAGGATCGCGTACTCTGGAGAAGCATAATAGCCAACGCCAGTCGGCACGGCACATGATGATGATGACACACAACTAATAATGACATTCAGAACATTATTTATGTGGTTTTGAGTCTTCTGATGTTAAAAATTCTGGAGAAAAAAATGTAAATTTTGTTGTGTATAGAAGAAAGAAATAAACCTTGTCATTCCTGCACTGAAGTAGGCAAAACATTTTACACAAAATATCTACATGCATACAAGCTTGTTTTCCCAGAACATTTTGAACAGATTTAGCAGATTTATCTCAATAAATTAATGCTGAAACAGTAGCAAACACTGAATATTTGCTTGAAAAATTTTTGACTGTTTTTCATTGTTTGAAAATGTGATCACTGATGACACAGTAAATAAATGGAAAGAGAAAACAAACACAAGCAAGAATATACCTGCATGCACAATTATACAACAGCAATTACATGACAGCATGCACACAAAAAATATGAGCACAATAATTAACATTTTTGTCACAGAATAATTTTTCACAAGAAAAATTATTGGACATGAGTTACTTGGTGAAAAATGTGAATGTTTTTGTAAAATGTTGTTTCTGAAAGAAAATGAATGCTGCTATACAGCACAATGGTCCCCGAAGTAAAACTAGGAATACTGAAATGAACAAAATAATCAGTTATCCTATATATCTTATATTCTTCCTGTGCCGTTGAACGTCACATAGGGCTCGCAAAGTAGTTCACCAATTTTTCCTGTCTTCGGCAAGTCTTTCAACCTCATCAAAGGATTTTATGCCTGTTAATTTGGCCTCTCTTAACAATGTCCTCTTCAGAGTTCCATGCGGTGTGCCTCTTTTTCTTTGGCCTGTTGTGTTCCACTTGATAGTGTGTTTTGGGATTCTCTGATCATTTCTTCTCATCAAGAGCCCAGCATATGTCCATCTCCTTTTCCTGATCACCCATGGGACTGGTTGTTGTTCAGTCATCTGTCTTATCTCTGCATTGTTCTTGAATACATTCCACTTGATGCCAAGTATTTTCCTTAGGCATTTGTTTTCAAACGAGTCTAATTTCTTGTCTATTTCTTTAGTTGTTTTCCAGCTTTCACATGCATAAATGACGGTGGATATTACATTTGAATTGAATAGTCTTAACTTGGTTTTTGTGCTTATAACTTTTGAATTCCATATGTTCTCAAGATTCTTGAAGATTGATGCTGCTTTTGCAATTCTGATCCTAACTTCCTTTCTAGTGTCACCATCCTGGTCTATGTAGCTGCCAAGGTATGCAAACTGATTGACTTCTTCAATATCTGTCCCTTCTATGTGTATTTTTCCATTTTGATTGAGAGGAATTTTCATTATTTTTGTTTTGTCTTTGTTAATTTCAAGACCTATTTTGCTAGCCAAGGAAGACAAGGAATCTGTTTTTTCTTGCACAGATTTCATATTGTTACTGATAAGTGTTATGTCATCAGCAAAATCAAGATCTTCTATTTGGGTCCCATATACACAATCAATGCCAGTTTTACATGTACAGCATCTTTTCATTATAAAGTCTACGGCAAGTCCAAATAAGCAAGGGAGATAATATACATCCTTGTTTCACGCTGTTTCAGTCTGAAACTATTCGCTCATTCCTTCATCTGTATTGACTGCATAAACATATCCATTGTAGAGATCTCTAATGATGTTGACAGTTTTTGATGGTATTCCATATAGTCTTAAAATTCTCCACAATAAATCAATGACTCTTACACATTTCTGTGTGACATCTATCAAATGCCTACCAAACTGTAAAGATTATATTATTTTTAATTTTTAAAAAATACTCACTTGCGGATACCTTGATGATTTTCTAACTTTGCAATGATTTTGATGTTTGCTCCTTTAGGACCAAGAATCCGTCTAATCTCCCTGATTCCATTAGCATCTCGAATAAATGAGGCAAAGACCATATCAACCTACACAGAGAAAAATTACTAGGTTCATTTGTTAATGAGGAACACAGAAGATGCGAAAGTTATTAGGTATCTGTGATGGAAATGGAAATAATAGATATGACAAGAGCAAAGGATCCAGATATAACTAAAGAATCTTTGGAGAGGAACAGACAGAACTACAAAAATAAGATTTTTAAGGGCATGCATCTTTCCCATCGCAACATATGCTGTGAGATCTGAACATTTAATGGAACAGCTGAGAAACACATAAATGTCTTTGAATGTAAATGCTACAGAAGAGTTCTTTAAATATCATGGACACAAAAAAGAACAAATATAACCATACTACAAGAACTTAATACTGAAGAAGACTGGCTAGTAAAGAGGATTAAAGAGAGAAAACTGAAATATTTTGGACACATTAAACATTATGATAATCTGGAGACAACCGTCTTGGAAGGGTACATAATAGGAAAAAGAAAGAGAGGAAGACCAAGGCGAAGATGGCTGCAAGACATCGTTGATGATCTGCAAAAGGATGCATCAGCAGCAGGCCATCTTGCTCACAACCGAGAGGCCTACAGGAGTGCTGTTAGGGAGGCAAAGTTCTGCAAGGGACATGCAAATGAATGAATGAATGAAAGGATCCAGAATACAAGAAGCATAGAAATCTAATGGTAACAGGCGAGAAAAAAGGCAGATGGGAGTGCTAGGTGGGAAGGAGAGAGGGTATATTATGAGATCATGAATGTAGGAAGGATGAGAAACCAATGAGGTTTTAACTAAGCTAAATTTGAAACTTAGTTCATGTGGCACCAGAGTTCTATAGCAGTTTTCATGGGCCAGTGGTTTCTATCACTTCATTGTCAATCTGTGTAAAGTATTTTTCCAAGCTAATCTCCACCCATTTTAAGTGCCTTAACCACGGAGGTAAATCAGACTCTTGAATGATTTACCTCTGTGGTTAGGGCAGTTAAAATGGCTGAAGATTAGCTTGGAAAAATAGTGGAAGATGTCATATACAGTACGTTTTTTTAAATGCAGCCATGTGGAGCTCTGATCCATGTCAATCAGGTGTTGATCATCACTGATTTCCAGAATATTTGCTCTGTCTACTCTTTTAGTCTGTCAAGTATCTTGTCTCTTTGTCTTTCTCTGTCTCTTTCTCTCTTCAATATTCCTGTTGTCACTAGGTGTTGCATGTTTGCCTCTTCTCAAAACATGTACTACAGATCTGGACTGTTCTGAATTTTGCCATAATTTCTATTTTTGCCCAGCCTTGCTTAGAAAGTCATTTTCTTAGCTGTCCATGGTATTCTCATCATTCCTCTCAGGAACCACATCTCCTTTGCTTCTAGTAGATTATGAGTGGTCTTGGTTACTATCCATGCTTTGCATTCATATAACAATAGAGAATACAGGTTTGATGTAAAATGAGTCTCTTTCTGGTCTGAAGGCAGAAGTGAACTGAATCCGCACTGTTCTTCTGCACTTTCTGGTTTTATTTTGCTCCAAATTCCCCTCAAGATTATGCAAGGCAAAATTTTCATTACTCCCCTCAAGATTATGCGAAGCAAAATTTTCATAAGACTGTGCTCATACAAGTATAGTGCATCACAGTTCTAGGAAAATTAACAAATTTTGCTTCAGAGACACTCATAGGTGATATAGCACCAAGAGTGCATTTTCTGACTCTCTGTTGCTGTGGACGAGGGTATATTTCAGGCCGGATTCAGATGTGATCTCACAGGTACCAGGGTTGTTCTGTGACATTAAAGGTGAAAGAGAATTCCTGACCATAAAGGTGGAAATGGAGCAACAATCTGATGTAGTTGGATGCAGTGGATTTCTTCCTCAAGAATGGATTATTTCCTTGTCTGGTTGGCTTTCCAAAGGACTTTTCGGGATAGTGCCTATAACGAGACATTTCCAGTAATTTGTGAGATTGGTTCATAGTTAACATCATCTTGGCACAGACAGTGAGGAGGAAGAAGGTGCGAGGAAGCAATGCAGGATATGAAGAAGTAGCTGCAGGGTGTGCTTATTTTGGCGATAGTCTTTCACCCCCACCCCGCCCCCCCCCCCCATTTTAGAAAAAAACCACTCCATTTGCTAAGTAGACCCACCCACCTATATTACGTCAGGATCCATCCACCCTCGCCACCCTGGCTTAACATTCGAGTTTATCGATTTTCGTTCATAAAAAACTACTGTCTCAACTGTGCCAACGAGACTCGTCCATATGAGCCTGTTACTTCGGTGGGCTGTGTGCGAGCTTGTCAGCTCAGTTTTACCCTGACCCGTTGACAAATGACCTTTTGATGACTAGATTTAGCCTTACGTAAACAAATGTTTACGTTCATATGTAAACAAACTGACACATTTAGACTAATTTCTATCACGTCAAACTTTTGTTTCAGGGGTTCTAAAAATGAGCTTGTATGCTACATTTTTAGTTTCGGGAGAAATTATATCTTCGTAATTGCGTTACATACTGTATAGATGAGGAACCGTTGATTGGGTAGTATCTTCACTGCCACACACACAGTTCAAGGAGATTTTAAATCGGCCGTTAATTTGGAAAACTTTACACGGGCTTCCTTGTGACCAATTTCTAAGCATTATTTTTTTAAAAAATTCGTCTATATGTCTACTTGGTTCGGATTTCTTCCATCATGGTGCGAGCAAATTCCTCGTCTGAAATCTAAGAATCAATCTTCGCTTTGGATACCTGGTGGTGGACTGTATTTAGCTTGGTTTTTGCCACTTGCATTACAGCCGCATGTTTTGCCACTTTAGTGGAGCACTTGCGGGTAACTGCAACACACAGTGTCCACATTAAAAGCCCCCACCCAAAGTGCAGAAAGCACAATGCCAGGAAAAGCGCCAACCCCAATTGCTATCAGTGCAATTCCAGTCGTCTCCAACCCTAGGTCATCAACATCTTGGGCAATATTAACGTGCTGTTGTGTGTGTGTATGTGTGCGCGTGCATTTTTCGTCATCTTCAGCTTCTTTATCAAGGAAAGCATCAAGCTTACATGTGTGAGCTAGTCCGCATTGTTGGTAATTTGCTGGAGGGAGCTCCGTGGCTCTCTCAGGCAGCGCATGATATAGACATTGGAGAATCTCACTACATCTAGGCTGGAATCGGTTTTATGTCAGCTGTTTAATGGTTCAAATTGTTTTCAGAAACAGGTGTCATCCAACACATCAGCTTCATGCTTCCAACGAGTTTAATTATTAAATTAATATCTCGCCCAGACGGATGTTCTACCAACCTTGTTTTAACCTCAGAGTCAGTCGCTCTAATAGTGAATGTTCTGCCAGGGTTAGTGGGACCAACAAGTAGTTCTGGGGGCTGCGCTATGATAATAGCAGATCTTTTATAGTAGCCGTCATTTGTCAGTTCAAACCACATAGATCTGCAATTTTCATGGGTTGCGAAATTCCTGTCCTCTAGACCAGTAGGAGTGAACTAGGTGTATATGTCCCCGGGCCTTCTGATCCTGGCATTTTTATTTATGACCTTCAGCTGTACTTTTAATACGTAGGTCTTCGCTAGGGCATTTCTATATAGTCGGTTCGAACTTCAGCTAGATTTTTTGGACAGCACAAATATACATATTCAACTCCGTTAGAAATATTCTAATTCCCCACCCTCACCCCAAAGTAGTAATTAAATGGCTTATATGAGGGCACCCACTTATCAGGGTCACGCTAAATCCAGTGTGGACGAGTCCCATGCTCAGAAATAGAGCACGCCTGTCTGCGCGCGTCTCGCCACGTGATGAATGTGAAGACCTGGTATACAGGGAAGGTTTTTTACACAGAGAGCAGAAGAAAACCAGAGGGCATGGCAGGATCTGAGTTTGTCTCGTTTGTGTCTTGATTATCGTCAATCTTAACACCCAGCCGATCCTCATACTGTGAAATAAATGTTTTGTGAAATCAATGTGCTGCAGATTGTTTGTCCTTCTCATAACATGAGGAGATTCTATCAGGTTAATGGATTATCGTCATATCTGGATAGGCACCTATCAAGGCCCATCAGTACCTTCATTTGTATGGATAATTTTATGTGTCGCAATGGTATCGGGAGATGTACGTGAGCATCGAATCTGAGGGAAATGGGGAGAGAACTCGATAGCGGATTGTTGAGTTTTGTAGTGCCCTGGTACATCTGTACTCCATGTATTGAGGAAGTGAGATTAATAGTGTGTTAGCACATCTGTATTTCATGGATTGAGTGAGCGAGATAATAGTCACGTGGTTTAGGTTAGGCGGGAGATGTGAATCAGTTGAGAGGAGAGTTTTTTGTCAGAATGTTGTAGCGAGAGGTTGTGTGTTTGATTCTAGGAAGGGATAGAGATTCTGTAGTTAAATTGTTGTAGTGATAGATTGCTTTTCTTAGGGCAAATTGTTGTAGTAGTCATGTAGAATTGTGTGTCGATTTGTCCACGTTTTTTTGACAAAGGTTGAATGCCTGACCTAGTCCTATGGCGATGTTAGTCGCCCGGACTTATGTTTTTTTTGTTGATCATTTGTACTTGTATCCATCAAGTTTACACTCTACATCGTTACAACACTCATCGTACAAATGGGATCTCATCATTAAACATATACAGTGTGTCTGCTGAATCCTGTGATTTCTTGGATTCATGTTATGTGTCATAGTGGTGCTGAGTTAGTGATTTACATGTAACTGGTCATGTCGTGTATGGATGAGTAGTGGAGTCAGTGTTACCTGGGTTGTCCTGTTACAGAGTGAATATCATTGTAACATATGTTGGGTGTCTCTGAGCCTAATGCTCATTGTCAGAATGTAATAGTCATGGTACATAACACTATATGTACAAACAAGTTTATTGCTCAGTAATATAAACAAGTCACATCATACAGCAAGAAATGACTCCCTGTTTAGAAGAGATTCTATTTTAGTAGTACCGTGTCACTAATTTTGTAGTGACCGGGACTCTGCTCTTAGTGGTGCCGTTAATTCTGCTTTAAGTAGTCCAGTAATACTGCTTTAGGCTGGCACATCTGTATTTCATGGATTGAGGGAGTGAGATAATAGTGGGCTAGCACATCTGTATTTCATGGACTGAGGGAGCGAGATAATAGTGCGTTTAGCACACGGGAACTTCATAATTTAGGAGGAGAGTTACGAGCAGGCTAGCTGTGAGTTGAAATAGTGCACTGGCACATGGATTAATTTCAGGAAGAGAGTGTGGTGTAGTTTCGCAGAAGGCTGCAGATTCATAAGTGCACTGACACGCCTCGGAGATGTATAACGTGCATTGTGATGGAGGGTTTTTGAGACCAGAATAGCCAGGTCGCTGTTAGTTTATTAATTAGTTACATTCATTTGCATGTCCCTTGCGGAACTTTGCCTCCCCAACAGCATTCCTGTAGGCCTCTCGGTTGTGAGCAAGATGGCCTGCTGTTGATACATCCATATTAGTTACATTAGCTATGAGTAATTGCGTTATTATTATGCTTGATATATATCAATGATACGTGCTGTATGTTCTCTATAAGTAATGTATGTGTGTAGTGTAATGCATCTGTCTACCATGTTCCATGTAATGGATAATAAAACGTTCATGTATTATAACTGATGACTAGGTAAATATGTATTCATGTTTTCTGTGATGTGTGGATGTATATGATGTGATGCATGACTGGCATGCAGTATCCTGGGAGGGGAATCCTGGGTTGTAGAATTGGCTTTAGGCAATGGCCACCCCAGTACGGTAGTACACTGGCCATGGATCGGTGGGTTTCAGATGGGTTTTGGCCTTGTCCCTCCCTTTAATGTCCCCAAAATTGTGGACTCAGCAACTCGCTGAGTTTACACCAGACCCCCAAAACTATGGTGTCTGCATTTTCAAACTTTATAATTTGATTACGACCGGGTTTAGGTGGTACTGCTTACACAGCTGCTTTAAACTGCATGGGGTTGACACACGCCTTGGTAGCAGCGTTCTGGGCATCTACAGGATCAACCATATTCTTAATGCCGCGTGTGCTCATATTCAGGTGGCCTCTCATAACCTTAGAACTATCAAGCCGTAGGACCCTACCTGAAAAACTTAGCGATCGTCCACATAATCTTCTATGGCGGCGTCTTGTGGATCTACAGATTTCACCACATTCTTAATGTGTGTGCTCATGTCCAGGTAGCTTGTCATGGCTTGAGAACCCGCAAGCGTTTTCCACAAGTGCCTGTCCTTTGCCTTTTTTCTGCTCTTTCCCAGGTGAGCCCTCTATTGCTCAACTTCCTCTCTGTTTTTCTTCTTCATGTCTTATTTGGTCTACCCTTACTTCTGTTCCATTGTAGTGTCCATCTTTTTGGTAGTGAGTCGTCAGTCAACCGGAGCACATATCCCAAACATCGCCAGCGTCTTTCCCCAATAATTGCTGTCAGTGGGTTCATCTGCATTTCTGCCAACAAGATGTTATTTCTTACGGTGTTTGGCCAACATATTCTTCTAATTCTTCGTGAACACTTAGTGCGGAAAGAATATTCAGCTTGTTTTCTATAGTTTTGGTGATTTTCCAGCATTCATTTCCATAGAGTAGCACAGTTGGAACATTATTCTAAAATATCCTGATTTTCGTCTTCATGCTTAGTTTTTCCATATAGTCTGCAACATTGCAAAAGTCTGGCTTGCTCTAGTAAGTCTGTTGTTGATGTCATCTGTAATGTCTCTATCTTTTGCTACTCTTCTGCTAAGATATACAAATTCGTTGACCTCCCCTCCACTAGCTTGTTATCTACTCTCAATACATTTCTGCTGTTCACATTTTGTTCCAAGCTTAAGATGTTTAAACTATGGTTGAAAGACTTTTTCTATGTAGCTACTCTTACAATTCATCTCTCCCACAGGAATCACACTCAGCTGAAGTGTTAGCTCGGTTTAGATGGACAAACAATTCCTTATGAGTAAAGTGGCCATATTTTTCACAAACCAAAACGGGACACCCTCTCCCCCCCCCCTCCAATACAAAAATTCCTCTTTAATCTTTACTGTATAGATAGGTCAAACTCAAAGTGCAGAAACACTTTAAAAATTGTATGCTCGCTTCGGTAATTTTTACATCCAAAGGTAGTGTTTTGTTTTTTAGTTAACATAAAAAATTTAAAAAGCTCAGTATAACAGAGTCGTACCTTATTGTCACACCAACAGTAATTAGTGGTTATCACAGCTGCTCTGCAGAAGATGTACTCGGTACTGTCTCATCTGAAGTTGTGGCGCAATATTTCTGTGATGAATGTATTTTTCTTAATAGATCTGGGCGCTGTATGAACGTGTCCTGGAGTTTCTGGTATGGGTTTCCTGCACCATTAAAGTTGCATTTAACCATAAGCATCGCTTTCAATATTTTAACACAAAGTTGTGTTTTCTGGCTCGTCCACATAGTATTCACGTATGAGAAGATTCTTTCAGTGGGTGCGTTAGTCTCAGACACACGGAGAATAAATTCGATAATTTTTTGTAATTAAACACACATAACAGAGATAGCTTGAAAATGGGAAAACACTTCCACCCACTGGATGTCTGTTTTTGCTTGTTTGGAGTTCCAGTCCGAATTTTTTTCTGAAGCAAATCTACAAACATTGTTGATTTCATCAAAAGTTCGCTGCCGTTGATTTCAATATCTGGACATTCTGAACCAAAGAGGTTTAGGCTCGTTTGCACATTTTCCCAAGAAGGTGGATGTCTCAAAGCCACCTAACTGAAGCCACTCAAATACTGAAACTGGCTCGCTCTTTTCTGTAGATATTCAACACAACTGTCGTAGACATTGGTGATAATATTCATCACATCTGTTTTTCTGACGAGACACTCGTTTTCTAGACAACGAATATGAATTTTCACCTCGTTTGGAACAAAGTTCGTTCTACTCCTGTACCTGCATTTTTGCAGGAAATCGTCAACTGCAGACGACACTTCCAGTGCTGAAATTGTTTATTCCTCAAGTTTTAGGACATCAGCATGAAAAATGGCAGAAATATTGTCACAACTCGGTACATGATTTTCGAAGAAAGTTCACATTACAGTAGGGCACATCTGTTGAGGCAAAAAATAGGATTTCAACGCAGGAAAGAGCTTAATGATTCTCTCCACTGCTGGCATTGGTGAAAGCCATTTGGTTTTTCCGTATCCTAGAATCCATTGGTACTCAACCATTGCAAAGTCACAGAGTTCCTTCAGTTCTTCCACACGAACAGTGTAAATATAAAAGTAGGAATATATTTTCACATCAACAATATGTTTCATCAAAATGTTTCAACATCAATAGGAAGGCAATCAGCTGCCGTCTACATTGCGCTGTGGACAATATGAGCAGTCCCCACAAGTTTTTCTCAAATTGAGGATTTTAATTTCGCAAATACATTGTTTTGTCCTTTTAATTTTAACACCACCGAAGTTTGTGCTGCCATTGTCAGCACAGAAACCCACACATTTTGTAGTGAGAGCATTTTGTTTCAACACGTTAAGTAGAAACTCACAAATTATGTCTGATGTTTCGCAGAGGTTGACTGCAGAGCCAATAACTTAACTTCGACACCCAGTGACGGCACAAAATATCTCACAAGCAGTGGGAACACCTTTATATCTTTGTGATCTGATGCATCTGTCATTATTGTCACAATTTTTGCATTCTTCAATTTTTATTGAAGTTGGTCAATGACAAAAAGGACGTTAGTTATTATGGTCTCACATTTTGTGCGCCCACACATAAACTTCGGCTCAAACAAATGTTGAATCAATTTGCTGGTGCAAAGTCAATGAGCGAAAACTGTGACTGTGACATAAGGTGTGATATGCAAATGTGCCCTCTGCAGCTGCTAACTTGGCTTCCATGCTCCCAAACGTTGCTGGTCGGAAATAACTTGTCACGGGACGGGCGGAAAGTGCTGGTGACACAGCTACCTTACGTCGATCACTCTTAAGATGTTTTATGATATCTTATCTGCCACCGTGCGAGATCAAAAATTCAGATTTGCAAGTGTCACATCTAAAATGGGAGTCACTGTCGGTTCTCGCCTTCTTTATGAAGGGAAAATCACTCTCTAATTGTTTATTCAGTTTACACGCTCGTTTAGACATTGTCGGAGTGGAGGCTAACTTTTCATTAGCCCGCCATGTAATGTTCAGTTGGTAAGTCAGTAAAAAAAAATAAATTAAACACAATAACGCAAGTGAAATGCGGTTTACTTAATAACTAAACAAGTACAGTACTACTTATTAACGTGACAAAAAATCCAAACCACCTTCTCAGTCGTTCTGTCGATTTAGCGCCTTCAAACTTTTCCACAAACTCTGCAATTGGTTAATTTAGTCACGAGGAAGGTAACTATACTCTGATTGGTTCAGTATTTCTAGAATAAGTGAAGATCATTTTTTGATGCAACCAATTAATGCGTACCACACATTTCTATTAAGTTAAAAATAGAATTAAAAATACTTGTGATTAGTTAGGTCACGCGGCGCCATTTCAAGATTAATGGATTTTTGTTTTTGTTTACAGATTTAATTAAGTTTTAAAGTTAACAGGTTCAAAGCGGGACACCAGACTTTCGGCGAAGGCGGGACACCACTCTAAAAATCGGGACTGTTCCATCTAAAACGGGATGTATGGTCACCTCTTGGGGGGGGGTGAGGGGTGGGGTTCTCCGATAGTAGTGCCATCAACAAACGGGGGGGGGGGGGCTAAATTAATAAATCCTTAGACTGGTCCTATAGCGCGAAGATCAAAGTATTTCTGGATATTACTAGCAGACACTAAACCCATATCAGGATTTAGCGTTAGTTTGAGGTTTAGCGGAGCAAAGACCTTTTTATCTAGCGTGCACATTCTACATTCTCCATCAGGGATAATAATTTTCTGTTCGCCGTGATGAAACTAGTTATTATCCAATTCCTTAGATACAGTTATCCATACAATGTGGTAGAAGTTCGATTTCTAAGCCCCTGCCTTGGATACGAAGGGCGCAGCCTCTGCCATTTTTATTTACAATTCCGCCGAAGTTCTAATACATAGATAAAATAGGTTAATTTCGTAATTTCCAGTCTCCAAACTGTGGTTGAAAGCACACGGCCACTATTGCAACACACATTTTTCACGGATATATATGGATAATATTCACCTTTTTTCTACTGTGCTCACAGTCATCCACTAAGTGACGTGTCTGGAGTGGCGGGTCATCTATCAAGTAATAGAGCACAGTCTTATTAAGCCTAGTGACCGAGCGTTCTGATAAACCTTAAGACGCTGCCCGTCATGCGGGTGCCAAAAAATGAGAGAGCAGACATGGCAACAATTCAAGGCCTCCTAAAAATGGACAAGGTGGAGATTGCAAGAGCCACACTGAATAGGCTGCATATGGAGAACGATATCAGGTTGAACGACAATCAATCACTTCAGGAGGATGATCGAATTGGGGGAAGAGAGGAGAAGTGATGCTTTTCTGAATGAAGTGGTTTAGCACGAATTATTCGCAGCCAGTAAGCTCCAGCAGCTTCAGTGGATGCTGGAACAAAAGGCGGAGCACATAACGCCCGGAGTGCGAGAATGCCGGTCTAATTACAGATTTTTCATGGGAATTGACCGCAGCAGAGTTGAAGGCAGATGGTTCCGTTCTCAGCTGCTAATAAGCCCTCAAGATAAACAAACAATTCCTTATCAATTTCCGATCAACTGATGAAACTTTTCACCGGTAACGGTTCCATCAACAACCTTTGGGGACCGAATTAATAAATTCTAAGGGTGATCTTAGATATCATAAGTATACCACAGTATAAGTATTCATAAGTATTCCCCCGATGTCACTACTAGATACAAACCTGTAGCAGTGTTTAGCGGAAGAGACTCGCTTGTTTAGCGTACATATATCATAGTACCCATCTTGAACAGTGATTTTCTGTTTACCAAACTGGAACATGCAATGAGAAGAGGGGGCATTGAAAAGATTATAACAAGAGAAAAAAATAGAGGGAAGAAGATCAAGAGAAATGATACTGGACAGTCTGACGGGATGGTGTGAGAGGAGATCACCACCTGAGCTGATGGCCAGCATGACGGATCCTGTACTCTGGACAAGCATAATAGCCAACTCCAGTCGGCACGGCACCTAATGATGATGATGAAGCTGGAACCAGTTATTACCCAGTTCTTTAGATATGTTCACCCATGCTGGATAGTAGAGGATATCAGACAGCATAATCTCTGTCCCCGTCTCGGTTACTGAGAGTAGGGTTCAGGAGTGTGGCTTCCCCGTTCTTGATATTGGACAAAGTACATCTTAGATATGGATTATGTCCATGAAAGCATTTGCCTTCAATAAAGATACTGCATACCAGGCAGGCGCGTTATATGCCATAGTAACACTGGAGAAACTAGCCTTTGCGGGGTCTTTCGATTTTTAAATGTCAGAGCCGCTAATTTTACAATGCAGTTCCTAAACATGTTCTCCAAGTAAAAACTGCCTCAAGTAACAGTACTATAAATCTTTGGACATCCCACCTGAAGCAGTTCTGGCAGAAACAACTAAACTTGCAGTGTGATGTGCCTCGAGGGGGTGTAGGGTTTCATCCAAGGATCACTTCAGACACTCCGCAAACCTTATGACATACATGTTTATTTCCAGACCTGCAGACTACTTAAAAGAACTCGAAGCACCTCCTTAGATAAAACATGGGACGTTTTTAAGAATGAATATAATTGCTGAGAATAATTATGAGAAGAACAAGGAAAAAGATAAAAATGGAAATAGCAGATGAACAGTTTGGATTTGTTGAAGGAAAGGGAACACACAATGCCATTTATGCTTTACGAACACTAACAGAAAGAGCTTTAGAAGTACAGAAAGATCTCTACTTATGCTTCATTGATTACACCAAGGCATTTGACAAGGTGAAACATAGTGAAATTATTAAAATGCTTGAAGACATCAATATAGACGGCAAAGACTTGAGGATTGTAAAACATCTATACTGGCAGCAAGAAGCAGCAGTTCGAGTTGAAAATAGAATTGGAAAATATCAACCTATAAAACAAGGGGTGCGACAAGGATGTGTACTATCTCCAGACCTTTTTTCTCTGTACAGAGAGAATATTCTAAGAACAATCATCACAGAACCAGGCATAAAAATTGGAGGATACAATATTAACAACCTTCGGTATGCTGACGACACAGTACTGATAGCTGAGAACCAACAAGACCTGCAAAATCTCTTGGATAAAGTCGCCAAAGAAAGTGAACAGAAAGGCCTTACTTTGAACATCAAAAAGACAGAGACTATGGTTATATCTAAGAAACAGAATCCACCAGCATGCAGTATTAAATTAAACGGAACCATTCTAAAGCAGGTGCAGAAATTCAAATACCTTGGAGCAGTAATAACTTCAGATGGGAAATGCAAAACAGAAATTAGGAACAGAATAGGCCAAGCAAAGACTGCATTTCAGAGAATGAGAAACATATTAGCTAACACATCTTTATCAATGAATGTTAGAAAACGAGTCCTAAAATGCTATACTGAACCTATCTTGTTATATGGAAGTGAATCATGGACAATAGGCAAGTCTGCACAAAAATCATTGGAAGCAGCAGAAATGTGGTTTATTAGAAGAATGTTGCGAATCCCCTGGACAGCAAAAATAACTAATGAAGAATGTATGAGAAGAGCTGGAGAGAAAAAACCTTGTCAGAAAGATAAGAGAGAGACAGTGTACTTTCATAGGACATGCAATGAGAAGAGGGGGCATTGAAAATATTATAACAACAGGAAAAATAGAAGGAAGAAGATCAAGAGGAAGACCAAGAGAAATGATACTGGACAGTCTGACGGGATGGTGTGAGAAGAGATCACCAACTGAACTAAGGATCGGGTACTCTGGAGAAGCATAATAGCCAACGCCAGTCGGCACGGCACCTGATGATGATGATAATTTATGAGGGAATATGCCAAGTTTAGCATGTTTCCCAACGCTGGCTGGAGGCAGAAGGGCCTCCCCAACAATGGATTTATAGTTGCATTGGTGGTCGTCTCAGGCTGTGATTGATAGTACCTACTACATCAGCAAAAGTCAGGACACCTGCGGCAGTCTATCACTGAAAAAGAAAAATTAAGACTACATCCTGCAGGATGATCCAGGGGCTGATACAGACTGGACCATCTATAGCAGGGGTTCACACGAGCAGGAGTTGAGCGGCTAAACGAATCGATCGTAATATATGTCAGTGTCATCTTCGGCTCTCAATGGGATATGGGCCGGTAATTTTCCGTACAAAAACAATTCTTAGTCGGAGTTGAAAAGGAGACTGGTTCTTCAGTGGATCTTCTAGTTGTTAAAAGTTACCAAAACAATTCGACTATGCCAGCTGTACGGTCTCTATTGGCGCCCAGCGACATGCAACAACATTGGCAAATTCAAGGGGCACAGCAATCTACTATTGCAACTCACATATAACATGCAACTAGGTCATAACCCAGACGTGAACGCCAAACTCACTCCACCACCCGCATCAGATCCACGATAACCTAAGCCGGCTCATCACGAACCACTAATAGCATCACCTTCTATCCCTAGCACCATGATGAGCCCTGAAGACAATGTTGTAATGAAGCAGCATGAAGAAGAAAAGACGGCTTTGACTAAGAAGAAAAGACGGCTTTGATTATAGTCAAAGGCGTCTTTTCTTTTTCATGCTGTTTCAAGCAGGGGTTCTGAGCTTACTCGCCACCTGTATATGGTTTCTGGTTGAGTACAGTTCTGAAGAGCTATGTATGTCAAACCGGCCAGCATGACCACAGCTGCCCAAAGGTTCACAGCGAGCCAGCTGGATGTCTTGCCCAAGAAGCCAAGCAGCTAGGGTACGACGCTACCAATTATTTCAGGGAGCGCAGCTGCTGCTTTTTCTGCACGCTTGGTCAACAGCCAACCCAAAATCTCTATCCGCTTTTTTGCCCGTTCCTTCATCCCACCCTTATTAAATGGCGGTGGTGGAGTTGCTCTGCCACCACCACCAGTGACGGCCAGGACAATAGTCGAGATGAGCAAACTGTGTTGTTGGAAAATAAGTGATCGTAATGCCTTGTTCCCGAAACATATCCCGCAGACTCTCAAGCAGGGGTTTGTTTCTCATCAGCAAGCTGAAAGAGGGCATCATGGAACCGGGTAGTCTAGTTTTTCTCCCTAGCTTTTGTTACTTTGATTTTCTCACTTTTCAGCTTCGAATCTTGCATTTCCAGCGAGTTCCTTTATCCTGTCCTCTTGACCTTCCCCGATCCCTGGTTGGGGATCGTTAGTTTTTTGCTTTCTACTATCAGTTTCTCTGTTAATTTTTGTGTAATTTGCTGTCGTATTCTCCATTAGTTTCTGAAACCCTTACTGTAACGGTAGCTTTCGCACCTGCGATTTTCTGCATTTCTTTGTTTTGACGAAGCCTGTGATCTCTCTAACCTAATGATGCGACTCAGCGTTAAAATTCCTGTACAGTTTATTGATTTGCTGTAGTCCGAGTGGCTTTGGAGGCGGAGTCACTCCTCAGCGGCAGTTCGAATTTTAGCAGTACTTTTCTGAGATAACGATTTTATTAATAAAAATGTAGTTTAGTTGAATGTCGACAGCGCCAGAGGTTTACCGTCTCTCAGGTCTGTAAGTCTGGTCCATCTTAAGTATAGTTGACAAATCACGTAAAGTAAATTCTCCGTAATATGGTCTGCTGAACGGCTCGTGCCACACTGATTTAAAATCTTTATAGTCCATATCAACAGCTTCAATCAGGTCAAGCCTCTGGCGCTGCCTTTCCAACTGATCTCCAGGCTCCCCCTCTATAGGTTATAAAACTGTGTTTGAGTATTGGGTATTGGGCTTGAAAACATCGAAGGGGAGCCCGGTAGGGTCCTCATCATCGTTTGTCTCCTCAATGTGGATTGTATCATGAGTATAGTCGACATCTCGGTTCGGGTCTATCACAAACTTCTCTAGCACATTGTATTAAATGTTATGCATACAGCAATAATTATCTTTCTCTAAGGATATCTCCCTCTCAATACAGACACAGGTTCAACCCTTACATGTACAACTTTGGGGCCACAGGTGTGCGGCAATCTGTGATCGTCACAAACAACCCAAGCACGACAGACCAGAACCTGCAGCTTCTGGTTCAGTTTCCAAACCTCGGTGCGCACAATGTGATCATCACAGAAACCTCCCGTTTTGGCCTTCTCAACTGACGGCAACAGAACTGGTCCAGAAACTGTGCCGATTCCTTGTTAAAAACTAACAAAGGAAATGAAGTCATGCCCATCGATGGGAGTGATGTCTACTGTTGTTACACCGATCTCTGGAATACATTTCAGGAGCGATAAAACTGCAATTACCAGGTTGTCGACACCTCTACCGACAGGAACACCACAAATCTGCGCATCGGACGCAGTGACAGCAACAAGTGTATGGCAGAAGACGAGGCGATTGCAGCTACCTATGGAATCGTTACTATACCCCACTGGACCTTGAGCTGATCGGGAATCACTCGCTTTTATGTCACAGCGGACTGAGTAGGAACTCTTTCAACGATTACAGCTGCGTAGTCCTGGCCACAACATCAGACAAACGCAGAGGATTACAATGGACCCTTGACACAGTGCTGGAGGACTTTGAATTTGCAGATGATATTTGTCTACTATCAAGCAACCACAAAGATATGCAAGATAAAATAAACAAGCTAACTCAGAATGCAAACAACATAGGTTTAAATCAACGTAGGAAAGACAAAGTTAATGAAGTAAAATGTGAACAACAGAAATGTACTCAGAGTAGATAGCAAGTTAGTGGATGGGGTAAATAAATTTGTATATCTTGGCAGTAGAGTAGTAGAAAATGGAGACACCAAAGAGGACATTAACATCAGACTTACTAGAGCAAACCAGGCTTTTGCGGTGCTGCAGATTCTAAACAAAGTATGAAGACGAAAATCAAGATATTTAAGAGTAATGTTCTAAGTGTACTACTCTATGGAAGTAAATGTTGGAAAATCACCAAAACTATAGAAAAGAAGCTGAATTCATTCCAGATTAAATGTTTACGAAGAATCAGATAAATATTTTGGCCAAACACCGTAAGAAATAACATCTTGTTGGCAGAAATACAGATGAAGCCACTGACAGCAATTATTGAGGAAAGGCGCTGGCGATGGTTTGGACATGTGCTCCGAATGACTGACAACTCACTACCAAAAATAGTACTAAAATGGCCACCACAGGGGAACAGAAGTAAGGGTAGACCAAACGAGACATGTAGAAGAACAACCGAGAGGATGTTGAGCAATAGAGGGCTCACCTGGGCAAGAGCGGAAAAAAGGCAGAGAACAAACATTTGTGGAAAACCCTTGCGGAAGCCCCATGTGCCCTGTACACTTAAGGTTCAGAGAGAGAGAGAGAGAGAGAGAGAGAGAGAGAGAGAGAGAGAGAGAGAGATGGCCACAGGCGATTCTAACGCGAGTTATAAACTCTGCAACATCTGTCTGGAATTCGACATGGCCACGCTATCAGAACTGGGCCGCATGATCAGCAACCAGTATGCTGAGCGCCACATGATCTACTACGACCGTCACTGGAAAATCCCTGTAAAAACAAAAGCGACACCCTGTTGAACATCAACCTCAACGTGCCAGCTCACAACATGGGCATCCTAGTGCTTGTTCGAGGAGCCCTCTCAGCCGACACATAAAAATTCTATAACCTTAAAATCACAGAGTTAGAAATAACCATTGAGGGAGTACCTAACCAGCTTTACTCGCAAGACTTGCGAGGCGCAGAAGCTGCGTGCAGCAAGATGAATACCGATGTTGCAGTTACCGCGAAAGAACTATGCCTTGCAGACGTCACCTTGGGGGGCTTTCTCACCAATAAGTACGCTCTGTGGCTCGACCTCGGGACGATGGACGACGATCAGCTCCACGGCAATGGGCGACGCGTGGAGAACGCCAGCGAAGGCGTGACCATTCGGGTTACCAAGCAAGTAAAAAACGCCGGTGTGTTCAATTTATACCTCTATGTAGTTATGAATACCCAGCTCAGTATCGAAGATGGCAGATTCCTCAGATTCCAGAAGGATCCCCACTGCGGACAGACTGGCTGGCTGCGGAAAAAACTTTCGTATCTAACCTGCTGGAAGGGCCGTACCGCGGTGTCTTCCAGCAGACTTCTTATGTCCTACAATATGACACAACAAAACATATCTCACTCGGCCCTAAGAATGAAGTGACCTTGACGTCTACATCGTTGAATGCGGTGATGCTGCACGTGAGCGGCTTCATGAATATCTGCGGATCGTCTGCGCTTTTTCAAGGAGAACTCACGCTGTACATTGTTGACGACTATTCGGCTACAAAGGAGGAGAAGAAGGATATGCCATCCGAACTGGTCTTCTCTGGCCGACATGCGCAGAAGAGCTTCTGAGTCCTCATTCAGAAATTTAATTCCGTCCTGAAAAATCTGGGTGAGCAAACGCGCTGAGCAAACGGTTCATCTTTCATTGCAAGGACCAGGACTCCTTTCGAGCGAAGGATTGTTTCCGAGAAAACAATGTGATTTCCACTAGGGAAGAACGCCCTGCGGTCCGTCAGCTGCTTACAGAAACAAAACATACAAAGCTTTTGTTAAAGTTTGATCAGTCGGCCGCATAAAGTCTTGACATGGTGCTAGGTGAAGCGTTAATAAATGTCCGGGTGAAAACACAGGCCTTCATCGTCGTGATCCTCCTGTGAGAAGTACATGAGCATATTAGATGTTGGCTGGCCAGAGTCAGTACGCTGTTAGACACTTTGTATCTTGCGATCTCTTATGGCTACAATATGAAAAAATCATTGATAAGCTTGAAGCTTGTCAATGATTTTGACAGCAAGCAAAGACAGTTGAGACAGCATGTCAAACGCCGAACATCCCACACAAAAGAGGCTGCCCGGACAGTAGCTTGTGGCATGACCGTGACACTTGACCAGATTGACACCATTAGCGATGACGATATTGAAACACTACGCCCGGTACAAGGTGCGACTGGGTACGGTCATGACGAAGACTCTCGGGCAGGCTGCACTATAGCTGTACGCGGGAGTGGCCAGCTACCAATTCCTCCTGAAAATCAACCAAAGCTGGTTGCTTATCCGAAGGTCTACCCATTCGTTAATAATGCGTTATGCAGTGCTACTTGGGAGCTGTAAGACATGTTCTTAGCGCCGCTCAGCGCGGCCTTCACCACTGTTATTGCAAGTTTGGACAAAGATGTTCGTGCACAATAGATAACGATGTCAGAAGAGAAGCTGAAGCCGGAAAAGACACAGATGAAAAAAGACCCCCAAAAAGTGGCTGCAAGGCGACTTTGGGCTGTTGATAGAAAGACTAAACATGAACATTTGTTGGCTGATATCGTGAATCAATGGCATCGGTTGTTTTCATAGTGGGAAAAGGTGGGGTGGAGGGCAATCCAATCGTGTTTCCGGCTGGTAACTATCTACTCATCCTCGTGGCGACCTTGGTGTAGAGCAAAGGCGACAGAATGAAGCTATGGAATTGTTCAGGATGCACAAGCGAAATTGTCACGGAAGAGAGCTGAGCGCCTCGATTTTTATTAATGAGCAGTTGTGCAGAGGGAGAACCCGAGCGCTACCACCACGATGTTGATGCTGCAGGGCGCCAATACACTCACTCTCGATGTCAAGCAGGTCTTCTACTTCAACCCTCGATGTAGAGAAGACTGCCATGGTTTGACCTACGGTTCATCAGCTAGTAACTGGACTGGGAAAGGGACTTTAGAGTCCAAGTCAATAAACTGCACCAGTGATATGGGGTCGGGTGGATTTGCAAGTAACTCGTCCATAAGATCATCCAGGGTGGCCATGTTGAATAGTTAAAATATCTCTTACAAAAAATATAAATGGATATAGAACAAAATATTTAAAATAAAATTTAGAAGATGGCTATTGCAGCCAGGTGCCGAAATTCACCCTCAAGGACCCGTTGTTTTCATAACCAGTTCTTGGCCTTCTCAGTATATCTGCAAACTAGGCATACAGATACTAAGAAAGTTACCCCTACACCAGAAAAACACATGGCTTTGTACACAATCCTTTTTGCAGTTGGGCTAAGTAGATATAACAATACTCTTTGATACAGCACAGGCTATGGAACGTATGTCTTTACCCTCCCATTATGTCTCCAATTAGATATGCCTATGATAATGGATACATCTAAAAGGAAACCCCATTCCCAAAGAAGTCATCAACGTGCACAATCATGCAGAGGTGGAGGCTCTATAATGAGAATGTAAATAGAAGTTAGAATGACGATACCCAATCAAGATGCCAGGAGACTATATTACTACATGATGGAGTGGGGTGCGTTCATGTCAACATTATGTGTTGTGATGGGGCTGCCACTGTAAATCAGGGGTTCAAAACATTGTTTTCCTTCTATGTCTGTATAACTTTTCGTGAAGTCGTTAGCTGGCCTTTGGCATTCCTGTATCTTTGTCAAACTTCAAAGCCATTCGACATATTGGATTTGCCAATGGTGTTTTAGGTTTACCTTGCATAGGTGGAGACATGAATCTGCATCATCGAGAAGATCTTGGTATTTGGGGACCTCAACAGCACTGGAAGCAGCAGGTTAGTTTTGTGGCATTTATTGTGCGGGATTAACAAGCCATGAATGTATTTTAGTGACAAAAAAATTTGTTAATACTGGAAATCGTCTCGTAATACTCCGAGGTCTGGCACTCAGAAGGGCACCCTTTTGATGTCTCTGGTCATCAATTTCCACTCGCACCATGTACTTCTGTGTGTTAATCATTGTGTGATGACTGTGCACCTCAAAAGGGTCTATCTGTCCCACATGCTTCTCCCTTATGAAGTGCACATCACATGAGTTTTCCTACCATTAGCTGAACACCACAATCCCAAGTACCTAGTGCCACTGGGCGTTGTGCAACCGGATTCTCAACTGAGAAGTCTTTGGCAGGAGGATTTTTCACCACCAACACCCTTTGCTACCTTACAAGTGGCAATGACTTCAGAGGGACTGAAGATAGTGTTATGTGCCATTATAAAAGAGACATATACTCCGTGGAGAACACCTCTGCTTACCACAGAGTATATATCTCTATATCTTCAGTCCCTCTGAAGTCATCACCCTTGTAAATAAAAACCAAAAAAATGTATGATTTATAAATACAAATAAAATAAAATAAAAATAAAACATGTTAAACCCCAGATGATAGAACCAAAAACTAGATAGACCATTTCTGTATTAGAAAGCAATTCAGAACATCTCTGATAGATGTAAGAGAATACAAAGGTGTAGATATCAACAGTGACCACAACTTGTGTATAGGGAAAAAATAAGATTAAAACTGAAAAGCCAACACAAGAAGTCAATACCCACAAAGATAAACAGTGACAGACTACAAGAAGAAAATACTAACAGGAATTTCAATCTGGAACTTACCAATAATTTCGCAGACCTCAGCGGGGTAAACAAGACAGATATAGATGAATTATAGAATTCATACAGCACAGCCATAATCACAGCAGCAACTGCAATACTGGGCAGAGCTTCTGTTCCACAGCATACCTATACCTACTCATAGCTAAGTGCTCCATTTATTTTATTTATTCTGTTTTTCCCATTTCTACTTTTTACACAGCATTCATGCGATTCATATTTTATCTTTTTCATCCTATGTGTTTTTATATGATTAAGGTTCATACAGAAACATCACAACTGTGTGTTCATTAATTAATAAAGCTGTTCCTACTTTTTTTCCTAGTTTATACATTTTGGATTTTAACAGATGTTGCAAGGCAAAGTATATTTTATTCCCTATCTGTACTATGCTTTTAATTTCCTAGCTTACTATGTTGCTCCTGTTGAAGGTTGTGCTAGATATTTGTATGTTTCTGCTTTCCTATGATCATATTTCCAACATCTATATAATCTGCCCCCGTGTGGTACCCGGGATCTGCAAAGAATAGGACCACTGTACCCTACCACGCATGATCGTAAAAGGCAACTAAGGTGGGTTCGGCATAGGGCCAGCAACCCTATCTGGTAAAAAAAAAACTATCAGACTGCTACAGAAACGGAAGCAAGGGAAAAAACAAATGCAGGTGGAAGGAGAAATGCTTATCAGGAAACTGAGCCCATGAAGGTTGTGGATGAAAGCCAGCCACTGGAAGTCCCCAGCCCGACTGCAGACCTCCTGGAACCTAAACACAAGATGCAAATAGGCAGCTGGAATGTAAGAACACTTAACCAGACTGGAAAACTAGCACAAACCATCAAGGAAATGCACAGATACAAACTAGACATACTAGGAATACAAGAAGCAAGATGGACAGGACAAGGCAGAAGGAAATTAACAACACAGCACACAGAAGATACAATAATATGGTCAGGTAAAGAAGACCTTCATGAAGGAGGAGTAGCATTGATTATAACAAAAGAAGCATCAAGAGCATTGCTGAAATGGACCCAAATAAATGAGAGATTATTATATGCACGGTTCAACTCAAGATTCACGAAGCTGTCTATTATAGTTTGTTATGCACCAACAGAAGCAGCTGAAGAGGAATTAAAAGAAGATTTTTACAACAGCCTCCAAGCCACAGTAGAAACAATACCCAAGCATGATATGCTACTCATCTTGGGCGACTTCAATGCAAAAGTAGGTGAAGGAAATGAAGATAGAAGAAGAATCATGGGAAGAGAAGGAATCGGAGAAATAAATGAAAATGGAGAAAGACTGTGCAGTTTCTGTGAAGAAAACATGATGACCATCGGAGGGACAATTTTCCAACATAAAAACATCCATAAGGTGACTTGGAGGTCACCAGATAAAACCACAGAAAACTAAATCGATCACATACTAATAAACAATAAGTGGAAATGGTCACTACAAGATATACGAGCAAGGAAAGGAGCAGATGTAGGAAGTGATCACAACCTTCTGGTAGCAAAAATAAAACTAAAATTAAGGAAAGCCAAAATCGGAGAACACAGAAAGATACGTTTTGATACAAGAAAACTGAAAGACCAGCAAACAAGAAATGAATTCTCAATAGTACTTAAGAACCGCTTCAGTGTCCTACAATACGAAGCAGAAATGTCCATACTAGAGTTCAATAAAACGCTACAGGAAACAGCAAAAGAGGTGCTGGGATATCGGAAAAGGAGAAAAGAAGAATGGATAAGCAAGACCACATGGGAAAAGATAGAGCAAAGAAAAGAAATCAAGAAAAAATTACTGAACACCAAATCATAACGGCTTAAAGAACAAGTTTCAAGTAATTATGCACAAAAAGACAAAGAAGTGAAGGAATTATGCCGTCAAGATAAACGTCAGTACTATGACAACTTAGCAGAAGCAGCAGAGAAAGCAGCATATACAAATGACATGAAAACCATATATAAAATCACAAAGCAGATGACAGGTAACTTCAACACAAGATGTGAAAGTGCAGTAAGGACACAAAATGGACAACTGGTCAGTGGAGAAAGAGAAAAAATTGAAAGATGGAGGGAACACTTTAACACCCTACTAAACAGAACACAAGCAGCACAAACAATAGACATACCTGAAGCAAAAACGGAACTAAACATCAATACAGGACCAATAACAATAAATGAAGTAAAGGAGGCGATAAAGAAGCTAAAATCAGACAGGGCACCAGGTGAAGATGAAGTGACTGCGGAGATGTTGAAAGCAGAAGAAACAGAAACACCAAAACAACTTTGCCAGATATTACACCAAATCTGGGATCTAGAAAAAGCCCCAGAGGAGCGGAAAACTGGGCTTATAGTAAAACTACCAAAGAAGGGTGACCTCAGAGATTGCGGGAACTGGAGAGGCATTACCCTACTGCCACTCACCAGTAAAGTATTTTGCAGACCAGTAAAGTATTTTGCAGAATAATCATCAACAGAATTGTACCAACACTTGAGGAAAAACTTCGGAAAGAGCAGGCAGGATTTAGGAAAGGAAGATCATGCATAGACCACATATTTGTACTTAGACAAATATTAGAACAGGCAAATGAGTGGCACAGCACAACATATGCATTATTCATAAATTTTGAGAAAGCCTTTGACAGTGTCAACAGAGATGCACTGTGGAAAATCCTAAGATGGCATGGCCTCCCTCATAAGATAGTTAATGTAATCAAAGCCCTATCTGATGGCTTTCAGTGCAAAGTTATCTGTGGAGAACATACCTCCAGCAGCTTTAGGGTACAAACAGGAGTGAAACAGGGATGTGTACTATCACCAATATTATTTATCTTGGCAGTAGACTGGTTAATGAAGGAGGCAACATCAGACAAACGCAGAGGATTACAATGGACCCTTGACACAGTGCTGGAGGACCATGACTTTGCGGACGACATTTGTCTATTATCAAGCAGTCACAAAGATATGCAAGATAAAATAAACAAGCTAACTCAGAATGCAAACAACATAGGACTAAAGATCAATGTAGGAAAGACAAAGTTAATGAACCAAAATGTAAACAACAGAAATGTACTCAGAGTAGATAGCAAGTTAGTGGAGGAGGTCAACGAATTTGTATACCTTGGCAGCAGAGTAGTAGAAAATGGAGACAGCACAGAGGACATCAACAGTAGACTTACTAGAGCAAACCAGGCCTTTGCAATGCTGCAGAATATATGGAAATCTAAAAAACTAAGCACAAATATGAAAATCAGGATATTTAAGAGTAATGTTCTAAGTGTACTACTCTATGGAAGTGAATGCTGGAAAATCACCAAAACCATAGAAAACAAGTTGAATTCTTTCCAGACTAAATGTTTACGAAGAATTAGAAAAATATTTTGGCCAAACACTATAAGAAATAACATCTTATTGGCAGAAATGCAGATGAAACCACTGACAACAATTATTGAGGAACGATGGTTGGGACATGTGCTCCAAATGACTAACAACTCACTACCAAAAATAGCACTAAGACGGACACCACAGGGGAACAGAAGTAAGGGTAGACCAAAAGAGACATGGAGAAGAACAACAGAAAGGATGTTGAGCAACAGAGGGCTCACCTGGGCAAGAGCAGAAAAAAAGGCGAAGGACAGGCATTTGTGGAAAACCTTTGCGGAAGCCCCATGTGCCCTGGGCACTTAAGGTTCAGAGAGAGAGATATAATCTGGATCATTCTGCCTCTAGTCTCTTGATATCTTCATATACTCTGTCTTATCTTGGTTAATGGTCAAGCCCACTTTTAGTGCCACATCTCTCAGATGTATGCAGCTATTGATGACTTCTTGCATAGTTTCTTCCACTAGGTCAATGTCATCAGTGCATCCTAGTAAAAGAAGAAAGCAGTACAGAATTACAAGCTTTAGCTAAAGCTTGTTCTTCTGTACTGCTTTCTTCTTTCACTTTACCTTTTCTAGTACTAGGTTGAATAGTAATGGAGATAAAATATCACCTTGTTTTAAATCAGTTCTTCTATGGAAGGGTTCTGACTTTCTTCCTTTATATATTACTATATTTTGTGCATCCTCCATGCATATTCTGATCAGACTGATTGATTTATTAGGTATTTCAAATTCTTTCATAATTTTCCATAAGCTACTCCTATCTACAAGAAGAAAATTCTAATGGTAATTTCAATCAGGAACTTGCCAATCATTCCACAACCCTCGCTGAAGTAGAGGAGATAGGTATAGATGAATTATGGATTTCTTACAGCAAAGCCATAATCACAGCAGCAAAAGCAAGCGCTGGACTGAAAAAATCAAATAGAAAAGCATGGATATCAGAAAACACATGGAAGTACATATTTGAAAGATGAGCAGCCAAATTAGCCATGTTGAATGTAAAGACAGATCTTGAAAAAGATCTGGTTAAACCAACATACAAAGAACTAGACAAGAAAGTAAAAAGTTCAGCTAGAAGGGATAAAAGAGAGTACGTAGACAATATGGCAAAAGAAGCAGAGAAAGCAGCAAAAACAGGAGACAGAAAAACTTTATATAACATACAAAAGAGGCTAACAGGTACTATTGCATCTAAAGAAAGACCAATCCTTAGCAAAACTGGCACACTATTAACATCAAGTAAAGACCAAAAGCAAGGATGGGCTGAACACTTCCAAGAAATACTTAATCGACCACACCCAAAAGAATTGTTAAACCTTGAAACCGACTTACCAACCCCACAATTAAACGTCAGCCTAGATGAAATTACTTTGCATGAAACTGAAACAGCAGTGAATTTAATGGCTAACAACAAAAGCTGCAGGTGAAGATGAAACAACAACTGAAATGTTAAAAGCTATCAATAGTGACAACATGAGACAGCTACAGAGAATATTTAATAAAATTTGGAAAGAAGAGAAGGTCCCTTCTAAATGGAAAAAAGGAATCATTGTTAAAATACAAAAAAAAGGCATCCTTAGTGACTGTAACAATTGGAGAGGAGTAACCTTAATATCAGTTGTGTCAAAAGTATTTTGCAAGGTCATTTTGAATAGATTTAAAGATATAGTGGATACTGCAATGAGAGAAGAACAAGTAGAATTTTGAAAAGGGAGAAGCTGTCTTGACCAGATCTTTACTCTAAGAAAAATACTTGAAGAACATATTGAAAAGCAGGAACCATTATTCCTGAACTTCACAGACTTTAAAAAGGCATTTGACTGCTTACTCAGAGATTCATTGTGGAGAATTTTAAGTCTTTATGGAATACCATCTAAAACTGTCAACATCATTAGGGACCTCTACAATGGATATGTCTATGCAGTCACAACAGAAGAAGGGATGAGCAAATGGTTCCAGATTGAAACAGGCATCAAACAAGGATGTATACTATCTCCTTTGCTTTTTAGAATTGCAACAGACTTCATAATGAAAAAAATGTTGCACAGGTAACACAGGTATAGACTGAGTACATGAGACCCAATTAGAAGATCTTGATTTTGGAAATGACATAACTCTTATCAGTAACAATGTGAATTCCATGCAAAAAAAAAGAATTATCCTGTCTTCACTGGCTAGCAAAATAGGTCTTGAAATTAACTAGGACAAAACAAAAATAATGAAACTTCTCATGAATCAAAATGGAAAAATACATGTAGAAGGGGCAGATGTTGAAGAAGTCAATCAATTTGCATACCTTGGCAGCTACATAGACCAGGATGGTGACACCAGAAAGGAAGTTAGAATTATAATTGCAAAAGCAGCATTGTCCTTCAAAAATCTTGAGAACATATGGCATTCAAAAGTTAAAAGCACAAAAACCAAGTAAAGACTATTCAATTCAAATGTAACATCCACCCTCATTTATGCATGTGAAAGCTGGAAAACAACTAAAGAAATAGACAAGAAATTAGACTCTTTTGAAAATAAATACCTAAGGAAAATATTCTGCATCAAGTGGAATGAATTCAAGAACAATGCAGAGATAAGACAGATGAGCAAACAACAACCAGTCTCATAGGTGATCAGGAAAAGGAGATGGACATATGTTGGTCATGTGATGAGAAGAAACAAAAAGAGGGCATATATCAATCATGTGATGAAAAAAAAACAAAGTGAATCCCTAAACAGGCCAAAGAAAAAGAGGCAGACCGCATGAAACTCTGAAGAGGACATTGTTAAGAGAAGCCAAATTAACAAGCATAAAATCCTAGGATGAAAGACTCGCTGAAGACAGGAAAAATTGGCGAACTACTTTGCGAGCCCTATATGACGTTTAACGGCACGGGAAGGATATAAGATATATAAGAAATTTCTTCTCCTATTCTCCAAAGTCTGCTAGTATAAAGATTGGTCACTAGTTACTTTACCAACAATTTTATCAAAATGAGGTATCAGTTACTCATGAACTTTCTACACAACCTAATACCTGTGAAATACGAAAACCAATGTTTAATATATGTCATTTAGTTTTAAATACCAAGCCTATCTGACTTTGCACTGGAAAAATTGTTATCCATTTTTATTATAAAATGTAACCATTTGACTAAACACATCATCTATGAAACCTCCAAACATTCATATTCAACTAATGTTTCACATAAAATAACTTATCTGACACTGCTATCTATAGTTGGATCCACTTACCCCCATTTCCACACCAAACTGTAAGTCTTGTTTGTCTTTCTCAGACACTGCTGGTAGATCAACTGGCGTGCCTGGTAGATTACAGCCTTTCTTTGATCCTAATACACCACCATTTTCAATTTCACACATTAAGAAGTCATTTCCTTCATGAAGAGAAGAACAGCAAATGTAAGCTTTGTGCTAAGAATAAGGATCAAGAAACAATGACTGTCCCCGAGATAAAAAAAATTATAATAAAGATAAGTCTATTTTTTAAAAATATCACTGTGTACAAGTTCCCTCATAGTAATATCACATGGCCATATTTACAGCTAGCGTGATTGATGAAAGCTGACTCTAGGTCTGCAGTGTATAATTCATGGAAATGTGGTTCACTATTGGCTGTTTTAACCCTATACCTTATTTTCATTTAAAACTGTTCATTACTAACTATTCCTACACTTCACTTCAAGTTAATCTTAATAGGATAAGAAGTTTCTGTAGAATGTGTCTGTTATGAGTGAGTTTTTGCATGGGTCTACAAACATTTAATATAATCATAGTGAATACTTGAACATTTCAGACTGAGTCCTGCTAGCCCAACTGAAAGGACAACCAATAAACATAAATATTATACAAGTGTACGCTCCATCATTGACAATCTGCAAATGGATGCAGCAGCAGCAGGCCATCTTGCTCACAACCGAGAGGATACAAGAGTGCTGTTTGGGAGGCAAAGTTCCGCAAGGGACATGCAAATAAATTAATGAATGAACGTACACTCCAAGTGAAAGTTCTGAAGAAGATGTACAGCTATTTTATAATGACAAAGAGACAGCCCTAAAACACACAAAGTACATACAAGTCACATGAAGTTACCATAGTCATGGGAGATTTTAATGACAAAGTTGGTAAAGGAAGAACTTCAGATATTGTTGGTGACTATGGACTGGGGGAAAGGAATGACAGAGGTTGTAAATTAATTGAATGGGCAAGATTACACAGCATGGTTGTAGGAAACACCTGGTTTAAACAACATCCTCGAAGACTGGCAACGTGGTGCAGCCCAGACAAAAAGACTTTTAACCAGATAGACTACATATTAATCAACAAACGATTCCGCAATGCATTACTGACAACAAAAACCATGCCAGGAGCCGACTGCAATAGTGACCATGACCCACTCTGTGGAAAAATTAGAATAAAGCTAAAGAAAGCAGGCAGAAAAGTGAGAAACATCAAACTGAATACAGAACTCCTTAAAAATGATCAAGAATTGCGAGAACAATACAAAGTTATTATAACAAATAGATACAATGCAATGGCAAAGATAAATAGTACAGTTGAACAATGGGAAATGTTAAGAGATTCTATCCATCAAACTGTTAAGGAGATAATACCACCAAAATAAGAAGCTTCTAAAAATAAATGGATGACAGACGACATTTTAGGACTGATGGACAAGAGGAGGAGGAGTAAAAATAACGAGGAAAAATATAGCAAGATAATTAAGACATAAGACGCAAATGCAGAGAAGCAAAAGAAGTGTGGTTAAATGGACAGTGCAGACAGATAGAGGACTCTCATAATAAAGACAGCAAAAACACGCACAAACGAATTAGTGAACTCACAGGCAGGAAAACAAAATATACCACAGGATGCCTGAAATTGAAAGAAGGTAAAATGTTAATGGGAAAAGAAGACATTGTGGACAGGTTGACAGAGTATGTCGGTGAGCTAAATGGAGGAGAAATACAAGAATTAACACCAGATACTGAAAACTGTGATGGACCATCAATATTTGAAGATGAAATCATAGATGCCATCAAACACATGAAGAAAGGAAAAAGCAAATGGACCTGATAATATAATAATAGAAGAAACAGAGGCACTCTAGGAGACAGGAATAAAATAATAACCAAGTTACTGAATGACATTTACAACAGTGGTTATATTCCCAGTGACCTGATTAAATCCACGTTTATAGCACTACCAAAGAAACCTGGTGCAAAGGAATGTGATGACCACCGGACTATCAGCCTCTCATGTCACATAACGAAGCTACTTCTGAGAATCATTATGAGAAGAACAAGGAAAATGATAAAAATGGAAATAGCAGATGAACAGTTTTGATTTGTTGAAGGAAAAGGAACACACAATGCCATTTATGCTTTACGAACACTAACAGAAAGAGCTTTAGAAGTACAGAAAGATCTCTGCTTCTGCTTCACTGATTACACCAAGGCATTCGACAAGGTAAAACATAATGAAATTATTAAAATGCTTGAAGACATCAATATAGATGGCAAAGACCTGAAGATTGTAAAACATCTATACTGGCAGCAAGAAGCAGCAGTTTGAGTTAAAAATAGAACTGGAAAATATCAACCTATAAAACAAGGAGTGCGACAAGGATGTGTACTATCTCCAGACCTTTTTTCTCTGTACAGAGAGAATATTCTAAGAACGATCATCACAGAACCAGGCATAAAAATTGGAAGATACAATATTAACAATCTTCGGTATGCTGACGACACAGTACTGACAGCGGAGAACCAACAAGACCTGCAAAATCTCTTGGATAAAGTCGCCAAAGAAAGTGAACAGAAAGGGCTTATTTTGAACATCAAAAAGACAGAGACTATGGTTATATCTAAGAAACAGAATCCACCAGCATGCAGTATAAAACTAAACGGAATTATTCTAAAGCAGGTGCAGAAATTCAAATACCTTGGAGCAGTAACAACTTCAGATGGGAAATGCAGAACAGAAATTAGGAATAGAACTGGCCAAGCAAAGACTGCATTTCAGAGAATGAGAAACATATTAGCCAACACATCCTTATCAATGAATGTTAGAAAACGAGTCCTAAAATGCTATATTGAACCTATCTTGTTATATGGAAGTGAATCATGGACAATAGGCAAGTCTGCACAAAAATCATTGGAAGCAGCAGAAATGTGGTTTATTAGAAGAATGTTGCAAATCCCCTGGACAGCAAAAACAACTTGGAGAGAAAAAAAAACCTTGTCAAAAAGATAAGAGAGAGACAATGTACTTTCATATGACATGCAATGAGAAGAGGGGGCATTGAAAATATTATAACAACAGGAAAAATAGAAGGAAGAAGATCAAGAGGAAGACCAAAAGAAATGATACTGGACAGTCTGATGGGATGGTGTGAGAGGAGATCACCAACTGAGCTGATGGCCTGCATGAAGGATCGTGTACTCTGGAGAAGCATAATAGCCAATGCCATCGGCATGGCACCTGATGATGATGATAATAGTGGATTTATAATATAATAACATTTTATACTTTTTGCCAGGAAAAAGCAGCTGAAGTACCTGTAGTGTATTTTGAAAGTAAAACAGTTATTACAGGAAGATACCAACAATAATGGCTCTGATAAAGCAGGGCACTATGTATTGTAAACACAATTCACTTTACCTTTCTCCCTACAAATAACAGAGATCAGACCATCATCGATGTAAATTCTGCTCTCAACTTTCACCACCCTGCAGATGTTCTTGTAGTCAACCCAAAGGATGTCCTTGCTGCATTTATTCATGAACTCATCATTGATAGTGATCTTAATATATTCTCCAGTTACTAAGGTAACTTCAGCTGTGCCACTCTAGATGAATAAAAGATGACTGTACTTGTGACTGTTGTAAAACTGGTAATAGTGAAGTTGAGACAGATAGAAATGTCATACTGTTTTACAAAAAAGATAAAAAAGAGGAAGGAGATAAACAACAGGAGATAACAAGAAGAACATTTGGAAATGAAAAAAAAAACACAATATTTCATCAATCATGTCTATCAAGGACAATTTAAAAGACTAAAACAAGTTAACAAAAAAAATTATCAAGCAGGCAACAGAACACAACACAACAGAACACAACAGGTAATTTAAAAACAAACTTATCCGACAATGATCTGCCTACATGGAAATTCACACAGAATGCTCATTTTATTAGGACTGTGATGAGTACTGAAGGGAGGCAGAACGAAAAAAGTGAGATTTTTGTACTTAGTTTTTTAAAAATTATTTTATGACAAGTTATACATTGCTTCTGAAATGTTCTTCACAATATGACAAGCAATGCCCCCTCACCCTAAGTTGCTGAAATCTTGCTGAACTCTAGTTAAAGGTAAAGTATTAAGATAACTAACTTTAGTTATATAGTCCAAGAGTGAATCAAATGAAAGTTAGATAAGAACAGACAGAAATGCCTGTGTAGTACCATGTGTTAACACCCAAGGTCAATAAGCAGATGGTGCCACTGTGGTTAAGCAGCAAGCAAGAATAGCACTATGACTATATTGCAGACATACTCCAAGGAAAAATTGTGAAAGTGCTGAAAGTCTGAATCACACTGACATATACCATAAAATATGCATATCTGTGTGTACAGAAATAAGTGCATGTGCAAGGCTCAGTTGGGTTATGAAATTATGCAATGAAGTTCAAGACAAGTACAACAGGACTACATGATGCCACCACCTTGGGTAAGCACGCAAGGTATGCAGTGCATAGGTGACTTAGAAGTCAAGACAAATGATTTTTTCTTACTGGAATTCAAGCACTGGTCCACATGTGATTCAAATACATTGCAAAACAAGTGAACTATATTTAAAAAAAAAAACAGGGGTGTATGAAACAAAAGTTTTGTGTAACTCACATTATCATTTGATTAACCTTCATGGTAGTTGTATCTGTAGCCTCCTTCAGTCATTTTCTGTGGATCTTGCAACTAGTTTGTTATATTTTCCAACACTTATTTTTCATCTCCTTAACTTCTGTGATCTAAGGAGATTTTCTGCCCCTGAGTTAAAGATTCAGAATCCTTAACTCTTACCCTACCATGAGCTGGTTTACAAAATGTCAACACAGCTGTTTGAATGGTTTTGTTTTTGCTGCTGTAAACTGATGGATTGGTAATTTTAAACTGCCAAAAATCAGTAATTCACTTTCTAACTCATGGAGGCAAACTATAGATTTCAACTATGGATTTAATTTTAATTTCAAGGATTTTATAAATTTTCAGTAAATAAAAAAACAAAATTTTGTAGAAAAAATGGCAACATGCAGTGGTTTTTTTCCTTGTAGATGAAATCATATGAGTCTAGAAAGTTTGTGGAATCAATTTTGAACAAGGAAATTTACTCAGATAGCACTGATGTACAAGAGACACCAATTTACTGTAAACCAGGTTCGTCATTTTATGACAGTAATGATAGGTCTATCTGAATGTCAACCTATCACCAGTTGGAAGTGTAGGATGATGGAACAAAACTCTCTCTCTCTCTCTGAACCTTAAGTGCCCAGGGCACATGGGGCTTCCGCAAGGGTTTTCCACAAATGCCTGTCCTTCGCCTTTTTTTCTGCTCTTGCCCAGGTGAGCCCTCTATTGCTCAACATCCTTTCTGTTGTTCTTCTCCATGTCTCTTTTGGTCTACCCTTACTTCTGCTCCCCTGTGGTGTCCATCTTAGTGCTATTTTTGGTAGTGAGTTGTCAGTCATTCAGAGCACATGTCCCAACCATCGCCAGCGTCTTTCCTCAATAATTGTTGTCAGTGGTTTCATCTGCATGGAACAAAACTCAGTAACATTAAATCAGCCAGAAAGGAAGAATGTAAATTTATAATATACCCACATGGGAATCAGTGGAAAAAGGTAAGAAAGAGGCAGAGTTTACTTTCTGACCCCCCTCAGTAAAATGTATAGCTTGCCTTTTAGGACTGTCACTTCAGTATCATAAGTATCATCATCATAATTTCACTCCATTGACCTTGTATTTAATTATGAATGAAAATATATTCTGGATGTACATATTCATTGGAAGTTCACTGTATTACTGTTTGATGAATTATATGAAACATATTCACTGCATCAGATTTAAATTACAAGCAGGAGATCGATAAGTTGAGTTTTTAACTAAATTTTTAAAAATTCAGTTTTGAACTGTCTCTCCTTTTCTGTGCTACAAAACTAACTTTTTAAACATTAATATTCAAAATGTATATATGCACAAAAAGCACATGCATTTACCTTTATTGTCATGTATAACAATATTAATTTTATAACACACAGACATTTAAAAATTATTTCTGTAACACTACTGGTTGAACACACTAGAGCAATAATATTTATTTTGGCACAGTTTTGGCAGCTGTTTTTGTGATAGGGTAAGAGTTAAGCAAATATTTCACATCCAGTATTCTTAATCATTCTACATCACAATAAATTTCAGCCAGTCTACTTGGTTCTAATAAAGGTGGTGTACATAAAACTGGCCACAGCAACAAAATTTGTATATGTGTGACAGTGTCAAATGGTGTCTAGCATGGAACAAAGAATTTTGTGGCTGGAGGCAGTTTTATGTGCACTACTCTGTATAACAATTTACCCCATCAATGAGTCCTGTTCTGATTTCAGGACCCTTTGTATCTAATGCAATACCAACTGGTCTTGGCTCAGCAAATCCTTCTACTGCTTTCCTCACATTTTCAAGGGTTTCTCTATGATACTGAAAAAAAGACAAGACGAGGGAAGATAATTTTAGGATTAACTCTTCTACAAAAAATATATATTTCCACTAATCATAAGAAGGTAAGAATTGTTCAGAAGTTTAAATTTTAAATTATGTAAAACCATTTTTATGGGACCCATTTTTCCCTTGAAATATAATAAAATTATTATGAAATATTTTATGATTTTAAATCAGCTGAGTGATAAAATGTTAAATGTCTACTTATTTATTCCACATCAAATGGTACCCATCATTTAATGTGTCAGTTAATATAATGCGGTAATATTTTTCCAGTCACTGAAAATCTACTTAATGATCAAATGCGTATGATCTCGGCCTTTTGGCTAAGATTGATGTGTAGTATCTGTCATGCCCTTTGGTTAAGACAAAAGTGTCATTATTTTTTAACTAAATGAGATGCCTGAGGCCTGGCCTGCATATTGAATGCAGTGTGTGTGTGCGTGCGTGTGTGTTTTGGTCCACATCTCATTACGGGTGGACCCGTTTGCATACCACCAGGTCATGGCCTATTGTTTTCGTTGTCTTAAAAAAAAAATCCAATGTGTATGATGCTTTCTATTAACATCCAGTGTTATTTCTGTACTTCATATGGATGAGTTACAAAGCATGAATGAAAAAAGAAACAAACTGACAAATGAAGATATTAAAGCTGGTATATATATTAATTCTAACTTTTATAATCCTTTCATTCAGACAAACTATCTTTACTGTCATCTTCCAGTGTCTGACTTAGGATCTTTTTTTTAAAAATTTTAAAACATAAAAAATTACAAAAACTGTCCTATTGAACACTAAAAGCTACTGACTCACATCATAAGTGCCATGAGAGAAATTCAGGCGTGCAATGTTCATCCCTTCCATAATCATCTTCTTTAGCATCTCTACATCTTTGCAAGCAGGGCCTGACAACAGGATGAATAAAACATTTAAAGGTGTTATATGACATAAACCCCTGGGAACAACTGTGTTAAGAACACACTTACTCAAGTGACTCACAAGTACATCCTGGGGAGCTGACAAAGCAACACTCAGACAACTGTACACAGGATATGTTAGATCTTTAATAGATTACAACCTCCCCCTACAGGTCACAGCATCAATGAACTCTCATACACAAGTAGACAAGTTTTTGTACGTCTTAACTCTCATTTGATCTTCCAATATACTTCTCTCAGCACTTTAGTCACATCTCCTCCCCATATCCAAAGCATCCCAGTCGTAACTTACTAATCTTTTGTCACCATCAGTAGTCTTCTCTCTTCCCGTCTTCACACTTTACCATGCCATCCACTAAGGAATATCTTAAATCCCTCAAAACTTTCATTCGCTTTTCTTTCTGCCACATATATCTAACACAGCCACAGAACTGGCTTTCACAATCTACAAGAAGACGAGATTTGCCTCCCACCTCCACTTTCTGAACTACTGTCTCCACCACAAAATAATTCCTAAAGGTTTCTCGTTATCATTTCACCCTGCGCCTGGCACAATCCACATGGTTGAACAAAGACTTCTGGATAAGATTGAGAAAAATTGCTCGTGGCTCAGAATGCACTGTATCATTCAGAATCACAGACGCCTTTTGTCCAACCTCGATAGGGTAAAAGATAGCTTTGAACGCCGCCTTCACTCCTACACATCAGACAACCAGGTTCTCCTTCTTATCAAACACATTATACACATCACCAACTTTACCAATTCTGTGTCTCTGGCAAAGAACATAAACTTAACTGATTTCTACCACAGCCAGTCCCTTCTGCTTCTAGAGGTGATCCACTTTCCAATCAGCCCCCCCCCCCCCCCTTCTTCTGCTACACCTGACCAACATACTTCTATCTCACTTGATCATAAGATTCTTTTAACACCTCCTGACCAACCTTCCCAGATTACACAGCATATTCAAGTTCTCACACCCCCACCCGTAGATGATTCCCCCTCTCCTCCTCATCCTCCTCCTCCTCCAACCTATAATGTAGTCTGTACTCCCCCCCCCTCGACTTGCCCCTTTCTGATGATGAAAAACTAGTTCTCACCAAAGGCCTTAAATTTATTCCTATCCACCCTCAGTGTGATCGCTATTTTTTACTCCGTGATGTTAAACAGTTCCACCGTCAACTACGACTTAAATATCACTTTGCCTACAAAGAGTCCAACCAACTCACACAAGACCCCAATAACCCATTTGCACATTACGACTATCATAAATATAGCTGGACACCTTCCCCGGGGCTTCCCAAGCCTTGGATCTATATATTGATATGATATGTCATGAGATCCTTAACTTCTGACCATCAACAATTAAACATTTTAACCTAAATAAAGAAGAGTCCAGGGCATTGTTCAAACTCCGGCATCAGAGAGACATAGTGATAAAACCAGCAGATAAAACATCGAATCTCATAGTTTAGAAAAAAGATTTATACATTGCAGAAGGAATGTCCCAACTCAGCAATATAAAATTCTATGCCCCACGTAAAACCGATGCTACCCATTCAAATAATGACATAGTGAAAGCAACCATTAAAGACTTGATTACAGAAGGTTGCCTCCCACCCCAAGCTGTTTCTCTTCACATTAAGGACGGCTGTTTAGGCACACCTATCTTCTATCTTCTTCCTAAAATCCATAAACCAGGTAACCCTTGTCATCCCACCGTATCAGCGTGTTCATGCCCCACTGAGCACATTTCTGACTTTTTGGACAGCGTTTTCCAGCCGCTAGAACACAAACTACCCTCCTTTTTGAAAGATACCAACCACACCTTAACAACTTTTGATACGATCACACTCTCTCAACACCACACCTATCACATCTTTCTCCTTGATGTCTGCTCCCTATACATTTCTATCCTCCATGAGGTTTGACTCTTAGCACTCCGTTATTTTCTCCACAAAAACCCTCACCCAACCACTAACACCATAATAAGACTTACACGGCTAGTACTAAACCTAAATTCTTTTGAATTCAACGTTGAATACTTTGAGGAAATCAGTGGCATTGCCATGGGAACGAAAATGGGTCCCAGTTATGTATGTCTATTTATGGGCTTTCCGGAAGTCAAATTATGGGAAACCTACACTGGCAGACTTCCAGAATTCTATAAAAGGTACATTGATGATGGCACTGGAGTCACAAGTATGCCACAGGAAGAGCTAAAAAAATTTATTGAATTTGCCAACTCACTCATCAATAACATAAAAATTACCTATGAAATTTCTAACAAGTCTGTTAACTTTTTAGACATTAAAATTTCTATTGGCACAAACAGGCTTGTCACCTCTGTATTTTACAAGCCCACTGACAGCCACACCTATTTGCTTTACACCTCCTTCCATCCTGAAGCCTGTAAGAACTCCATCCCATACTCCCAACTCCTCTGTCTTCGCCGCATATGTCAGGATAATTTGGACTTTATAGATCAGTCCAACAAGTTATTAGAATTTTCCCGTCATCGCCACTACCCAGAAAAGGTCCTTCTTGAAGCCTTCAACTGTACCCAACTAGTGAGCCGCAAAGAAGTATTCAGAAAAAGCCTGTTACTCCATCTGTCAGAGTTAAGTTAGTACTGCCTTTCCACCCGCATGGTCAGATGGTTAATTCTTTATTGTCATTGCCACTAATCCAACTCGACCCCGACACTCGTGACATTTTCTCTAATCCACCCCTTTTGGCATACAAACGTGAGCCAAACCTTAAGGACATCCTTGTCCACAGCCACTTGAAGTAGAGCCTTAAATATGTTGGCACCAGAAAATGTAACCACCCCCACTGCGTTACCTGCTCGGTAGTCTGGGAAACGAAAACGATCACCTTTCCCAAAACTATCCTCACGCTTCATGAGGGATTCACATGCGAGTCCCATAATGTGATATATGTCATCGTTGGCAAAAGATGCAGGATAATGTATACTGGTAAGACTGGCCTCAGATTAGGGGACCGTATGTAAAAACATCTGTACGACATTGCCCAGCATGCTTTGAAATCAGTCCCAAATCATTTCAATGGCCTCAACCACAGAGGCAAATCTGATTTTCTGATAACAGCCATCAAATAATGTCACTCAGATGAAACAAGCCGCCTGGCACTTGATAACCGCTGCATTCAAAATTATGGGGCGCTGAAGCCACATGGGTTAAACTCGCTATTCAGCTACACTTAACATTCTCTTCAATCATCACAACTCCACTCCCCTCTTACGTGTCACACATAGTTGAAAACCTCCTCACGGCATCACTTTGCAACCCCTCTTCCCTAATCATCTATTTCACCTTCTCCTGGCTAGGTCAACATTGTATCACTCTCCTTCCCTTCTACAGTTTCCCCATCCACCACCCCCAGTTACAACCCACCAACCACATATCACAGGTCTCCATTTAAACAGTCTCCCTGTTCTACTAAATCCATTCCTGACACACACTGCCGGACAAGCCAAATCTTACAATTTACAGCTACGTACTCTATTGAATTTTTTTTTTTTTTAGTAGTATTCATGTGAATCTATACTTTATCTCCTCTCTCTATTTCTTTGTCCTGTATGTTTTTGTATGATTAAGGCTCACACCGAAACGTCACAACTTTGTAGTCATTAAGTAATAAAGCTGCTCCTACTTTTTTCCTAGTTTATACACAAGTAGACAGAATCCAGAACAAAGCCGTTCATTTCATTTGTGGGGCAATGAGATCAACACCCACAGCTGCATGTGAAATTGATGCAAACATAGAGCCATTAGATGCAAAAAGTCAACCATTGGGGCAGTAGAAAGATATAAATACATGCCCCCAGACTATCCTAACAGAACAGTGGTTGATAAATGGAAGCATAATAATAGACTGAAATTGAAAACTCCCTGAAGACAGAGAAGAACTTACAAAAGTACCATCAAATACAAACTATACACTTCCTCAAACTAACAACAGACTCAAGAACAAATTAGTGAACAAATCATCAGATCCCAACACCCTAAAGTTGTATGCACTGGAGACCATAGTATTCTACCCCAAGGACTGGATCCATGCATACACTGATGGGTCAGCGTTCAAGGAAACAGACAATGCAGGACATGGGGTACTCATAATGTTTCCAGATAAGGCAACAAGCCACATTTCTGCTCCTTATGGATCTTGCTGCTCCAGTTATGATGCAGAGATGCAGGCAATGTTACCAGCCCTGGCAGCCACCACCACCAAATACAAAAACTGTGTCTCTCATCCAAAAAATCCTTGTTATTTTCTCAGACACCCGGTCTGCTCTCCAGGCCCTTGAAAATTGGATATATATATGACATACTCAGTGCAAAAAAACCAACTCGTTTCCTATGACATCAAGACTACCTTACAGTGGATACAAGGGCACATAGATATCAGAGGAATTGAATGTGTTGAAAGACTGGCAAAGAGTGGAGCCACCATGTCACAGCCCCTCATCCCCACCAACGTGAGAACATCTAAACATAACATTATACACAACAATGCAAGCACCAATGGATGGACAGCTGGGCCAGTTATCAATCTGGAAGATCCCTGTATACACACTTGTCAAAGCCTAACCCTGGAAACAACATCAACAGCTTA
The DNA here is from genome assembly GCA_009760885.1 of Achatina immaculata. Classification (NCBI taxonomy): domain Eukaryota; kingdom Metazoa; phylum Mollusca; class Gastropoda; order Stylommatophora; family Achatinidae; genus Lissachatina; species Lissachatina immaculata. The sequence goes on from CM019706.1 coordinate 33,695,112, forward strand.
TGTCATAGAGACCAATGCACAATTTTTGGGTTGCAAACAGGACACATCACCTTCAATAAGCACTTACACAGAGTGATCGCTGACTACACACCATACTGCAGACACACTACAACAGACAAAAAGAAGAAGAAACTGTTAAGCACCACCTGTTGGACTGCAGTGCATTGAAGGACCTTTGGAAGAACCTGATACCACCAAATTCCTCAATCACAGTCATTCTGTATGGAGATGTATAACAGCTGAAGAGAACCTGTACGTTTCATTATCTGGCACAAGGGAAAAAGAGTGAAAATTCACAAACTTGGGGATTGGAAAAGTCAAAGTCATGTATGAAATAATGGCATTTTCATCATGTAGTAACACCACTAGGTTTTTTGAAACCTGTCTTTCACCTGCATGAAGTACTTTTTGAAATACCAGTTTTCTCAGTACAACATTCAGCACTTCATGCTTTTTTTTAAATGCAAAATTAAACATGCTTCACATGCAGAAAAAAAGGCATAACTGGTTGATTCTCCTTTGTGGAAATTGAACATACGTATCAGTATACTGGCTCCAAATGATTTCACTGGTTGCATTTTACTAGGTTTTTGACTGGTTACAGTAACGAGTGACCTCCAAAAGTTTTGGTTTTTCTCTTTTTTAACCAGTAATTTACTGGTAATAGCCACTTGACATGTTCACCATCATGGTAATATATCTTTTAGAAATAACTGCTATATATATAACATATATATGCTATATGTTATAAGCACAAAAAACCAAGTTAAGATTATTCAATTCAAATGTGATATCCATCCTCATTTATGCATGCAAAAGCTAGAAATAAACTAAAGAAATAGACAATAAATTAGACTCTTTTGAAAACAAATGCCTAAGGAAAATACTCGCCATCAAATGGAACAAATTCAAGAACAATGTAGAGACAAGACAGACGAACGAACAACAACCTGTCTCTTGGGTGATCAGGAAAAGGAGATAGACATATGTTGGTTATGTGATGAAAAGAAACAATCAGATAATCTCAAAACAAGCTATCAAGTGGAACATAACAGGCCGAAGAAAAAGAGGCAGACCACAGAAAACTCTAAAGAGGACACTGTTAAGAGAGGCCAAACTAATAGGCATAAAATCCCTTGATGATATTGAAAAGCTTGCTGAAAATAGACAAAAACTGGCGAACTACTTTGCGAGCCCTATATGATGTTTAACAGCATGGGAAGGATGTATGATAATATGCTAGCTGTTGTATTGACTTCTACTGTGTGATGTATGCCTACTTAGTGATTTTAACTTACCAATTGTACAGACTATACCCGTCATCCGAAACTGTGAAGCTTCTGAATCAATGTCAAGGGCGCACATGTGCTCCAGACGAGAGTTTGCATTAGCAGCATGGAGTTGTTTATTTTGCATAAAGTAGTCTCCTTTGTGCTGAAACCAAAATAAGCAATATGAAAAACTGCAGCTACTTTTTTTTTTTAACTTGATCTGTGTTTTCAAACTAGATTCAGACTGTTGATGTGATGGCCAATCATGTGAAAGAAAAACTTCATCTATTATTGTGTAAACAATTTCTTCTTCTTCTCATTCTAAAAAAAGGAAGTTCCAGGAAAACTGATTTGTTTATTATTTTTTTTTAACATTGACTCACAGATTATGAAAGTATGATTGTATCACAAAGTGGACACAGCAAAACTCTGACATCAATTATCAAGCCACTGAATGAATCTTCAGTAAACTTGACTTGTGCTTTAAACATGGCCATCAGATCCTCAGTGGATCAGTGCCAGAATTGTAACTCAAGCCATATAGTTTTGTGCTTCATTTGACCATCTTAATCTGCTTCATTTAAAAAAGAGAATTTTTTATTAATCTAAAACATGATTTTTACCAACTCCAAAAAAATTTTAAGCCCTCACATTATTATATTCTTCTGCATACTTCATACATATGTGCATAATAGCCTTTGGCTTTGGCTGAACACTACAACTTCTCAGCATGATACAGAAATATTGTTGTTCTCTTATTTGTGAGAATGTAATAACATTTGCAATACCCTATGTTCTGACATGGAATATATATGTAAAAATTACCATTTACAACAACTAAGTAATTTTACTTCATTATGAAGTACATTAATTTAAACATGAAATAGAATAAATCATTTGGTTGAAGATGTGTCTACTTGTTCTGTGAATTTAACAGTCACAGAATAACAGAGAATATATTGAGAAACCATATAGCAAAATCATTTCTCTGTACCTTCAATGCTGCACTGAACTGCTTCAAATCTAGAAATTCTTGATCAGAAGAACTCTTTGCAGAAATGAGGAGTGCGGGTGAATTTGTACACGAAATAGATTTAATTTTCGAATGCACTGGAATAAACTTTTTAGTGCCATGTCTTTGTATGTAATGTTGCTTACATCCAGTAGAGGATTTTTTTCAATCCACATATTTTCATATAAAATTTCCAAATTTCCTATTTATTCACAAAATAAACTTACTGTACGATAAATACTCAAAATATTATTTTTTCATATTTATACATCCTAGTGATAGTTTGTAAAGTTTGTTTATATTTTGATCCTTTCCACAAATCAGTCCTTCCAATTTAGTATAAAACTCATAGCTTGAGGAATATAATATTTATTTTCTAATATACAACACTGTACATGGAATTATAATTTTTGAGAATGTAATTTTAGCTTGGTGTATTCTATTCTTGAATTTTGAAATACATTTCCTATCTGGAAATGATTAAGCTTTCCAATATACAGTATGTACATGTTTCTAGGCTTTTTTTTTTTTTACTTTACACTGTGGTAGGTTCTCAGTCCTAGATGTAGTTGCTTCTGCATTTCTGTTCTCTCAGGTACGGTTCACAGTGTATATGTGCATTAATTGTTTTCATCCTTTCAACAAATCCACACACTGCACATCAGTCATTTCATTCTCTGTCATATGTATTGTGCTTCTCATGATAATTTTCAATAGCAGTTGTCATTATACCTCAGATCACAGTACAAGGTATTGATAGTATGCATAAGTCTTGTCATATCACAAAATGCTGTTTGCTGAGTTATGAGAAGAATAAGATATAAATCCACAAGGTTATCTTTAAATAATGCTAGCTGCAAAATAAGTAATTCTGTTACCTACCCCTGACTTGCAGAATGGATGAGGAAACTGGCTGAGCAAAATAGGCTTCAGTCCAGTTGATCCTGGTTTCATTAGCATATGAGCCATCTGCAGAGTCAAATATACTTTCAAACTAAATTCTGCACCAATTATTGACTTCTCATGGAAGGTCACTTTCTGCTTTGGCCCAGTACATGCAATGTTTTGTATTTGTGTGTGAATTTAGAAAAATATCCTAAATTCAATCTCAAGAATAGGAGATCACTGCAAAAGTCAATTCAAATCAAGATACAAATAAATATAGATGTTTTATAACACACAATTCTTCTTAGAGCACCTTGGTATCAGTATGATAATATTAAATTAAAAAAATGTTCGCCAACTACTAGACTGAAAATGTTATCAAGTACATGAGATGTCAAAATGATACACAAATTTTCAATAATTTAAAACTTGTAAGAAGAGTATTATGGTTTTCTTGTATTAATGAGGTTATGTAACTGAATTCTGCTGTTCCACACTCAAGAATGTTTGGATTCTTTCCTTTAAATCCACACTAAGCTTGTATGTATCCACTGGAAGAAACATGTGCAGGAATGTTCTTGTTTATTTGGTTTTGCACTATGTACAGAAAAGAATTCCCAGAGTTTTGTGGGAATTACTGCCTTGTTAAAGCTTCCATACTTCAGTTAAATATTTTTCTAACTACTTGCCATTCCTTTTCATTTTTCTTTAGCATAAAACTGCACCATATTCCTCTAACTATCTCTACTCATAACTGGCAACCATTATATGAACAAATGGTCAACCATCCTGTATTAAATGGGATAGTTCCACATTTTAAGGATTTGTCCCAGGAATCATTACATCAGTAAGGACGTCTAAATTTCCTCTATTTTAAAACATGCATCCTGTATTGTCCTGTATTCTCATCTTGATTGCTGCATTTTCAGAAATATCCAGAATTTTAAAAATTATCTTAGGGGAAATGTTGCTATTTTGAAGAAAATCCACTCTGAAGAGTACAACAATAAAGTCTGGTTGGTGTATTTGTATAAATATGTATCAATGAGTAAAAACTGGAAGAAGTGGAGAGTTCTGAATATCTTGGATCACTACTAATAATGGAGATACAATGAGGGAAATTAAAAGGAGGACATCTATCGCTCTTCAGAAAGTATATCGCTCTTCAGAAAGTAAAACAACTAAAGAATCTGTGGAGAGAAGCAGACAGAACCACAAAAATAAGATTTTTAAGGGCATGCATTTTTCCCATCGCAACATATGCCTGTGAGACTGGACACTTAACAAAACAGCTGAGAAACACATAAATGCCTTTTAATGTAAATGCTACAGAAGAGTTCTCCAAATATCGTGGACACAAAAAAGAACAAATATATCTATATTACAAGAACTTAATATTGAAGAAGGCTGGCTAGTAAAGAGGATTAAAGAGAGAAAACTTAAATATTCTGGACACATTAAACGTCATGATAATTTAGAGAAGACCATATTGGAAGGATACATAATGGGAAAAAGAAAAAGAGGAAGACCAAAATGAAGATGGCTGCAAGACATCGTTGACGATCTGCAAATGGATGCAGCAGCAGCAGGCCATCTTGCTCACAACCGAGAGGCCTACAGGAGTGCTGTTTGGGAGGCAAAACTGCAAGGGACATGCAAATGAATGAATGGTGTATTTGTAAGTAAAGTTGCAGTGATGAAAATTTTGGGTTAAAATTTAACTTAATTCTACCACCATCACTTGATTGAACATCTCATATTTGAACTTAGAAAAGATGGTCAGATTACTCTAACTGCTTGGAGTTCTGCAGTACAATGGTTCAACTGTATTTTGACATACTACAGGCTTTTGATACTTTCAGCTGTCTATTGAATGAAAGTCTGAACTGATTAATTTTTGACAACTTCCAGAGGTGGGGTGGGGGGTGGGTGGATGGACATTCCTGTAATGAGCATTCTTTATTCTGTGCAATTCAAATGTTACTGTTTTCAGTTTTAGTTACTTCTTGTCTTTAGTGTATGTGGTATTGCTACTGGTGGTTAAATGTGCAAGTTCTTTGTTTTTTTTAAATTCATCTTTACAGCACAACTGTGATGGAATAGTACATGTTTCTGGAGATTTTCCAAACAGGCTGACCCAGTAGATGGTGTCACATGATTTCCTCTTTTGTTTGCGCTGCATTTACATGAAGTGTGGTGCATGGTTATCAGTCTTGTCTTTTCTCCTTCTACAGATACCTTACAGTACAAAGGGGGCAAATAGAAATGTCTCAAATTGACTCATATGAGAGGATTTTAAGATTTTTGTTCCTCTTTCTGTCCATCCTAGGCATGGACTGTCTCTCCCTCTGTTTCTTTTATTTTCAATGTGTTTTCTGTAGTATACTATCATGTGGCAGTCAGTAATGTGGCAAAACCACCTTATCTGTTGATTCTAAATATAGTTTAAGGCAGGTGGTGAGCCAACTACTAATTTAATGGCATCATATTTTTATTTTGTCTCTTATTATCATATTTACCACTCTTCTCAAATACCTCATTCCTGTCATGGTAATTTTCTTTTTCTTAATTATTAGTGTCCCTATCTGCCACTGATAAGAGCTGGTTAAAAAGACTGTGTTGTACATTCTGTGTCATTTAATTTTTTTTGGAGCACAGTTCATTGTAGGTGAAGATAAAGTAACAGTCAAGATGTTAAAAGCTATTAACAGTGACAACATGAGCCAACTACAAAGATAAAATAAAATTTGGAAAGAAAAAAAAGTCGTTTCCACATGGAAAAAGGGAATCATTGTTAAAATACAAAAAAAAGGCAACCTCAGTGACTGCAATAACTGGAGGGGTGTAGCCTTACTAGGTCAAAGGTGTTTTGTAAAGTTATTCTGAATAGAATTAAGGATGTAGTGGATACTGCAATGAGAGAAGAACAGGCAGGATTTCGAAAAGGGAGAAGCTGTCTCAACCAGATCTTTACTCTAAGACTGAGGAACATATTGAAGAACATACTTGAAGAACATATTGAAAAACAGAAACCATTAATCCTGAACTTCATAGACTTTAAAAAAGCATTTGATAGCATACACAGAGATTCACTGTGGAGAATTTTAAGACTATATGGAATACTATCTAAAATTGTCAACATCATTAGAGATCTCTACAACAGATATATTTGTGCGGTCAATACAGAATGACTGAATGGTTTCATATTTGAAACAGGCATGAAATAAGGATGTATATTATTATCTCCATTGCTTTTTGGAATTGCCATAGACCTTATAATGAAAAGATCATGCTGTGCAGGTAAAACTAGCATTGACTGGAAGATCTTGATTTTGCTGATGACATAACTATCAGTGACAATGTGAAATTGATGCAAGAAAAAGATTCCCTATCTTCCTTGGCTAGCAAAATAGGTCTTGAAATTAACAAAGACAAAAGAAAATAATGAAACTTCTCATTAATCAAGAAGGAAAAATATATGTAGAAGGAACAGTTGTTGATGAAGAAACCAATTTGCATACCTTGACATTACATAGCCCAAGGTTATTGAAGTTGAAAGGTAATCATGGAAATTTTTATTGCTTTTTTAGGTGAGGGAAACTTCACAGCTTTAACTGAAAGTGTGCTTCAGCTGATGTTGATGCCCTGAAAAGTTTCCACAAAAGCTGAAGAAATCAATTACGGAAAGAAATACTTACAGAAGATGGTTATTTGTATAGAAAGTTCTTAACTGTGAAAACTGCAGTGTACTGGAAAAACTTGTTTGTCAAGACATTTATTTCAATAGAAGAAAAGCAGCTAAGGGACTCAGAGCATTAAAGGACATGTGTAGCCTCGGTCAGTCATTTGCATGCTCCTTGTGGAACTTTGCCTCCCTAACAGCTCTCCTGTAGGCCTCTTGGTTGTAAGCTTGTACTTGTATGAGCTCCCTGTAACTGCGAGCTGTTCTCTGCAGCCAATACTGTAGAAATGTTGAGGCACAGCATCATATCGGCGTGAGAGCAGGTTATGGTGGCTAATTTTTCAGTCCAGGAGTGGTTCTAAGGACTGTTATAGCCGGAGGTGGGGTAGGGGATACACTCTCCACTCCAATGAAATGTCTCCAAGGCGTGCGTCTCAAATAGCCTCTGACAGTCAAGTCCAGCTCTTGGCCTTCTCGTAGCAGAACTGTTCAAACTGACAGGAGAAGGGGCAAAGGTGAATATCTGGCACCTGAAAACCAGACGCTTCAGGTAGATGAGAGTCATGTTTGGTAGCTCATCTACCGCTGCTGGCGAGATTCTTCAGCTGCTGTGCATGGTGTGGGGCTCCTCCCGGTCAGTGCAGAAAGGTGCAAATGGGGTTGCCGTGCACTGTGGAAAATGTGAAAGAAAGGATTAAGCAAAGTAAACAGCAGTCAAATCACAGCACCTCTGGTCTGGAGGTCGGCCACGTCCTATGTGCTCTTATATCATGTGAAATGTTTGAACCAGCATAACCCAGAGGTTAAGACACTGCTGGTGAGATTCTTCGGATGCTGCATGTGGAGTGAAACTCCTCCCGGCCAATGAAGAAAATGCAAAAAAAGAAATTAGGGTTGCCGTGCGGCGCTGATGTGAAAAAGTGATGGAAAGGATAAAGTGAAGTTTAGTCAGTATGTCCAGTGGTCTCATGGCGAGAGCTACTCATATCATGGCACCTCTGCTCTAGAGGCTGGCCATGTCCGATATACACCTATACTTGTGAAATATGCCTAAACCAGCTTAAACCAGGGATGAAACTTGATGGCTACTCATGTCACGGGACCTCCACTCTAGAGGTCATTCACGTCCTAAACACGCTCATACTGGGATAATACACCTAAACCGGCTCAACCCAGGTGTGAAACTTACTAGTGGTGAGGATTCGTCCCTCTGGACAAAAGCTCCGTCCTGGTCACAACTACGAAGGGGAGTGGCCACAACCACAAAATGTGGAAGTCGGAGACACTGGACCAGTGCATTCTAGATAGGCAACCACCTCTCACCCGGCAGGGATGTATGCGTATCCTAATCACGCTGAGGTTTCCTGTGGGAAAGTTCAATGCTGGACTGGATAGGCAACCACCTCTCACCCAGCAGGGATACACGGGTATCCCAAAACACGTCGAGGTTTTCTGGTGAGAAAGTCCAACTCTAGGCTGGATAGGCAACCACCAATCACCCAGCAGGGATATACTGATATCCAAAACACATCGAGGTTTTCCAGTGAGAAAATCCAACTCTAGATTAAATTAGTGCAACGAACACCATGGTGTCACGCATTCCCGCTTCTGAGACCCACCATGAATAAGTCTCAAGCCCTGCAATACTCTAAACCTCTTGTGGTCCTCTCGTGGATCTCGTGTGGTCCTTTTGGGACCACGGGACCTATCGAGGACCACAGGAGTAAATTCAGGAGGATCACGGGACAGTCTTGGTGGTAGAAGCGAATGAAGAAGAAGAAGAAGAAGAAGTACTAGAGTACAGCTAAAAAGCAAGGGGTGTGCAAAGCAGACTCCACCACCATGAGGACTATGGCAATCCCTGTCCTGTTAGCCATTCTAGGCCTGTTACTGGGGGTACCATGGAGAAGTGAGACAGGGTATTGGTCAGCTATGGTTCACTAACCCTGACACTGGCATATCAGCTATGGGTCGCTGATTGCCTCAATAGGCATCTTCACCCCTCTTGTTTGTATGCAAGATGCCCTGCTGATGATGCATCCATTCATAGATCATCAATGATGTCTTGCAACCATCTTCGCCTTGGTCTTTCTCATTTTTCCCTATGACTGTCTTATTTAAATTCTCATGACATTTAATATGTCCAAAATACTTAAGTTTTCTCTGTTTAATCTTCTTTACTAGGCAACCTTTTTTTCAATATTAAGTTCTTGTAGTATGGATATATTTATTCTTTTTTGTGTCCATGATATTTGAAAGAATCTTCAATAGCATTTACATTCAAAGGCACTTATGTGTTTCTCAGCTGTTGTGTTAAGTATCCAGGTCTCACAGGCACATGTTGCAATGGGAAAGTTGAACAACCTTAAAAATCTTATTTTTGTAGTTCTGTCTGTTCCTCTCCACAGCTTATTTAGTTGTTTTACTTTCTGAAGAGTAATAGATCTCCTCTTTTTAATTTCCCTCATTGTATCTCCATTATTAGTTAGTAATGATCCAAGATATTTATAACTCTCCACCCCTTCCAATTTTTCCTCATTGATCTGCCTTATTTGTTTTATCAGTTGTTGTCAGTTTAGTTTTCTTTTGCGTAAAGGTTTTGTTCTTCACTATTCACTGACATAATGAACTAGACAATAAAGTTCAACTAGAAGGGATAAAAGAGAATACATGGACAATATGGTGAAAGAAGCAGAGAAGGAGCAAAAACAGGAGACACCAAAACTCTATATAACATACAAAAGAGTCTAACAGGTAATACTGCATCCAAAGAAAGACCAATCATTAGTAAAACTGGCACACTATTAACATCAGGTAAAGATCAAAAAAGGAAGAAAACCACCAGCGGATCTCATAATCAAGTCTAAAGACATGGAATTGTAGAGAAAAATGATCACCTATGCCACACAGCATGGCACCTGATTGATCGAAAGACCAAAAACAAAGATGAGCCGATCACTTCCAAGAAATACTTAATCGACCACACCCAAAAGAATTGACCTTGAAACTGACTTACTATTCCAACAAATAAATGTCAGCCTAGATGAAATTACATTGCATGAAATTGAAACAGCAGTGAATCTAATGGCTAACAACAAAGCTGCAGATGAAGATGAAATAACAGCTGAAATGTTAAAAGTTATTAATATTGACAACATGAACCAACTATAGAGAATGTTAATAAAATTTGGAAATAAGAAATGGAAAAAAAGAATCATTGTTAAAATACTGAAAAAAGGCAATCTTAGCAATTACAATAACTGGAGAGGAGTAACCTTACTATCAGTTGTGTCAAAAGTATTTTGCAAAGTTATTCTGAATAGAATTAAAGACATAGTGGATGCTGCAATGAGAGCAAACAGGATTTTGAAAAGGGAGAACCTGTCTCGACCAGATCTTTACTCTAAGAATAATATTTGAAGAACATATTGAAATGCAAAGACATGAACTTCACAGAGTTTAAAAGGCATTTGATAGCATACACAGAGATTCATTGTGGAGAATTTTAAGAATATATTGAATACCATCTAAAATTGTCAACATCATTAGTGACCTCTACAATGGATATGTTTATGTAGTCAATATAGAAGAAGGAATGAGTGAATGATTCCAGACTGAACAGGCATGAAACAAGAACATATATTATCTCCCTTGGTTTTTGGAATTGTCATAGATTTCATAATGAAAAAATGCTGCACAGGTAAAACAGGCATCAATTGGGTACATGAGACCCAGCTGGAAGATCTTGATTTTGTAGACGACATAATCTTATCAGTGACAATGTGAAATCAATGCAAGTAAAAACATACCTTGTCTTCAATGGCTAGTAAAATAGGACTTGAAATTAATAAGAATAAAACAAAAATAATGAAACTTCTCATTAACCATGAATGAACCCTTGGAAACAACTATGTTAGGAACACACTTATCTTAACATAGTCTTTGTGAAACAGGGAACATCAGATCTGATTACTTAAAAAACTCTGACCTGCTCATGTAGCCCAGAGACCTGAAGCAACCAACACTATTTGTTATTGTTATTGTTATAAAGTATAATGTAACCCTCTTATAAGGCAGAATTTGTCAGGAACAGAAATTTCTATAAAAGAAAGCGAGAACATAGAACTGAGAAATCTGCTAGTAGCCTCTTGTTTATTATAGGAGTGTCAGACAAAATGCTACGTACGCTAAGAAAACCCACTTTCCTGTGGGAAAAATGGCAAGCACAAATACCCCTCCTAGGATAGAATGTCCTCCAGCTTTTAACATTGCACACCTGTCAATAGGTGGAGCTGAGACCTTGGCTTGGGGCCATGCTGGGCTGGTCGGAATTGTGGATGGATGGGGACACAGGGATCACCTGCAGGGATGAGGAATTTCTGATGGAAATTGACGAGTCCAGGACGTGACAAGCCTATGGGTCTCTACAACAATCAGTATCAGAATGAGGCAAACAAAGCAGCCAGCAGACTGTTGGTGGCGGGGAATGGACATTGTTGAAGCACCATCAGATCTCTCATCCCGAAGTCAGAGTGTCTCTGTGAAAATGTCTCAAAGCCATCGGACAGGCCGGTGCTGCACTTGGAGACTGATCTCAGCTTCTTACTGGAAAGGCCTCCTGGGTATGAAAGAAAGACTCAGGACAAAAACCTCAATATGAAAATGTCAGAAACAAAAAGGAAACCATACGAGCCTGGACGTTGCCTCGTTAAAGGTCCGCACCAGGATGTTTGCCCCCGGCTACCCTGAGCTAAAAAATCAGCTACGGGGGGCATACTAAACATTCTTCAAATCATTGCTTCAGGACTTAGGCCAATGGCCTCAGAATTAAGCAGAGAGCTGAAAAAAGTCAACATCCGTATTGCAATCATACAAGAAACCATTCTATATGGAAAAGATCACACAATACTGGATACACCATGCATAAATGTGAATGTGGTAAATGCAAGGGTATTGTCACACTCTTGAAAACTGACAGCTAAGGAGAAGTTAAAAAACAGGGAATGCAATGACAATGAATTCCAAGAGGTAACAATATGGCATGATGGACTGCGTTACACTCTGTATAATGTTTACTGTCCCCCAAATTCTAAAAGCCAAATCAAGTACACTGCACAGACATACAGAAAACTATAATTGCAGGACATTTTAATGCACATCTACCATCACTAGGATACAAAGACCGAAACCCTATGGGAAACAACACTGAAGAGTTATGCAACACCAGCAACATGATAATATTGCAAGACTCCTCCTCCCCACCAACACTCCTTCATAGAGCACAGGATGCACATACAGACCTGACCTCACCATTGTCTCAGCAGACATCCACAATGATTGTACTCTGAGAGTGCTTGATGACGTAGGAAGTGACCATTGCCCCAACCTACTACAAATCTCACACATGAAACCAAAGATCACAAAAACCCCCTCGTTGGAATTATAGAAAAGCAAATTGGGAAAAATTTAGAACACAAACAGATGAAAACCTATCAAAAATAAATGAAAACACAAACATTTACATACTCTACACCAACATAATCCAAGCCATACTTGGATTAGCCTACATAGCAATCCCCGAGGATGCAGAAAGAAATATAGCTCCTTTTGGGCAAAATTTCTGGAAGACTTAGTCAAAAAAAGAACAGTAGCCAGGAGGAATGCAGAGAAAAACTCTACTCCATAAAACAGAATAGAGCACAATAAACTAACAGTTAAGGTAAGACTTGAAACTAAGAAAGCAAAGAAAGAGAAGTGGTTAGGCACATGCAGCAATCTCAACCTCAGAACTGAAGAAAAGAAGGCTTGGAAACTCTTAGACAACATGTTGCAAAAAAACAAAGAAACTAACCCTAAGCAAATGCAAATCTCTGGTTGAGACCTCTCAAGTGACTCAGACAAAGCCAGTACTTTTAACAAATTATTCACTGCCACCAACAAATCCTCCAACAGGAAAGTACTTGACAGGGTGCTGGGAAAAATTCTGAGAAGTAAAGAGAAATCCAGCTTGGCAAACATTTAACTTTTTGAGGAAAACTTTACAATCCCTGAGCTCCAGAGTGCTAGGGTAAGCTACAGCTAAGAAAAGCACCAAGATAAGACAAAATATCAAATGAAATGATCCTTCATCTGGGCCCTATAGGAAATCCACATTGCTTAACTTCATTAACACAATCTGGCAAAGTGAAGTACTGCCAAAATCATGGAAGTTAGCCATAGTTAGACCTATCCTGACAAAAAAGATGACCTTAGAAGCTTTAGACCAATCTCACTGACTTCCAACATTGGTAAGCTAGCAGAATGAATGCTTAACAATAGACTGTACTGGTGGTTGGAATCCTTGGGGTCCCTCAATAACTTCCAGGCAGGCTTCTGCAATGGATCAAGAACCAAAGACCAGCTGTTTCTCCTTACTCAAAGTGTGAAACTGTTTTTTACACAAGAGAAACGCTGTAGCTGTCTTTGTAGACTTTCAGCAGGTATATGACAGGTCTGGCTGTTAAAGATGCAAAATATGGGCATACATGGAAAACTACCTGAGTAACAGGACCATACAAACACAGGTCAATAACAGATTGTCAAACAAATGCACTCTGGAGGAAGGTCTGCCACAATGTTCTGCTCTTAGATGCATTTTGTTTCGAATCTTTATAAATGACCTCCCCAACCTACTGAACACCCACAAAGCCATTTTGGTGATGACCTTATCATATGGACTAATGGAACAAACCTGCAACTGGCTGGTGAGAGACTTAATAGAGCCCTCCTTACCATATCAGCCTATTGCAATTTCTGGAAGTTGAAGATCAATGTTAGTAAAACTATATATACAGTCTTCACTCTTAGCAACAAACTAGCAAAGACTGAACTGAAAATAACTCTTGAAGGTGCTCAAATCATGAAAGAAAAAATCCAACATACTATGGTGTTGGTGTGAAACTAGACAGAACATTGAACATGAAGTTCATGGATGGACTAGCAGAAAAAGCATCCAAAAGACTATACTTACTCAAGTGACTTGCAAGTACATCATGGGGAGCTGACCAAACAACACTCAGACAACTGTACACAGGATATGTTAAATCTATAATAGATTACAACCTCCTTCTACAGGTCACAGCATCAAAGAGCTTTAGTACACAAGTATACAGAATCCAGAACAAAGCCATTCATTTCATTTGTGGGGCAATGATATCAACACCTATAGCTATATGTGAAATTGATGCAAACATAGAGCCATTAGATAAAAGATGCAAAAAGTCAACCATTGAGGCAGTAGAAAGATATTAATGCATGCCCCCAGACCTTGTTGATAAATGGAAGCATAATAATAGACTGAAATTGAAAACTCTAGTGCACATAGCAGAACAGTTAAACACAAGACACAAACTCCCTGGAGATAGAGAAGAATTTACAAAAGTACCAGACATCCCACCAAACACAAACTACACAATTCCTCAAACTAACACCAGACTCAGGAACAAATTAGTGAACATATCATCAGATCCCAACACCCAAAACTGTGTGCACTGGAGACCACAGTCTGCTCTCCAGGGCCTTGAAAACTGCATACCAACAGCTTTTTTACATTACACCTGACATACTCAGTGCAATAAACCAATTTGCTCCTATGACATCAAGACCACCCTACAGTGGCACATAGATATCAGAGGAAATGAACGTGCTGACAAAGAATAGAGCCACCATGTCACAGCCCCACACCCCCACCAACATGAGAACAGCTAAACTCTCAGATGGACAGCTGGGCTAGTAATCCATTTGGAAGATCCTTATATACGCACCTGCCAAAGCCTAGCCCTGGAGACCACATCAACAGCTTATGTCGTAGAGGCCAATGCACAATTATCACGTTGAAAAAGAGGACACATTACCCTCAATAAGCACTTACACAGAGTGATCGCTGACCACACACCATACTGCATGCACTGCAATGGACAAGAAGAAGAAACTGTTAAGCATCACCTGCTGGACTGCAATGCACTGAAAGACCTTTGGAAGAATCTGATACCAACAAACTCCTCAATCACCGACATTATGTTTCATTATCTGGCACAAAGGAAAAAGAGTGAAAACTCATAAACCCTGGGATCGTAACAGTCAATGTCATGTAACCATTAAGGACAAATATGCGTAGAAGTAACAGGTGTTGAAGAATTAAACCATTTTGCATATCTCGGCAGCTACACAGACCAGGATGGTGACACCAGAAAGGAAATTAGAATTCGAATGCAAAAGTAGCATTGACCTTCAAGAATCTTGAGAACATATGGAATTCAAAAGTTATAAGCACAAAAACCAAGTTAAGACTATTCAATTCAAATGTAATATCCACCCTCATTTATGCATGTGAAAGCTGGAAGATAACTAAAGAAATAGACAAGAAATTAGACTCTTTCGAAAACAATGCCTAAGGAAAATATCTGATATAAAGTGGAATGAATTCAAGAACAATGCAGAGATAAGACAGATGAGCAAATAACAACCTGTCTCATGGGTGATCAGAAAAAGAAGATGGACATTTGTCGGTCATGTGATGAGAAGAAACAATCAGAGGATCCCCAACCAACCTATCAAGTGTAACTCAACAGGCCGATGAAAAAGAAGTCGACCACGTGAAACTCTAAAGAGACATGTTAAGAGACACCAGTTCAGTGGGCATAACATCCCTTGATGAGATTGAAAAACTTGCTGAAGACAGGAAATCTTGGTGAACTTCAATGCTATGTGATGTTTAGCAGCACAGGAAAGATGTAAGAAGATTCACTGACATGATTAGTTTTTCCATTCCTTTTTATGTTGTGGACAGTAATACTGTGTCATTAGCATATCTAATCTGTGGTATTTCATAACCTCCAATTTTTATGGCATTGTAATATCCTTTGTCGACATTGTCTCTAATATTTCTCATTATATTTTTCAGTATACAAATTAAATAAGTAAGGTGACAGAATGCACCCCTGACAGACCTCTTGTTTTATGTCAAATCAAGGTGTTGTTTCAATTTATTATACTGCTGCCTGTTGGTCTAGTTACACCAGGATATTAATTGTAATCAAATGTGTTGGAAATCCCATTTTTTCCATTATTTCCCAAAGTTTCTAGTGTTGTACACAATCAAATCCTTTTGAATAGTATATAAAATAAATAGAAATTCACATTATGTTCTCTGCATTTTTCTATTATTAATATTATATTGAATATATGATCTCTTGTTCCTTCTCCTTATCTAAAACCAGCTTAGACCATACTGATTTCTCCTCCTATGTTTCTATGAAGTTTACCCATTATGATTTTTAATAGAATTTTACTTGTATGACTGATCAGGGCAATAGTTTTGTAGTTTGTGCATAGTTTCAAGTTACCCTTTTTGTGTAACCTAATGCCTAATAATAAACAGCACCTGTAATATTGGTCTTAGGCCTTTCCTGCTGTACTATTCAGAAAATATAAGGGCACTTAAAGGTGTTGATATGAAATCACTTTTTGCTGTGTTTCATTCACACTGAAGTGGTTGGAATTCCAACTGATTTTTTTCTGAGTGCATGAGCAGATACATTAGTCCTTTTGTTGAAAAATGCTGAAGAGAAAAATAATCCAAGATCAGACTTTGTGAGTGGTGAAAACTGTGGTACTCATCCACCTGGCATTACTAAGTATCAGTCTTCTTATGTTGTATTGTGTTCTTGAAACCATTGCTGCAACTGTGTGACCCACAATTAAAGCTTACTATACACAAAATGTGATATGGTTTATTGTAAGTACCACTGACTCTGGAGCATCTTTGTGACAGATCTTGAAAGATTATAACATAAAATTGGCAGCTGGCAATTGCCAACCTTGAAGATGCTCTTGATAGGCCAACTGTCTCAGAGAGAAATGGTGTTTGGATGAAACTGTGTCCCAGAGCAGTCAATGATTTTAAAGGCTTTGAGCCAACAACAATAAATATAATACTAGTCACTTTGGCTAAGGAGGCTGGGTTTGTAGAAGTTTATCAAGATTATACTGAAGAGGTTTTTTGCATCCCATGACCAAGGACTGACAGATGAAGAGCTGAAGCAGTTGCATGAGAAAAGGATAAATAAAACTTGACATGAAGCATGAGATTTTCACTACACTTCATGACTGCAGAAAAAAAAAACTTTAATTTTGAAAGGGAATGAGGTTTAAGGCAGATCTTCAGGATGTTTTGTGTGCCTGCAAAGGACTGTTTGACAGAAAAATGCTTGGGGCTAAGCAGTCTGCATACTGTCAATTTCAAGCCATATATATCAGCTGCTGCAGATGATGAACCTTGACCTCTGATGTTGAGGCAGGCAAACAAATAAGAAGGTGCAGATGTTAGTGACTTGCCTATCCTTGATGGATTCAGACAAAAAATGATGTTAACGTGATGACCTTCTCTCTCCGTCTCTCTCTTACACCCGAGTCTCTTGCACTTCCCACCACCCCAACCTCAGATATGACAGCCTAACACATCATCATCGCCACCACCACCTTTCACCCTTCCAATGTGCTCACTGTTTTCTCGATTCTGGTAAATGAATTTACACTGTACATACATTATTTCCACTTTATGAAGTGTGTGTATTCATCCTAACATTTCTGCTTATACTATGTTAGTTATTTTAGATTTTATATATTATTTAGAAAAACTAATTATGTCAGTCCATAAGAACAGTGAAGAGCAAATCCTCTATCTTAATGTGAAGAAAACTAAATTGATGACAACTGACAAAACAAACAAGGCAGCTGAATATGTATCAATTAGGAAAAATTGGAAGAAGTGGAGAGTTTTGAATATCTTGGATCATTACTAACTAATAATGGAGATACAATAACATAAATTAAAAGGAGGACATCTATCACTCTTCAGAAAGTAAAACAACTAAATTAGCTGTGGAGAGGAACAGACAGAACTACAAAACTAAGATTTTTAAGGGCATGCATCCTTCCCATCACAACATATGCCTGTGAGACCTGGACACTTAACAAAACAGTTGAGAAACACATAAATGTCTCTGAATGTAAATGCTACACAAGAGTGCTTCAAATGTCATGGACACAAAAAAGAACAAATATATCCATACTACAAGAACTTAATATTGAAGAAGACTGGCTAGTAAAGAGAATTAAACAAAGAAAACTTAAATATTTTGGACAAATTAAATGTCATGATAATCTAGAGAAGACCGTCTTGGAAGGGTACATAATGGGAAAAAGACCAAGGAAGACCAAGGTGAAGATGAGGGGAAGACCAAGGTGAAGATGGCTGCAAGACATCATTGATGATGGATGCATCAGCAGCAGGCCATCTTGCTCAGAACCAAGAGGCCTACAGGAGTGCTGTTAGGGAGGCAAAGTTCTGCAAGGGACATGCAAATAAATAAATGAATGAATATTATTTGGTATAACTTAGTAGGTTATTTCTGTGGTCTGGGAATGCTCAAAAATTTTTCCCATATAAATTAATGGTGACTGCGTCTTTATGTCATTTTGGCTTGTGAAAGGTTTCATTGAAATGTCTACTTTCAAGACAGAGGTGGATGCCCATATTTCCACTGCCACTGTAGCTGCCCTTTCTCTTATGTTTTGTGGCTGTTTCTGTTTACGTCACATGCAGTTATGAGTGATCTAATTCCATCACAAATTGACTGAGGTTTTGTTTTGAATTTTGTTAATTTCTGTAACAGTGTTACATCTGTATGAAACAGATGTAATCAATGAATCTAACATAAGTTGTGTATAGTTGTCACAGTGGTTTTTTTTTCTTGCAAACTGCTTAGTAAAAGTTTAATTTTTTTCTCCTTATATACCATGTATGCTTCTTTTTTTGTTTAACTGTACTCTGTAGCTATGTTGAGCTTTCTTCTCTGATGGTCTGAATAAAATCATGGCTTTTTTCTGGTTCAGTTTTTCCAAATAGTTATAATGTCATTTCAAAACCTCATTTATGGAATCTTCATTCATTTACAGTTATTTTGATACATAAATGAGTATAATTTTTAACACCAAAATACTTTGTTACATTCGCTTTACAACTATAGCCTATAAATGTCAGAACACCTGCACAAAGAATTTGGCACAAATCGAACATCCACATTTTTTGCTGTGGTGGCGGAAGAGTTAAGATTATTTACGTGGTTTTATTAGCATTAATCTTTAGCTTCCATAAATTGAAACAGACTGATGTGGTGAGGAAGGATTTTTCCACGTGATCCTACATGAGAGAATAATCTTCCTTCATCTGAAATGCATCAAACTGAAAACTCTCTGAACTGGCATTATCTGTAATGATTTTTTGTAAGTTAAAAAAAAACATTAAATATCTAGTTTTCTGTGAATCAATAACAAAGAGCCATTAAACACAACTTCATTTTTCCCTTTCATTAAATTAGAATGCCTTATAGCAATACTGATGCAGGCAAAGTTAAGTTCAAAATTCAGACTCTCCGGCTTCAGAGTATTCGGGACAGTCCTTTATATGCTCCGCCACATGTCGCAGCATCCAACCAAGAGCCTATTTGCTAATATTCCCAGTCAAATGTTGGTTGTTTATGATGAGTTTTCTGCCACACAGTTCGGATTTCCTGCCAGCACCTTCAGTTTGTCCTAGCTCCAGAAATCTCTTCAGCATTGTTTTTCCATTTCCACTCTTCACTTTCCCGGTCTGTCCAATACAGCTTTAGCAATGTCCCTTTGTTCACTGTCAGTCAGCCACTTATTTTAGCCTGTCCAGCAAGTCAGCCTGCCACATCATTGTCCTGGACAACAAAGTCACGTTAGGCTTGTCACCGTTGACTGGCTTAACACAATGACACCGTTAATCACATGAGCAACTAGCCATTCCATTGCCACCGACACAGCCTCAATTTCCATTCGTATGCTTGATGTGGTGACTTCAAAGGCTCCCCAAACCTGTGCCACTACTCTTCCATTTCAGTGGAGAACAAAACCCAAAAATACTTCTGTTGTTCCGAGTCACTGAGCCATCTATATATATTACCGTGTCGGAAGATCCACAGTGATGCTGGTTGAGATCTTGAACCCAAAATTCCACTGCTCCCTGTGCCCAATCTCGACATTCACGGCCCTTCTGTATAATAACCTTTGTTAGTTGAAGTTAGTCCTGTAACCACTCATCACCTTTAGGCACTTCATCTAGAATGCAAATTGACTTTTTTGTATCCTCGGCCTCAGCCATCCTGGATCTGCCTCATTTGATACGTCTTCACTTTATCAACCTTTAAGGAAAGGATGCTCCTACTGGCAAGATTTTGTTTTAAAAAAAACATCATGTATCATCGGACATTTAAACTGTTAAACAGAACAAAAGCATTCTTCAGAACATGCATCAAGTGTGAATTATTTGCCTTATCTATATAATAAGCTTACCGTTAAGAAGTTTGATGAATGTGTAGTTTTAAAGGGTCTGAGAAAGATAAATACTGAAACCCGGTGAAGGACACACTCAGCACGGTAGATAGTAGCCTTGGCATCAATCAGTTGCAGCAAGTTCTAGGATATTTCCGGTTAACTATCAAGCCCAAGACTTATGACGTCAAATTCTATTGGGAGAGGCGTGCCCGTGTGCTTTGAACACTGGCTTCTCATCACTTGATTTCTCAGACTGGTACAACATTTAAAAAAAAACTCATCTTGTGCACCCCCAGTTTCAAAGTATTCTCCAAGACGACAATAGGAAACTGGTATATACGCTGTGATTGACAGCTTTCTTTATTTTTGTCAGTATTGTTATTTTATGGATGCATCAGCAGCAGGGCATCTTGTCTACAACCGAGAGGCATACAGGAGAGTTGTTAGGGAGGCAAAGGTCCACACGGGACATGCAATGACTGACTGATTGTTATTTTACTCTTCTTTGTAACTGATAATTCGAAACTCTTTGACTGCCTGTAGCACAATAAAGATTTTCAAACACATACGTCATACTGGATATGGAGTTATAGCTGGGAAGGAACTGAATTTGAAACCGATTCTTTCGGTTCTTCCAGTGAAAGTGGGCACCCGGTTCCTACAAACCAATACCAGATACAAACCGATTCATAAAGCCATCCTGGATCTACCTCGTTTGATACGTCTTTTCTTTAACAACATCCTCTATATGGAGAGGATGGTCCTTCGTGCCAGGAGCCCTGATATATGCCTTCACCTGAGCGTACTTGTGTTTAGACCTTACACTCAGCATATCAAGCAGAAAGCGCATGGCCGCCAACGGAGTATCTCTGATGCAACCCAGGAACACTCTCATGCCTCGTTCTGTACACATTTTAGATGTTCAGTTATACAAGCCAAAACCATACTCCAATGGTGACAGCACCAGCGCATGCATCAGAAAGAACAGAGTGCGCTGTGGAAAGCCCCCGCTGCGGCCATTAACCTAACTGCTCCCAACACTTTCCTGCTTTTTGTATTGCATTGCCCACATGTTGTGCAAAGAACAATGAACGATCAAATGTGATCCCTAGATGCTTCATGAAATGTGTTCTCATAATATTTCGGCCTTGACACTTCACAGTCGAAACTTCAAATCATACAATTGTGTTATTTAATGAGCACCACTGGGTCCTGGCTTTTTCTGGGGTTATCATCGCATTGTTATTATCACGTCATCTTGTTATCTGATCCACTTGCTCTATACCCTTGAGGCTAATTCCTCTCTACACGTCCATGCTCATACGTTAATATATCATCAGTGTAGGTCAGCGTTCGCCCCACGCCGTTTCCAAATAACAGCGCAACGCCAGTAGAATATTCTGTTGCATACCAGCTATCCCAGCTGGGTACACATGTAAACCTAGCGGGTGCTAGATCCACAATTGGGGGCAATTTTAGGGAAGGGTCAGGACCAAACACCCAGCTGCAACCCAAAAATCCATGGCCTATGTACTATCGTACTGGGTGGTCAGGTTCAAAACCCATCTAACCGACAACTCAGGATTTCCCCTCCATGGATACTGTATGCCAGTTATGCAGATATTACATACATTCATACAAATGGCATGACATGCAGTATACATTACCAAGTCAAACAATTAAATCAATCAATATATTTATTACCCACAATATATACATATGACGAATATCATCAGAAATCAGAGAATCTCCATATAAGATGATAAATGACATAATCCACAGCACGTTATAAATTCACAATACATTATCAAACAGGGTGAGGTCGGCTGGAACTAAGTATAAGCATAGACGAAATGAACTAAGCCCCGCCATAATACCTCAGGCTGTCACTTCCCCCGTCACGCTTTTACTCGACTATATATATAGGTCTTCATGCGTTAGGATCACGTGGGCGAGAACGCTCCGCTCATCCTTGTACACCGGTGAGCTTCGCGTGCTCGCCTACACACACGCCAACATCCCACTTGAGAGAAATAAAAAACTAATTAACAGCATATTCATACCTACGCTGTGTTAACAACGCCAGACATGGGCACTTACTAAGAATATATTTGTAACCCCTCATAAAATTGTTAATAGCCTGCAGTTTACTTTTTTGAATTACTTCTTCTTCTTCTTCTTCCTCTTCTTCTTCTTCTTCTTCGTTCAAGGTTGTTGGTCACTTCAGATCCTAATCCCTGTCGACATGGCAAAGCCCGCTGTCCTCTCCAGATCTTGATAGGAGCCCCAAAGCTTTTATTCCAAGCGTATGTCCTCTGGCCATGCCTCACGCCTCAGGTCTACATGGTTTGGGCACTCATGTAGGATATGTTCTGGAGTATGGACTCCACTGCCACATGGACACTTGTCTGTGTGAGACATTTTGATTCGATGCAGGTGGCGCAATAGTCTGTAAATCACTGATTTACATTATTCATTGTGGTTCAGTGTTTTTACTGTGAACGTTCAGTCAGTCATTTGCATGTCCCTTGCGGAACTTTGCATCCCTAACAGCACTTCTGTAGGCCTCTCTGTTGTAAGAAACATGTCCTGCTGCTGTTGCATCCATCTGCAGATAATCAACGGTGTCTCACAACCATCTTCGCCTTGGTCTTCGTCTCTTTCTTTTTCCCATTATGCACTCTTCCAAGAGGTCTTCTCTAAATTATCATGACGTTTAATGTGTCAAAAATATTTAAGTTTTCTCTCGTTAATCCTCGTCACTAGCCAGACTTCTTCAATATTAAGCTCTTGTAGTATGGATATATTTGTTCTTTTCTGTCCCCATGATATTAAAAAAGAACTGTTCTGTAGCATTTACACTCAAAGGCATTTATGTGTTTCTCAGCTGTTTTGTTAAGTGTCCAGGTCTCACAGGCATATGTTGCGATGAGAAAGACGCATACCCTTTAAAATCTTATTTTTGTAGTTATGTCTGTTCCTCTAAAAAGCTTCTTTAGTTGTTTTAATTTTTGAAGAGCGATAGATGTCCTCTTTTTAACTTCCCTCATCGTTTCTCCATTATTAGTTAGTAATGATCCAAGATATTAAAAACTCTCCACCTCTTCCAGTTTTTCCTCACTGACGAATATTTCAGCTACTTTATTTGTTTTACCATGCGTCATCAATTTAGTTTTCTTCGCATTAAGATAGAGGATTTGCTCTTCACTATTCTTACGGACTGACAAATAGATTTTTCATTCCTTTTTGTGTTGTGGACAGTAATATTGTGTCATCAGCATATCTAATCTCTGATATTTCATAACCTCCAATTGTTATGGCCTCGTAATATTCTTTGTCTACATCTTCTCTAACATTCCTCATTATATTTTCAGTATACAAGTAAGTAAGTAAGTAAGGCGACAATATGCAGCCCTGATGGACTCCCTGTTTTATGTCAAACCAATTTGTTCAACCGTTTATTCTCACTGCTGTCTGTTGGTCTAAATACAGAAGTGATATTAATTGTATCAAATGTGTTGGAAATCCCATTTTTCCATTACTTCCTAAAGTTTCTGGTGTTGTACACAATCAAATGCCTTTGAGTAGTCTATAAAAGATAAATATAGATTCACATTAAAATATCTGCATGTCTCTATTATTAATCTTGTATTGAATATATGATCTCTCAATGCTCTTGTTTGTCTATGAAAGTTACATGTAAATAATGTCTCAAAGATCTGATATCAATTTTGTGTGGAGACATGGAAAAGCATGTGAAAATTATCATTTGTCTTATTTTCATCACTCACATTAACCAATATACGAATAATTTTGGATATATATATATATATATATCTTATCTAATCTTATATCCTTCCCGTGCCTTTAAACGTCACATAGGGCTCGCAAAGTAGTTCGCCAGTTTTTCCTGTCTTCGGCGAGTCTTTCAACCTCATCAAAGGATTTTATGCCTGTTAACTTGGCCTCTCTTAATAATGTCCTCTTCAGAGTTTCACGCGGTCTGCTCCTTTTTCTTCGGCCTGTTGTGTTCCACTTGATAGCTTGTTTTGGGATTCTCTGATCATTTCTTCTCATCAAGTGACCAACATATGTCCATCTCCTTTTCCTGATCACCCATGAGACTGGTTGTTGTTCAGTCATTTGTCTTATCTCTGTATTGTTCTTGAATTCATTCCACTTGATGCCGAGTATTTTCCTTAGGCATTTGTTTTCAAAAGAGTCTGTTTCTTTTCTATTTCTTTAGTTGTTTTCCAGCTTTCGCATGCATAAATGAGGGTGGATATTACATTTGAATTGAATAGTCTTAACTTGGTTTTTGTGCTTATAACTTTTGAATTCCATATGTTCTCAAGATTCTTGAAGATTGATGCTGCTTTTGCAATTCTGATCCTAACTTCCTTTCTAGTGTCACCATCCTGGTCTATGTAGCTGCCAAGGTATGCAAATTGATTGACTTCTTCAATATCTGTCCCTTCTATGTGTATTTTTCCATTTTGATTGATGGGAATTTTCATTATTTTTGTTTTGTCCTTGTTAATTTCAAGTCCTATTTTGCTAGCCAGTGAAGACAGGCTATCTGTTTTTTCTTGCATGGAATTCACATTATTACTGATAAGAGTTATGTCATCAGCAAAATCAAGATCTTCTAGTTGGGTCCCATGTACCCAGTCAATACCTGTGTTACCTGTGCAACATTTTTTCATTATGAAGTCTATTGTAATCCCAAAAAGTAAAGGAGACAGTATACATCCTTATTTTACACCTGTTTCAATCTGGAACCATTCACTCATCCCTTCTTCTGTCTTGACTGCACAACCATACCCATTGTATAAGTCCTTAATGATGTTGACAATTTTAGATGGTATTCCATATAGACATAAAATTCTCCATAATGAATCTCTGTGTATGCTATCAAATGCCTTTTTAAAATCTATGAAGTTCAGTATTAATGGTTTCTGCTTTTCAATATGTTCTTCAAGTATTATTCTGAGAGTAAAGATCTGGTCGAGACAGCTTCTCCCTTTTCGAAATCCTGCTTGTTCTTCTCTCATTGCAGTGTCCACTATATCTTTGAGTCTATTCAAAATGACCTTGCAAAATACTTTTGACACAACTGATATTAAGGTTACTCCTCTCCAGTTGTTACAGTCACTAAGGTTGCCCTTTTTTGGTATTTTAACAATGATTCCTTTCTTCCAATTAGGAGGGACCTTTTCTTCTTTCCAAATCTTGTTAAACATTCTCTGTAGTTGTCTCATGTTGTCACTATTGACAGCTTTTAGCATCTCGGCTGTTATTTCATCTTCACCTGCAGCTTTGTTGTTAGCCATTAAATTAACTGCTGTTCCAATTTCATGCAATTTAATTTCATCTAGGTTGACATTTAGTTGTGGGGCTGGTAAGTCAGTTTCAAGGTTTAACAATTCTTTTTGGTGTGGTCGATTGAGTATTTCTTGGAAGTGTTCAGCCCATCTTTGCTTTTGGTCTTTATTTGATGTTAATAGTGTTCCAGTTTTCCTGAGAATTGGTTTTTCTTTAGATGTAATAGTACCTGTTAGCCTCTTTCGTATGTTATATAAAGTTTTTCTGTCTCCTGTTTTTGCTGCTTTTTCTGCCTCTTTCGCCATATTGTCTATGTATTCTCTTTTATCCCTTCTAGCTGAACTTTTTACTTTCTTGTCTATGTCTTTGTATTTTGCTTTTGCCGAATCTCTTTCATGATCTGCTTTTGCATTCAACATGTCTAATTTGACTGCTCGTCTTTCATGTATATACTTCCATGTTTTATCTGATATCCATGCTTTTCTATTTGGTTTTTCCAATCCAGCACTTACTTTTGCTGCTATGATTATGGCTGTGCTGTAAGAATTCCATAACTCATCTATACCTATCTCCTCAACTTCACTGGCTGTTTTGGAATGATTGGCAAGTTCCTGATTGAAATTAATGTTAGTATTTTCTTCTTGTAGGCTGTGGCTGTTTATCTTTCTGTGTACTGATTTCTTGTGTTGACTTTTCAATTTTAGTTTTATTTTCCCTATGCACAGGTATATATATATATATACATACGTAAAGCCACTACAGTAAAACTGTTATAACAAAATTTTAAAACTATTTAAAACAAAAGTAGGAGCATCTTTATTAGTTAACAAGCTGGTTAAGGAATTAGTTCGGAATTCAGCTACACTTAACATTCCATTTCTGCACAGTCATATTCCTTCTCTGCTAAGTTCTACTCGTTCCTGATCTATAGCCTATATTCCAGAACCGTCACTGTCCTAAAGTAGAAACCCTCTACTCAGCCATATTCATTTGTTCTACCAACACTTTTCACTGCTTCTTTACCACACCACACTCCCTCTTTTCCGCGTTCCCCACCCTCTCTTTCATCATCATCATCATCGCCTACCACTCCTTTGAGAGCATAGGCCACAGATAAAGGCTCTCCAATCATCCCTGTTCTTTGAATTATTCTGTTTCCTTCTGTGTGTATCCCTTGTCTCTGAGCACTGTCATAATTTCTCTTCTCCAAGTAAGTCTAGGTCTTCCTCGTTTTCTATTTCCTTGAGGATTCCATGTCAGTGCCCACCCTCTCTTTACTACCAATCTATCACATCTCAAGTTTCCATTTAAACATTAACGATAATTCAGCATACATGCTCCCGGACACAGCTTCTTGCAATTCACAACTAAGTGCTTCACTCACTCACTCACTCACTCACTCACTCACTCACACTCACTCACTCACTCACACACACACACGCACGCACGCACGCACGCACGCACGCACGCACGCACGCACGCACGCACGCACGCACGCACGCACGCACGCACGCACGCACGCACGCACGCACGCACGCACGCACGCACGCACGCACGCACGCACGCACGCACGCACGCACGCACGCACGCACGCACACACACACACACACACACACACACACACCCCCCCCCCCAGTTTATTGTACAGCATTCACGTGAGTTTATATTTTTTCTTCTTTCTTATTTCTTTATCCTGTGTGTTTGTGTATGATCAAAGTGTAAATCAAAATGTCACAAGGCAATAACCCGAGGAACCGGTTCCATGGATCGGCTCCATGAATATTTACCAGAAAGATTCGGATCCTAAAAAAAACTGAGTACTCTCTATAAGGGAGTACGCTGTGTGGGTCCATATATGACATGTTTCATAACAGCACATGTCTGTAACTATCATAGTTTTTGTGTAATAAATATTTCAAATCAGGGAAAGGCTTTATACTCACCATGTATATCACCATCTGAAATGTTTTTCACTTTCTTCCAGCTGCTGTAAATCTGAAAATCTCTTCATGATAGTAAAGTTTTAAATAAGTATTTTAGAAACTTTAACGCCTGGCAGGTTTATCTTGGCCTGAATAATCGTAATATTTATACATTGCAGCCGTACTTCATTAAATTTTGAACATGTCTGCCAAATAAAATTTAGAATTCTTACATTTAAAAAATATTTACACAGCGATTGTTTTACATCTGTTATAAACTGAACAGTTGAGGCGTGTTCAGTCTACATGTCACAAGCAGTTATAACAATATATCTTATAAGGTACTATCACATGATAGTGGCTAGGGATTGCGTGTTTACTATCTGTTTAGTGAACGTTGGCATGAGTTGTTCGTGTTTGAATTTGAGTAGCACAAGATTCCAGGACTTAACCCAGAGGGTGAAGTGTGTTACTTGTGTATGTGTGTGTTTGTGTGTGTGTGAGAGAGAGAGAGAGAGAGAGAGAGAAAGAGAGAGAGAGAGGAAAACCAGATGTGTGCTTGAGTTTTTGGCGAGGAGATTATAATTCCAGCAATTACAGAAGTGATTGAAACTGTTATGAAGAAAGACTTTTCTTAAAATATCCTTCATTAAGTGCCAGTTTACTACAACAACGAATATGACTGTTGATAAAAAAAAAACAAACCTGCAGCTGAGCTTCGGCGCTGTAAATCCCCTCCCCACCCTCTACCCCCCCCCCCCAAACGTGATGAGTCAACCTTTGACAGCTCAAACATTCTCATGGCCTATGTAAAATATAGTAAAAGTAAATTTTTGTTTATCAAGTATCTTACGGCTGACACAGACCGATAATTTTTCAATGCTTAGAGGAAAAGTCCGCAAGTACCAAGACAGTTATCTAAACTTTAGATTTACGTTCAGTGAACCTGAAAACCATCCTGTACCAGAATATGTCATCTGTGGAGAAAAACTAAGCAACGATTGTATAGTCCCCAGTAAAATGAAAAGCAATTTGAATACAAAATTACCATACGTAGTCATTTACTGTCGTCTTACTTATTTAACTTGTATACTGAAAATATAATGAGGGATGTTAGAGAAGATGTAGACAAAGAATATTACGATGCCATAACAATTGGAGGTTTTGAAATACCAGAGATTAGATATTCTGATGATACAGTATTACTGTCCGCAACACAAAAAGGAATGGAAAAACTAATTATGTCAGTCCATAAGAACAGCGAAGAGTAAATCCTCTGTCCTAATGCGAAGAAAATTAAATTGATGACAACTGACAAAACAAACAAGGCAGCTGAAATATGTATCAGTGAGGATAAACTGGAAGAAGTAGAGAGTTCTGAATATCTTGGATCACTACTAACTAATAATGGAGATACAATGAGGGAAATTAAAAGGAGGCCATCTATCGCTCTTCAGAAAGTAAAACAACTAAAGAATATGTGGAGATGAACAGACAGAATCACAAAAATAAGATTTTTAAGGGCATGCATCTTTCCCATCGCAACATATGCCTGTGAAACATGGACACTTAACAAAACAGCTGAGAAACACATAAATCCCTTTGAATGTAAATGCTACAGAAGCGTTCTCCAAATATCGTGGACACAAAAAAGAACAAATATATCTATACTACAAGAACTTAATATTGAAGAAGGCTGGCTAGTAAAGAAGATTAAACAGAGAAAACTTAAATATTTTGGACATATTAGAAGACCGTCTTGAAAGGGTACATAATGGGAAAAAGAAAGAGAGGAAGACCAAGGCAAAGATGGCTGCAAGACATAGTTGATGATCTGCAAATTGATACATCAGCAGCAGACCATCTTGCTCAGAACCGAGAGGCCTACAGGAGTGCTGTTAGGGAGGCAAAGTTCTGCAAGGGACATGCAAATAAATGAATGAATGAGTCACTTAAAAAGAAAAGTTAAGTACTATTTTAACCAACTGTTGTCATTACAGGTAAAGCAAGCAAAAGTTATGGTTCAGAGATCAACTATTTATGGAAAAGCACAACTAGCTAGTTATAAAGCTGCTGAAATAGTGGAAAAAATGCAGCCCAACACAATGGCTGAGAATGTAATTTAACGTGCCTGCTGTCAAAGAAATATCCTTGGTTCTATTGTCAATCGATATTATTTCCCGGCGGATTGATGACATGTTTTCAGAGTCATGGACGTGGAGAGCTAAGTGATGGTCAAGTATTTCACTACAGCTCAATGAATCAACTGATATAAGTAATAAATGTCGATTATTGAGCTAGATCAGATTTCTTGATCATAATTCGATTACTGGGCAATGCTTTTCTTGCACTGAATTGGCTTCAACTTCAGCGGGATCAGATGTATATAATTCTTTATCCGGCACCTTGAAATTAAACAGAAAAACTTGAAAAACAGTTTTTCTAATATTTCTCGAGTGTAGGTTCAAAACACTGCTTCATAATTCGCAAGGTTCTGATGGCGAAGACTTTTCCAGCAGAATTTGCAACAGCTTGTTCACATAACTCTGTGGGGGAGGAATAAACAGGAATAAAGAAGAATAGGATCACTAAAATGCATGGCTACTCCAAAATATGTACCTTAGAAGATAAACATAATTATTATTTTGTAAGAAACACATTTTGGAGTGTGCCAAATTCATTAAAATTCATTTGGTGTACCAACCTTATTTACTTGAAACTAAAACGATGCGCATATTAGAATAGTTTAGAATACATTTTGCAAAGGTGTGTCGGGTATGTCCGAGCACCCACTTAGAATATGAACTGCTCGCAAATGATTTAGTGAATGTAAACTCAATATGTCAGACATTAGTCCTGTTGTCTGTAAGCAAGGAAGCGGCGAAGATGCGAGAAAAAAAAATTGATCTATATATAAAATAATTTGAAAATAATGTGATCTATACAAATGTTGCAGACGGTATGATTCTGGGCTGGGCTGGACTGGATTCGAAACTTGGCCTTACTCAGAATGAGAGAAAACAGAACTATTTGGGGTTGATGAACTCGGTCTAAACCACCTATCGATCTAAAGCTTATATCTTACATCTTACATCTTTCCAGTGCCGTTAAACGTCATATAGGGCTCGCATAGTTTTTTGCCAAGTTTTCCTGTTCTCGGCGAGTCTTTCAACTTCATCAATGCCCACTAAACTAGCTTCTCATAACAAAGTCCTCTTTAGATTGAATAATCTTAACTTGGTTTTTGTGCTTATAACTTTTGAATTCCATATGTTCTCAAGATTTTTGAAGGACAATGCTGGTTTTGCAATTTCAATTCTAACTCCCTTCCTGGTGTCACCATCTTGGCCTATGTAGCTGCCAAGGTATGTAAATTGGTTTACTTCATCAACAACTGTTGCTTCTACATACATTTTTCCTTCTTGCTTAATGAGAATGTTAATTTGAAGACCTATTTTGCTAGCCAAGGAAGACAAGAGGTCTGTTTTTTCCTGCATAGATTTCACATTGTCACTGATAAGTGTCATGTCATCTGCAAAATCAAAATCTTCTGTGGTATGAAGCAGGCCACATTTAAGACGAAATAATTGGCCAACAGGAGCTCTTGCGCAGGTATGATCATGTGATTTCTGAATTTAATTAGCAGAAAATTCATTTTTCCTATGGCCGGCGACGATGTGAAAGCTGGGCTGAGACCAGCAACCTCGCGTCCCAGGTTCAAACGACTGATGCACAAAATGCGAAATTGAACTCCACTAGAAGAAAGTGAGAACTTTACTTACGATATTTTTACCCAACTTGTGTCTTATCGAATATGGCGAAGTAGCTTCTTCTACATTGAGAATAGGGACCACCTGTTGTCAAGATTAGGCGATTTTACGTTGTGCTTCAGGTATTTACTTATTCTAACTAGATTTATCAGATGTAAGCTCTTTCTAGCATTAAAAAGAGTACTGATGTATTACGCTGTAAGATTTATTGAACGGAATCTATGGTAGTTAATTATTTGTTTCCAACTTTTGGGACCTACTCTGCTTGAGGTATCTGGCAGTTATCTGTCCTGGGTGTTTTGAGAAGGGGATTGTGTGTTATAAGGAGAAAATGGCCCAGTTTTGATGGAGAGATCATCATATTTGGTTTTATGAGGAGATAATGTGTTTAGAAGACGAAGTCACTATGTTGTGGTATGATGAGAAGATAAATATATTTTAAGGAGGTCATAACTAATGTTATTGAGGGAGATAACTATGTTTATGGAGATATTAAGCAGATGCTTCAGGAACTGTTATAAAGTGCCATTTGAAAATTTGAATAATAGGAGTTAGACTCCTGTTTCATAAACAGTTCTGGCTAAATTGGGGGTAGGTCTGTATGAGATCACTGTAAACCCTGCTGCCCCTGGCAAGATCCATTTTGTCATATCTATGTGGTGGCGAAGTATATGGGAGAATGAATCTACTTTGGGCTATGACGCGGATAGAACAAAAGGTTACACACCTGAGTTCCCCTGATTATTGTTTAGGCGAGGGACTCCACAATAAGTAAAAGCCCTTAGCTTCTAGAAGAAGTCACATGTCGTTAATCCTTGTCATGTTTATCCGTCCTGTCTGCACAGCCCCGGAACCCACAGCCACTAACTGGGGACTACGACAACGACAAACACGTGCTCTGCGCAGCACAATATTCTCTTCTCAATATCATATTATTATCATCATCATCTTAAACCCCTGCCCCTTATTCCATACCAACGACACTTGCAGATATTTATAATTTGAATCTTGTAATGTTGTGTCATCTGCAAAATGTTCACCTACAGCCATTAAATTTTCTGGAGTTGTTCAAAGGACATACATTTTAAATGGATTCTCAAACAGAATTTCTAGCCATACAATTAAAAAAAGATAAAAACTCATTTATTTGATGCTGTAACGGTAGCAAATTTTGAAAAGCTAAAACAGTCTTAAAATTGGCGAACTACTTTGCGAGCCCTATGTGACGTTTAACTGCACGGGAAGGAGATAAGATAAGATAAGAAACAGTCTTCCTTTCTTCGTGTACTGTGTAGTGTACTAGCTTGTATTACTGAACACTAAACTCGTGTTTTTACATACTCTGTTCTGTACTGTGCCTATTACGTTTTAACATGAGCATTAGGCCCAGTGACACAACAGACATTACACTGGTATACTCTGTGTAACAAGACAACCCAGATAACAAAAACCTCAACTACACATTAATACACGACATGACCAGTTACATGTAATCAACTAAACACCACATTTGACACTTAATATGAATCCAATAACCACAGGATTCAGCAGACACAAATCCGTAAATGTTTAATGATGAAATCCCATTTGTTCATGTGTGTTGCAATGATGTGGAGTGTAAACTTGATGAGAATAATTACAAATGATCACAAAACAATATGTCCGAGCGACTAACATCGCTATGGGACCAAGTCAGACATTCAACCTTGACAAAACATGCCAACTTCAAAATTACACATGACTTTCAATCTGACATACTACCTTGTCCAAAACGGGGACAAATCAAACACACAATCTACATGTCTACTACAACATTTGTCCTAAAAAGAACAATCCAACAACTACAACAATTTTGTCCTAACAAGGACAATCCATGTAACTTACATACTGAACTAAAGAATCTCTACATCCCTTTCTAGAATTATACACCACAACCTATCACTACAACATTCTGACCCAAACTGTTCTCTCCAACTCGTTCATACATCCCGCCTATCAGAATCCACGTGACTCAGTTTTCCCTCGGAACACGAGATACTTTCTTCGTGCTTAACATACACAGATGAATTGTGGTCTATTAGACCACAACAACAGGGTTTCTCACAAAACAATCTGTACAGAATAACATTCTGTTACAAAGCTACATAAGTACTGAAGAATAATTATTACAGAAGGCTACTTTACATAACTTTTATTTACATAAATTTACAAGGTAAAAAGACAAACGTATTGTTTTAAAACAGATTTGAATGTTGTTGTTTATATATTTTTATACACTTAAATGATTTTTAACAAAAATTAGTTATATTTCAGAATAAATGAAAGAGTTCTCTTCCTGTCTGCAGCTATTTTGTTGTTTTTTCAGTTTCATAAAACTGATTAATACGGAAAATCTTAATCTCCTTTAAAAATGGAAAGTCTGTTTTGCCTCTGGCCCAGTACACACTAACGACCGTCCTGCTTTCACAATACGCTCTTCTTGGGCAGGGATAACTCTCGTACTCCTATACTTTAAATTAAAAGACACTCTGAACATTGATACATCAAATATAGTCTATTGCAAAATGTATGTATTGTTTTTAATTCGGTAACCTATGCTTATCATAACTGTTTCAATGTCTTTGAATTATTTACTTTAGCTACTGAAGTAGAAGGCAATACCTTACTATTGTGCAAATCCATCAGCCTTTTATAATAATTTAAAAGAATCTACAGTTAATTTTCTTTTTTTTCAAGAATACGTATAATGTAAATTTTTGCATATGTTTATGTTGCCACCCAAGATAATAATGTGCATGGAAATTATTCCTAGAGGTTATTAAATAATTTTCCTGCAGACCGCTGTCAATATATTTTCAACTGATTTTGTGCTAAGAATAAATCTCCGTTAATTCTTCCCGTGTCATAGTCGCCATAGTGAGAATTTCCGGTTACTGAGTTGCGTGCCATAGTCGTTATAGTGACAATTCATTTGCTTCAATAAAACCAACCGGTGTAACATTTAGATTGTACATATTTCGTTCACGTTTCCGGTGACACTTTTCAAAATGGTGGAAGAGTCCTTAGTTACGAGCGATGCCGAGCGAGAAAAAGGAAGAGAAATATCGATATTTTTCAATTTTTGACGATGTAGATAGGGGTATGGACATGGCCTGTGACCACCCCACTGCTCTTGAATGTATCTTAAGTAGATTTAGACATTATACGACTGTAGAAATAGTTAGTATGTTATTTCAGACATTAATTTTGCGAGAATACAACCTCGAATCACAATACGAGATCGACAAGTAGATCTAGACATCTCAGATGGTAAGTAGCGCATATCTAGACCTAGACGATGGTGAGCTGGGCACAATCATTGTCTAAAAACACCACATTACTTCTTTTTTCCTAAAAAAAACTCTGCATTTATGAAATTTTCATACATTTAGTTATATTTTGAAACATAATAAGTACACGGAAGTACATGTAAATACTGTTCTCCATTCCATTTTACAACTATACCCACTATACAGATCAGGACCCGCAGTTTTTGTGTGGCACGAACGGGAACATCCGCGGTTTTTTCTTGGGCACGTTAAGAGTTTCAACTGATCTTGTGTTAAGAATCAATCTCTGACAATGAATTTAAACTGACCTTGTATTGAGAATCAATCTCTGTCAAGAGTTTCAACTGATGTGTAGAGAATCAATGTAATATGTGCCAGCATTTGCATATAATGCTTCATGTTTCTTACTTCTCTTCCCTCTTTTTTATAAACCGAGTCACATTGTAATAAACCGGTGATTAGATTTAGGGTGTCCAACTTCAGTGACCGCAAGGGCCACAACTGCACGCATAAATCAAATGGCGGGCCACATCTAAATCAGCTAGTTTTTGCCAAATTACATACAAATGAGAAAAAGTAACAGTGAAGTAAAAGGTAAAGGTGTGCTTATTGTATTTAATGAACTTTTCAGTTAAAAAAAAAGTTTTTTTTTATTTCCTTGCTTTTGCAGCGGGGTTGATTATTAATCTTGTCTAGATTATGATGATGTGAGGTGTCTGATGGTGTTTGACCTTGGAATGCTATGTGGCTGAAGGGTAAGACATGTTTCTCTGCTTTTCACCACAGAAAAATAACAAACAATGAAGGATAACAAAGTTGGTTTCTTTGTCCGGGGGTAGCAAGTTTTTTGCACCCTGTTATCAGAAGGGGCTCTGGAGTATTTATCAACAGCAGAATTTGCACAAATGAATGTAGACAGTGGTTAAAAAAAAACTCACAAGACCTTTGGGAGTCATGACCCAGAGGGGCCCACCCTCCTTAGTGTCATGAGTTTTTAATAGGGCCGAAACCCTTGTTTTGCATGGAAAATGAGCTAATGATCGCTAACACACTTTTTAAACAACACCCATGAAGACTTTACACATGGACATCACCTGATGGGAAAACAAAGAATCAGACAGATTACATTTTAGTGCAAAGAAGGTGGAGATCAAGTATAAAATCAGCAAAAACTTTACCAGGTGCTGATTGTGACACAGACCATGAGCAGACATGAAGATAAAGATAAAAAAGACAGTTACAGGATCAAGACCACTCTGCTTTGATCTTACAAAAATACCAGAACAATACGGTATAGTAGTGAAGAACTATTTCGATATCCTGATGGCTGTAAAGGAGGAGACGACACCAGATGAATTGGCCATGCAGGCCAACGATATCTTTATAATAACAGCTAAAGACATGGTTCCAGTAAAGAAAACACAAAAGAATGGATGGATTACAGCAGGCACACTAGTACAACGTAGAGAAATAAAGATGCAATGGAAAGTGACAAACAACAACAAAGAAGAATATAAATCTTTAACAAAAAAAGTACAAGGAAACGTAAGAAAAGACAAAAAGCAATACATACAAGATTGTTGCGAAAGAATAGAAGGACATCAGAAGTGTGGAAGAGATAATGAAATGTTTAAAGAAATGAAGACATTGACGAGAAATGTTACACCTAAGCTAATTGTAATTTGTGGTGAGATGGGGAATACCATTATTTTTGTTTTGTCTTTGTTAATTTCAAGACCTATTTTGCTAGCCAAGGAAGACAGGGAATCTGTTTTTTCCTGCATCAATTTTACATTGTCACTGATAAGAGTTATGTCATCACCTGTAAAATCAAGATCTTCTATTTGGGTCCTATGTACTCAATCAATGCCAGTTTTACGTGTACAGCATTTTTTCATTATAAAGTCTATGACAATCCCAAAAAGCAATGAAGATAATATACATCCTTGTTTCACGCTGTTTCAATCTGAAACGATTCGCTCATTGATTCTTCTGTATTGACTGTGCACAAACATATCCGTTTTAGAGATCTCTAATGATGTTGACAATTTTAGATTGCATTCCATATAGTCTTAAAATTCTCCACAGTGAATCTCCAAAGTATTGCTATCAAATGCTTTTTTAAAGTCTATGAAGTTCAGGATTAATGGTTTCTGCTTTTTCAATATGTTCTTCAAGTATTATTCTTAGAGTAAAGATCTGGTTGAGACAGCTTCTCCTTTTTTGAAATCCTGCCTGTTCTTCTCTCATTGCAGTATTCACTACATCCTTAATTCTATTCAGAATCACTTTACAAAACACCTTTGACACAACTGATAATAAGGTTACACCCCTCCAGTTATTGCAGTCACTGAGGTTGCCTTTTTGGGGTATTTTAACAGTGATTTCCTTTTTCCATTTAGAAGGAACATTTTCTTCTTTCTAGATTTTATTAAACATTCTTTGTAGTTGGCTCATGTTGTCATTGTTAAAGCTTTTAACATTTCGACTGTTATTTCACGTTCACCTGCAGCTTTGTTGTTAGCCATTAGATACACTGCTGTTTCAATTTCATCCACTGTAGCATCATCTAAGTTTACATTTAGTTGTGGGACTGGTAAATCGGTTTAAATATTTATTAATTCATTTGGGTGTGGTCGATTAAGTATTTCTTGGAAGTTTTCGGCTCATCTTTGCTTTTGGTCTTTACTTGATGTTAATAGGTTGCCTGTTTTGTAAAGACTGGTCCTTCTCTGGAGGTAACAGCACCTGTTAGCTTCTTCTTTATGTTATACAGAGCTTTGCCGTCTCCTGTTTTTGCTGGATTTTCTGCTACTTTTGCCATATTGTCCATATATTCTCTTTTGCCTCTTCTAGCTGAACTTTTTTACTTTATTGTCTAGCTCTTTGTATGTTGCTTTTGTCAAAACTTTTCATACCACTGCCAAAAAAGGGTAACCTGAAATTATGCACAAACTGCAGAGCTGTTGCCCTGATAAGTCATGTCAGTAAAATTCTGTTAAAAATCATTATAGGTAGACTTCATAAGAAAATAGAAGTCAATATGGTCCAAGCTGGTTTTAGGCAAGGAAGAGAAACAAGAGGTCATATTTTCAACATAAGATTAATAATAGAGAAATGCAGAGAATTTAATGTGAATCTATATTTATCTTTTATAGACTATTCAAAGGCATTTGATTGTGTACAACACCAGAAACTTTGGGAAATAATGGAAAAAATTGAGTTTCCAACACATTTGAAACAATTAACGTAGCTGTTTTGTCTAGACCAACAGGCAGCAGTAAGAATAAATGGTGAAACAACAACTTGGTTTGACATAAAACAACGGGATCCGTCAGGGGTGCATACTGTCACCTTACTTATTTAACTTGTATACTGAAAATATAATGAGAAATTTTTCTTGCCAC
Source organism: Achatina immaculata (assembly GCA_009760885.1). Lineage (NCBI taxonomy): Eukaryota > Metazoa > Mollusca > Gastropoda > Stylommatophora > Achatinidae > Lissachatina > Lissachatina immaculata. Next base: position 33,733,113 of record CM019706.1, read on the forward strand.
CAATGGTACGTGCGCGTTTCTCCTGCCGGCACGGAAAGTATATGAACATATCAAGAGTCCAGAGACAGAATGATCCAGATTATATAAATGTTGGAGATATGAACATTTGGAAAGCAGAAACATAAAAATATTTAGGCACAACTTTTAACCAAGAAATTAAAACCAGAGTAAAAACTTAGGCACTAACACCATATCCCTATGTGCCTCTAAGGCATGACAGGATTACCTTTACTTATTTAACTTTTTTACAAATAGAGAATAAAATATACTTCGCCTTGCAACACCTGTTAAAATCCAAAATCCTGTCCCAACACACCAAAATAATAATCTATAAAACTACAGCAAGACCAGCTGTCATGTATTGATCAGAAACATGGAGTACAACAAAGAAAGATGAACAACAATTGCAGATCTTTGAGAACAAGATAATAAAAAGAATATGTGGGCCCATGAAGGATACCAACAGTGGAGATTGGAGAGCTAGAAAGAACAATGAACTGAACAGCTTATTTAAATCTGAACAAATTATAAATGTCTTTAAACTGAACAGACTATGCTGGTTGAGCCATGTAGAAAGAATGGAAGAAAACAAAAAAAAAACTATATATGCACAAGAGATGAGGGAAACAAGACCAAGACAGAGATAGAAAGACAACATAGAAGAGGATATAAATTTGACTATATAATTTGACTATTTTTGTACTTCCTGCATGGAAATATAGATCTTAACTTTTTGGGTGGTTTCACTGGGCCACTAATTGTTTCTTAGGTGGCACAGTTTTGGAGAATGTTTCCCACAGTTTGGGGTACTGGGTACATGTACAAAAAGTTGAATTGCTAACTTTAAACTTTACATACGTGTGACTCTAAAGTCAGTTGTGTCCTGTTCTAAGACAGAGTATGATGGGTTGTTCATTATTGTTTCAGTTCAGTCAGTTATTTGCATGTCCCTTGTGAAACTTTGCTTCCCTAACTCTCCTGTAGGTCTCTTGGTTATGAGCAAGATGCCCTGCTGCTGATGCATCCATTTTCAGATCATCAACGATGTCTTGCAACCATCTTCGCCTTAGTTTTCCTCTCTTTCTTTTTCCCATTATGTATCCTTCTCTAAATTCTCATGACGTTTAATGTGTCCAAAATATTTAAGTTTCCTCTGTTTAATCCTCTTTACTAGCCAGCCTTCTTCAATATTAAGTTCTTGTAGTTATGTATATACAGGACATCTTGGCAAACTACCATGTAGGCTCTATGTGACGTTTAACAGCACGAGAAGGATGGAAGTGTGTAAGATGTAAGTATGGATATATTTGTTCTTTTCTGCATCCATGATACTTGAAGAATTCTTCTGTAGCATTTACATTCAAAGGCATTTATGTGTTTCTCAGCTGTTTTGTTAAGTGTCCAGATCCTTATTGTTTAGCAGGTGATAATCAACATGTGATGGTGTCTATGGTTTCCTCTAAGTTTTTATCATGTTTGTCTTTTGGTTATAGGTGACGAACTACAACAGACATGAGACATTGAAGTAAGCCATTAATGTGTTACAAAAAAAGGAGGTTTAATCATTTAAATTTATTGTCTGAATTATAAGAAGTCAAAATGTCACTGAAATTGTGAATCTTATTTCATAATCATTTTATAAATGCAAGTCACAACTTCCTTGAAATATTGGAATGTTAAAATCACAAAATTTTCTCCAGTATGTGGAAAGAGAGAAACATAACCAACAAACTTGCACTTGTAGTAACAGTGTGTTATAAAATTAGTTGTGAGTTCAGATACTCAAGGCAAAAGCAAAACAGTGCATAAAACTTATGGACTAATTTTGTTTATAAAATGTTCAGACTATTTTAAAGTAACTTTTTCTCACTCAGGGATAATTTTGTGACTAAAATTTAAGACAAGACCCAACATACTGCTCATGGTATGACCTGCTCTTGCTTATTAGTGTTAATCATATGAAGCATTTCAGCTCTTCTTCTTAACTGATAAGATTCTTTATTGATAATACTGAATTTAAAAAAAAAAAACTTTATATAGGTTATTATACACAAAATCTGACATCTCATATAACCATTCTGCTGAACAAAAAAATATGTAGCATTTTCATGGAGGTACAGAAGAAAAAAATTATATTTTTCATAAATTTCAAGCATATTATCAATAATCAATAATAATATCAATCAGTGCCACAGTCTCTCCTCCAGAGCATAGGTCACAGATAAATGTTTTCTAATAATTTCTATTTTTGGCCCTATTCTGCAGTTCACTCCATGTTAGTCACTCTGGTTTTAAAACTTTCATTGTATCCCTTCTCCATATATCTTTTAGTTTTCTTTATTTTTGGTTCCCTTGAGGTTCCATGTCAAAGCCTGTTTTACTATGCTGTGTTTGTGCTCAGTCTACTTTCATTTTCTTGTTGTGATCTGTACACTGATTGGTTTTTGTTCCATTTTTTATCTTGCCCTGCCATTTAATCTTAATTATTCTTCTCAAGTAATTGTTTACAAGTGGCTGCAACTTTTGCTGTGTTGTCTTTGTCTCTTTCCACTAATACATTATACACAATAATAATATAACCATCTCCAATCCTTCATCAAAGATTTCTTAGACAAATCAGTTCATGTATATCACACCTGTGTCAAGAGTTTTATTTGACATATTCACTCATTTCATAAACATGACAAACATATTAATCCATAGGTTATTTATTGGTTTTTGGATTAAATTATGTTTTATAAATTTCACAGTGCAATCAAAATACTAAAAATTGAAGAAATAATATCCAGATGAAAGAGTATAGGCAAATAAAGGTTTTAGATAAATTGTACTCAACAGTATGATTGACTTTTAAAATCTATATATATAAAAATGAATGTGTGTATGTGTGTGTTTGTGCATGTTTAGAGCATCACGCTGGAATGCCTTGAGCAATTTCAACCAAACTTGGCATACATATGACTTACAATCTGGACAGTGCACTGTGGGGGTTAGATCACCCCTAGGATACCCCTATGACCCATAGGGGTCACGGTGACATGTAAAGATAATAATAAATGAACAATATTAGTGTTGAATCCATAGTTTTCAGGGTCACTGAGATGAATAGTGATACTTGCAAGTTCAGCCCCCATTGGCTAAGCTGATTGATGACAGTCCTGATGACAATTAAGCCCATGTTTAGTTGAATAGAAGGAACAGAACTCTGTAGAATCTTCTAGAAGGGTGTGGAAATGAACAGAACATTGTATAACCGTCTAGAAGGTTGTGGAAATGAACAGAACTTTGTTGACTGGGATAAATAAATACCCAGGCAAAACTGGTTAAACAGCTAGTATGGATATAAAAGGATTAAATAAACATCAAATTATTAAAATTGTGAAGAATGTAAAGTAACTGTATTAAGTAATGTAAAGTAACTGTATTAAGTAATGTAAAGTAATTGTATTATGTTTTGAGTGAGTAATAAGTTTATAAGTATAATAATTAACATATTTTTGTCACTTTTCCCATGATATAGATGTCCTATCATAGGAGACTTGCAGATTATATAAAATGATAACATCACCTGAAAACACCACATAGATATTGTAAAATTATATAATGAAATCTCACAAAAAATGTAATTTTGCTCTTAATCATGTCTTTTTCATTTCATAAAGTGTGCCACACACAAAAAAAAACATACATTCACAGTTATAATTTCATATAAATGCTTGTTAACATGCACAGTCAAATTAACAGAAATTAACATTATTAATGCAATAATTTCAAGGCCTAATATTTGTGCAAAACCAGCTTCTCTGTACAGCAAGGTTTCGTTGCTCAGGAAACCATTGTATAGTATTTTAAAAATGAAAAAAAAAAGCAGTGTACAGAAGTTTGAAGAAGTGACTAATACATACTATTTACTATTTCAGCACCTTTATGACAACTTAAACACAGCTTTCATTATGAACTAGCACTATGGGTAGGAATGGCTCACAATCAATAGTTGGTGACAGCTCAAAACTATAAACTGTGTGAAATAAAATTATATCTATTTTCATCTTGGGAAATTTAACTGTTCAAACACTCTTATACTTTATCATAATCCATTATACAGTGGATTATAGATGTTCTGAAAAAAAACAACCTTTTATTGAAGGGTATGATACATGAATATCCACACAACATAGAAAAACTAATTAGTTCTAAATGTGCACAATCTATGTGCCAGTCAGATATCATGAAACAGGGAGTATGCAATATCTTTTGATCATGTTTATCAATGGCCTTTTGTGCTTATACAGGAAGTCCTCAATTTACATCATAATTATGCCTGTGAATGAAACAGCATATGCTGAATATCAAATTCTTACTGAACTAATGTACTACATGGAAGTTATGTTCCAGACAAACTGAAAAATTCAAGTTTATGTGGAAGTGTAAATGCACGTGAATATGAAAATGTATTTCACTGTATACTGAAGTGTAGTGCAGCATAATTTAATGTAATTGTTAATAATAATTTGAAACTACACTATGATTTTATTAATGTAAATACAAATTAATTCTTTACTATTCATTTTATTATAGCTGCTCCTCCTCAGCAATTGAAGTTGATGCAACTGTTGCAAAAGTTTCTGCTGGTGCTGTGATCAGCTACTGAGGTTGAGAATCACAGGCTATTTTCGTGAAGAAGTCATTTTGGATGCTTTCTGACAATAATTTTTGCATTATAAATTTCATGACAGGAAGACAAATTATCATTTTATATAAATGTGTAAACTCAACAGATTAGTCATGCAAGTGATCCAACTCTATTGATGCCTATTAATTTATTTCCAGAATTAATGATCTACCTAAGATTTTTGTCATTAAGCAGTTTTTTTTTTGTTTCTTCATCAAATGCCAAGCCAGTTAGCCAAATGGTTAGCCAGTTTGCCATTTGTTAAGAGCTAAGTGACTCAAATAGCTCTTTAACAACTTCCTCTTCAGTATTATAAAAAAAATGCGTTTCGCCAAAGACATTTGAGAGAATTTCTAGAAATTACTGTTTATTTATTATTTACATTATATTCTGTTATATATTCTTCAAAATTCTGATTTACTGTGTTGTTTAGTGCATGCTAACAGCTATAATTATGTGAAATGTATTTGTTGTGTGAAAAATTTAACATACATTGTGAATTTATTCAATATTTGCTATCCTTAATTAATCAATGATAACAGTGTAAATGACGTATGTCAAAATGATGTATATCAGAAACTCCTGGACTTGCCATTTGCATTCAACATATGCAAACCAACATATAAGGAGCAGTCACATGAAAACGAGCCAAGGCCACTAAATCTTGTGAGGAGACACTGGCTTTGTGGTAAACTGTGTCAGTGCAAAGGTCACTGGGACTGGAAGTGGAGTTCATATACATTGTTGTCAAAGTTCAAGGTCATGCTAACAGAAGTCATGCAGGAGGAAATATGCTGTGCCTCATCTACCAACGTCTTTGCACCCAAGGAAGAACAGCATGAAGTTATTTGTTTTTTAACAGCTGAAAGAAGTTCCCCAGCAGAAATCCATTGATGAGTGGTAAATGTGTATGGTGAACATGCATTGTCCAAGGGTTGTGTCAAGGAATGGACAGTGCAATTTCAAAGATGCAGAGAAAGAGTGCTCAACAATCCACATCCAGGTCAATAACATGTGGAAGCCCCATGTCCCCTGGGCACTTAAGGTTCAGAGAGAGAGAGATCATGCCAGAGGCAATTCATAAGGATAACAGTTTGGTATATTGCAACCAATAAATAATAGAGGATGAATTTGCTGTTTATGTTGGCATTAGTCATGGTAGCATTCACATCATTCTACACAAGAGACTTGAGTACAGAAAGGTGTGTGCCCACTGGGTCCAGCAGAACCTGATAGCTGAGCAGAAGGCTGAGCCCTGTATATGTGTCAGGAATAATCTGAAGACGTTCCAAGAAGGTGTTTCATTTCTGTTGTATATTATTGCTGGGGATGAATCCATTTGGCACTATCATGACCCTGAATCTTGTCATGAGATCATACAATGGAAGCACACAACGTCACCTCTACCAAAGAAGTCTAGGTCTCAGTCAAATGCCAAGAAGGGTATGCTCACTTTTTTCTTCTCAGTACCTTCTCATAGAGCTCCTGCCACATGGTACCACAATAAATGCAGAATGCTACCAGATCACCATATCAAATCTTATTTCCAAGATCACGGCAAACCAACATGGGTCCTTGTCTAGCAGTGTCATCCTTCTGCATGACAATGCCACCTCATGTGGCCAATACAATGAAGCAGAAGTTAGTTGAATATGGCTGGGAAATTCTACAGTGACCATCACCACACCCCCACCATATCTTCCCCCACAGTCCAGACCTCTCACCTTTTGATTTCCATATCTTTGGCCCACTGAAGATGCATCTGAGAGGCAAGAATTTTGACTCAGATGATGCAGTGTGTGAGGTGGTAAAGTCTTAGTTGTGACAGCAGCCTAAAGACTTCTATGAAGCTGGAATCCTTCATTTGGTGAAACAGTGGACAGATATGCATAGTCAGTGGTGAGGACTACTTACAAGTGAGTCTAATACTTTGTCATAGTTAGATCTCTGCTTGCTTTCATTTGAGCAGTTACATATATATATATATATATTATAACTATATATAGTTATATACTCCTAATATATAATTTTTAAACTTAAAGATGGTATTACATACAAAAGATTTTTTTTTTGTTTCTAGATAAAACTGAATTTTAGTCATTAGACTGGTTATTGTTTTCCACTAAAGAAGTTATTAATGACTGAAATAATAATGATCTTTACACTAAAATTTAGAAACAAAATCAAATTCCTTTTATCTCTTCTTACATCTTTCTCGTGGTGCTTAATCATCACATATGGCTCACATAGTAGTTCGCCAAGTTTTCCTGTTCTCAGCAAGCTTTTCAACCTCATCAAGGGATGTTATGCCCACTAAACTGGCCTCTCTTAACAATGTCCTCTTTAGAGTTTCAAGTGTTTGACCTCATTCTTTAGTGAATACAACAGGTCAAAGAAAAAGAGACTGACTGTGTGAGAGGCCAGTTTTGTGGGAGTAACATCCTTTGATGAAGCAGAAAAGCTCTCTGAAAACAGGAAAACTTGGCAAACTACTATGTGAGCCCTATGTGATGTTTAATGTTATGAAAAGAGTAAAATATAACCCTATCATGCCACAGAGGTATGTAAAGATAAAGCAGTAGTGCTCATATTTTCCTTGACTAACTAGAGGGTGATTCCAAATAGAGCCAGGTACCACTTTCTGCAACTTGATGACTGGTTTTCCTTTCACTTTGAAAGACAAGACTGACTGATCATATGCCACTCAGGTGCCCAGAATTTAACAAGCCCACTTAGTAATATAATTCTCAAAGCCTTATGACATAAAAAAATGACAGTGATTACAGCATTTAAAATTGCAGCTCCATATCTATAGCAATACAGTATTTATTTTACGCTATAGTTGAAATAATATTTTAAAAAATGACATAAATATGAATTAGAAAGTTCCAGACAAAGCATTCTGATTGGTCCTTTGAAAATGGATAAAATGACTTAAAGTATATTAATGTTTAACTGTATCTCATTTGGACTAAGTTAAGTAACACTGAACAGATGGCTAATATACTTAGTATAAAAATGTAATAAAATGAATGTAAAGTGTAAAATAGTGGGTTTACTAAATGGTGCCAACATTATAATTTCACTAAATTACACTAGTATTTCAATATAAGATTAATAATAGAGAAATGCAGAGAGTTTAATGTGAATCTATACTTATCCTTTATAGACTACTCAAAGGCATTTGATTGTGTACAACACCAGAAACTTTAGGCAATAATGGAAAAAATGGGATTTCCAACACATTTGATACAATTAACATCACTGCTGTATCTAGACCAACAAGCAGCAGTAAGAATAAATGGTGAAACAATAACTTGGTTTGACATAAAACAAAGGGTCCATCAGGGGTGCATACTGTCGCCTTACTTATTTAACTTGTATACTGAAAATATAATGAGGAATGTTAGAGAAGATGTAGACAAAGAATATTATGATGCCATAACAATTGGAGGTTATGAAATACCAGAGATTAGATATGATGATGACACAGTATTACTGTCCACAACACAAAAAGGAATGGAAAAACTAATTATGTCAGTTCATAAGAATAGTGAAGAGCAAAACCTCTATCTTAATGCGAAGAAAACTAAACTGATGACAAATGACAAAACAAATAAGGCAGCTGATGTATGTATCAATGAGGAAAAACTGTAAGAAGTGGAGAGTTTTGAATATCTTGGATCACTACTAACTAGTAGTGGAGACACAAAGAGGGAAATTAAAAGGAGGACATCTATCTCTCTTCAGAAAGTAAAACAACTAAAGAATCTGTGGAGATGAGCGGACAGAACCACAAAAATAAGATTTTTAAGTGCATGCATCTTTCCCATCGCAATATATGCCTGTGAGACCTGGACACTTAACAAAACAGCTGAGTAACATATAAATGCCTTTGAATGCTACAGAAGAGTTCTTCAAATATCATGGACACAAAAAAGAACAAATATATTCCAAAAAAAAAACAAATATATCCATACTACAAGAACTTAATATTGAAGAAGGCTGGCTAGTAAAGAGGATTAAACAGAGAAAACTTAAATATTTTGGACATATTAAGTGTCATGATAATCTAGAGAAGACCGTCTTGGAAGGGTACACAATGGGAAAAAGAAAGAGAGGAAGACTAAGGCAAAGATGGCTGCAAGACATCGTTGATGATCTACAAATGGATGTATCAGCAGCAGGCCATCTTGCTCACAACCGAAAGGCCTACAGAAGTGCTGTTAGGGAGTTCCACAAGGGACATGCAAATGAATGAACAGATGTATGAACACTAGTATTTTTTAAAAATTGAAAATGCACTGTAAATAAATTGGGTTTTTTTTTCTACTTCATAAAAGAGAGGCAAACATTTCACAGCACCCAGTGAGGTACATGAGACAGATATAGATGAATTATGGAATTCATACACCACAGCCATAATCATGCCAGCAAAAGCAAGTGCTGGACAGCAATCAACAATATATGATGAGAAGAAACAATCAGAGAATACCAAAACAAGCTATCAAGTGCAGCACAATAGGCTGAAGAAAAAGAGGTCAACCACGTGAAACTTTAAAGAGGACATTGTTAAGAGAAGCCAGTTTAGTGGGCATAACATTCCTTGAAGAAGCTGAAAAACTCACCGAAAACAGGAAAACTTGGCAACCAACTATGTGAGCCCTATGTGACGTTTAACGGCATGGGTAGGATGTAAGATTCAGATTTCAAAAACATTTTAAAACAAAGGTCAACAAGCTTTCTCAGATCCAGACACAAGAGAAGTAATAAAAGTAATAAGATTACCCTCTAAGTGAGTTATATCTTCAGCTTCTCTAATGCTTGCTTGCCTTGTAATACGGATGTTGCTTACTGATGACAGCTTATTTCTTTTTTTTTTTTTTACTTCAAATATCTTGTAATTTCAGTTTGTTCTAGATTCATTTTTCATGATTAATTCTTTATTGCTTTTTTTTTGCTACTTCTTTTAAATGGGATGATTGATTTCTAAGAAAGTATTTTGACTATATAATTATATCTATATATGAATTATGGATTTTCTTCATATATACAATATTTTTTTTTTTACTTGCACATAAAAGTAGTTTGGTTTATTTTACAGATAAGGAATGCATTGACTTTGATGAACTGATTAGCCACTTTTATTTACATTCTTCTAATGAAACATGAAATGCAAAAAATGGTCTGGGGTATCACAAGAATATATCAGTGCATAAAACATCAGAAAATGTAGTGCAAAACCACTTATACACAATAACAAAGATTTGGCAGACATTATATAATTGTATTATTTTAATGTTTTTAATGTTGGTCTGAGTTGTCATGCAAAAAAAAAAAAATCACTCACCCACTTCCCCCCACCCCCCACCACACTCAGTTAACAGCATTGGTCTTTTGGTCATAATGTTATACATTTACAATATGGTGACTGGCATTTGAATGACATGCACAGCTTTACACATGAAACATATCTTAATGCCTCAAGCACCAGAAAACTAAAATTAGATATGTGACACTGTTGCTTGAGGCTACAAACAAGCTAACTGCTGATAATTTTATGTCTCTTTGATTGATTTGAACATTTTTGTGTGCAGTGTGTTTGTGCATCTTTTCATGTAAAATTTCTGACAGTTCTGTTATAGTAATTCTTTTATACATTTCACAGATAACAACTTTATCGACATTCACTGTTTTAAAATGTCTTTTTTCAGTTAACAAATAGTGAAAATCATCCATGGCTGGTGCTACCCTTAGGGCAATGAGGCAGCTGGAAGTAGATGCAGACCAGATTTCAGAAGAATGCTGTGGACCTAATAGGCCTACAGTTTCATTGACATATAATGCAACTGACAGTGTACTGTACTTTTATTTTTTGATCACTATTACAACAATGTGACGTGCAAGATGGCGGATGTTTTTTTTTAACGCTCTCGCCAGCATGCAGAAATCAGCGGAATTCAGCTTGATCTGTTACATATCCTGTACCAGGAGTTGGGCATAAGGCTACAACCTTATCCTGGGACCTATCTAGAGGCGACTCCAGATGGGAAAAAAAAGATAACTTTATGGAAACTCACAGAGAAACCAACCGAGCATCAAGGATGCCACCTCCGAAGAGCTCATTCATCAGCCCCAAACATGTGACAAAGACTGGATTCTAGAATGTAAGAACGATGGCAGCACCAACAAAAACTACTCAGGTCATCAAAGAAATGGAGAGATACCACCTAGACGTACTGGGCATCAGTGAAATGCAATGGCCAGAAGCAGGTAAAAGATTGGCGGAAAACGGTAAGTTATTAATACATCCAGAAAGAGACGACGGTAAACATTGAGAGAGGGTAGGTATTATTATGTCAAATGTAGCAGCAAAGAGCCTTGTAGAATGGGAACCAGTGAACAGTCATAGAATAAAAGCACGATACAACCTAAGACACGGAAAAATGACAATAATACAGTGTTATGCACCCATGAAGGAAAGAGGTGAAAGACGATTTCTATCACCAATTACAACAAATCATCAACAAAGTCCCTAAACACGACATCCTAACTGCTATGGGGGACTTCAATGCTAAGGTAGGGAAAGACAACACCGGCGTTTAAAAAGTAATGGGGAAAGAAGGAATTGACATGGTTAATCAGAATGAAGAAAGATTAATTGAAATATGTCTAACAGAGGGTATGGTCATTGGAGGCACAATATTTCCACACAAAGAGATACATAAAACAACGTGGATATCTCTGGATGATAGAACTAGAAACCAGATAGATAATTTTTGTATTAGAAACCAATACAGAACATCTCTGATAGATGTAAGGGCTTACAGGGTGCAGATGTTAACAATGATCACAACCTGTGTATAGGGAAAATAAAACTAAAACTGAAAAATCAACACAAGAATTCAATACAAAGAAAGATAAACAGCTACAGCCTACAAGAAGAGAATACTAACAGTAATTAATAAAAAAAATGCTTTTGAATGTAAATGCTACAGGATATATCATGGACACAAAAAAAAAACAAATATATCCATACTGCAACAACTTAATATTGAAGAAGGTTGGCTAGTAAAGAAGATTAAACAGAGAAAACTTAAATATTTTCAACACATTAAACATTATGATAATTTTGAGAAGGATGCATAATGGGAAAAAGAAAGAGAGGAAGACTAAGGTGAAGATGGGTGGAAGGCATCATTGATAATCTGCAAACTGATGCATCAGCAACAGGGCATCTTGCTTACAAACGAGAGGCCTACAGGAGTGCTGTTAGGGAGGCAAAGTTCTGAAGGGACATGTAAATGACTGAGCACTCACATTAGTTGCTTGAAACAGCATGTTCAATATTATGATGGGTTTTAAGAAGGTTAAACATTGTTTACAGTAAGTGAACTGGCGATGGTTGGGACATGTGCTCCGAATGACTGACAACTTACTACCAAAAATAGCACTATGATGGACACCACAGGGGAACAGAAGTAAGGGTAGACCAAAAGAGACATGGAGAAGAACAAGAGAGATGATGTTGAGCGATAGAAGGCTCACCTAAGCAAGAGCAGAAAAAAGGCATTTGTGGAAAACCCTTGCGGAAGCCCCATGTGGCCTGGGCACTTAAGGTTCAGAGAGAGAGAGAGAGAGAGAGAGAGAGAGAGAGAGTATCATTTATTTCTGAAGTGAAATAATTAGTATAACACATGATGCATAACTGTGAATTTCCTAATTATATCTCACATAAAAGAAGTGAACTTTTATGTCTTCTCTGACTCTGCTTTTTAGCTGCTACTTTCTTCACTCTGATTTTGCTTTCACTCTCAGGGAGCCAAGCTAATGAGTGGATTAGTCACTCACTCATTGACCAGGAAACTTGTTTTAGATTCTCACTCACCACCACCACTTCCACTCACCACCACCACCACCACCACCTCCACTCACCACCACCACCACAGTGGTGGTCAAACTGTGGCTTGCAAAAACTCCCTGGGTTCACCCAGCCTCAAGGAAAATTGGTAAACTCTTTGGGAAAGAAAAAGAATGTCACCCTTAGCGGCGGAGTTCATGCTGTTGGCAACACTAGTTGGCAGTTTCTGGTCAACTGCTGCCTAGTCAGCAGAGCATTTGTGGTTTGCCCATGTGCGATGATGTTGATTCACACTGACTACTTTTACCTTCTGTTCACATTTTTTTATCTCTGCATGCCTTAGTATCACCAGTACTCATAGTCTTTTTCTATTTTATTCTTCTGTACACAATTTTGCACAATTTCCTATGGCTGCTTTGGTTCACCAAATTTCTTTCTCACTGTTTTTTGAACAAAGTTTTGTCATATATAAAACCTTCCACTATCACCACATGAGACTAAATATGAAGTGTTTTATAAGTGTAGATAGTATGTGTATCATATCTGACTGAGCTACTGCTTGAAGAGTAGGCCTACTAGATATGAAATTAATGCACTTAATGCTGACATGCATAATTTTATTTTTGTTTCTTTTCTTTTACTGAAATACCAGTGAAAAAAAGTAATTTTTATAACTTTCAAATTTGTTAAAGCTATCTTTTTATGTGTACTACAGTTTTATTAGAACTAGAGTGATCTATCAAAATTCTTTTTTTCTTTTTCATTTGTGAAAACATGAATAATGCTCACTTGGGCAAGAGCAGAAAAAAAAGGCAACGTACAGGTGTTTGTGGAAAACCCTTGCGGAAGCCCCACATGCTTTAGGCACATAAGGTTCAGAGCGAGAGAGAGATCACACTGAAGTGAAGATAGTATTAATAAAATGACCAAAAAAAAAACATCAAGAAGATTTAAAGTTTCTAAGAGTTCTCCAAAATGCAGAAAGAACATCTGATTGTGCATTATTCCCAGTTTTAGGGCAATGTTGAAATAAAAATGGAAAGAGGTGAAAACAAATTTTCATCCCATTTAATTAAAATATTTGAAATGAATGTTTCTATTCATTCAATCATTACATGCCATGCCAAATATATTGGCTACTTCCATTTTGAGTGGTCCTTGGTGTTTCTGATCAAAAGCATCATAAAGGTGACAACAATTTGAAGTCAAGAAAGTAGGAGGATACATTATCAGTATGCAGGTAACACCACTGTGATAAGCAGAAAATGACAGCATTTTTCAGAAAATAGTGAACATGATAAGAGCAATAAAAGGAGATTATGGTTAAATAGCAACAAGAGAAACAAAGGTACTATCAAACAGAAAATATACTAAAGGGGAGATCCATAACATATATCAAAACACTGACACAAGTAACTAAATTCAATCATCTTGGAACAATAATAACAGATGCAAGATTGCAGTTGAAATTAAATAATGAGTGGAAAAGGCAAAAGCACAGAAAGTGGATATTAATAAAGTTCTTAAAAGTAAGGACAAAGGTGTTGCAGTGCTGTTACAGTGAACACTGCAATTTTCTGTAGAAATTTGAATGATTAAAACATGAAAAAGAAACTGGAAGCAACAGAGATGTGACTTTGCAAAACGATGTAACAATTATCTTAGACAGCCAGAAAACAAACGAGGAAGACTTAAAAACATGCTAATTTGTTATTTTAAGAAGGTCAAAAGCTCATGAAGTTTATTTCTCTTGTTAAGTTTTGCATCTTCTGTCTTCAGTTTTGGTGGCAAATTGTTTATTTTAACTTAAAAATATTTTTACCATTAAAACAACAGTTCAGTGACTTGGTATTAAAGTGTGGGCAATGAACTATTAAAGTTTTGTGTATAAAAAGTTTAAATATTTTTTATGCCAAAGGAACAAAAACTGTCAGTAAGAATATAACTATTATTATAAACACAGCAATACCTCATTTTAAGATGCTTTTTCTTTAGAGTGCCTTGCTGTTACAGCACTTTCTTATTTTTGGTGTTTACCTGGTCTTACAGGGATTTCTCGATGTGACATTAACCCATCCTGAACTGAAATGAGTCAACTGACAGGTGCCAATTTGTTACCTACATTCAGTCTGTTTGTGCACTTTATGTCATAGTGTTGTATTCTGGCAATTTTCAACAATTTCCAACTTTTATAATGTTTTATTGTTATTATTGTAACTGAAATTCTAAAGAGGACATTGTTAAGAGAGCTAATTCAGTGGGTATAACATCCCTTAATGAGATTTAAAAACTTGTAGAAGACAGGAAATCTTGGTGAACTACCATGTCACTACTATGTGCCATTTAGCAGTAAGGGAAGGATGTAAGATTGTAATTATGTAATACACTACAATGACAACTAATAATTAGTGTATAAGTATACAATTATACACAGAGCCACTGCAGTAAAGCTGTGATACCAAAATGTACAAACAAGGAAAAAAGTAGGAACAGCTTTATTACTTAATGAGTGTCAGTCACAACTGTGTACTCATTAAGTAATAAAGCTGTTCCTACTTCTTCCCTAGTTTATACATTTTACAATGACAACTAAATGCAGTGCTAGTAAAAAGAAAAGTCGCAATCCTCTTACTTTAGATCAACAGCTAGAAATGATTCAGCTTTATACAAGAGCATACTGAATGCTATGACTTTCAAAAGAGAAAGATTTGAGAAAAACAGACATTGAAAATTTGACTGTACTGCATCTCACAGGATGTGTAATATCTCCAGACCTTTTTTCTCTGTATAGCGGGAATATTCTAAGAACAATCATCACAGAACCAGGCATAAAAATTGGAGGATACAATATTAACAACCTTCGGTATGCTGACGACACAGTACTGATAGCAGAGAACCAACAAGACCTGCAAAATCTCTTGGATAAAGTCGCCAAAGAAAGTGAACAGAAAGGCCTTACTTTGAACATCAAAAAGACAGAGACTATGGTTATATCTAAGAAACAGAATCCACCAGCATGCAGTATTAAATTAAACGGAACTGTTCTAAAGCAGGTGCAGAAATTCAAATACCTTGGAGCAGTAACAACTTCAGATGGGAAATGCAGAACAGAAATTAGGAACAGAATAGGCCAAGCAAAGACTGCATTTCAGAGAATGAGAAACATATTGACCAACACATCCTTATCAATGAATGTTAGAAAACGAGTACTAAAATGCTATATTGAACCTATCTTGTTATATGGAAGTGAATCATGGACAATAGGCAAGTCTGCACAAAAATCATTGGAAGCAGCAGAAATGTGGTTTATTAGAAGAATGTTGCGAATCCCCTGGACAGCAAAAATAACTAATGAAGAATGTAGGAGAAGAGCTGGAGAGACAAAAAACCTTGTCAAAAAGATAAGAGAGAGACAATGTACTTTCACAGGACATGCAATGAGAAGAGGGGGCATTGAAAATATTATAACAACAGGAAAAATAGAAGGAAGAAGATCAAGAGGAAGACCAAGAGAAATGATACTGGACAGTCTGACGGGATGGTGTGAGAGGAGATCACCAACTGAGCTGATGGCATGCATGAAGGATCGCGTACTCTGGAGAAGCATAATAGCCAACGCCAGTCGGCACGGCACATGATGATGATGATGACTGCATCTCACTGATTGTATAATTACGTTAACAGCACTTTACTGAGAAACAAAGACAGTTACTTATTGAGATGGAATCTACTCCTGAAGAAGATATAGCAAACATGGCTGAAATAACGTGGATGGATTTAGAACACTACACTGACATGATACAATAGTATCAGCTTTGAGAGAAATGATGTCAGTTTTGGAATAAATTTCACAAGTGGTAAAATACTGTCAAATTGGTACAGCATGAAACAGAGAAATATTTCACAAAAAGAAACATTACTCAATGTTATCTTATTTTAATAATAAAAAAATTGACGAAATATTTCTATGAACCTGGCTGGGCATCCAAATTTTGCCATTATTAGCCAAAGGCCGTCCCTATTGACAGTATCAAAGGCTTTGGGTCTACCTCTTCCCGTGCCACAGGAAGAAACACGGAAGTTCAGTTGTATGCCGGAATAAAACCGTGGGTCTTGATATGTATAATTATAAAATGGAATGGACAACTGTATTTCCATGTACTTCTTATGTTTCAAACTATAACTAAATGTATGAAAATTTCATAAATGCAGAGTTTTTTTAGGAAAAAAAAGAAGTAATGTGATGTTTTTAGACAATGATTGTGCCCAGCTCACAATCGGCTAGGTCTAGATATACACTACTTACCATCTGAGATATCTAGATCTACTTGTCGATCTCGTATTGTGATTCTATGTTGCATTCTCGCTAAATTAATGTCTGAAATAACCTCCTAACTACTTCTCCAGTCGTCTAATATGTCTAGATCTACTTGGGATACATTCAAGAGCAGTGGGGTGGTCATAGGCCATGTCCATACCCCTTTCTACATCATCAAAAATGGAAAGATTTCGATGTTTCTCTTCCTTTTTCTCGCTCGCCATCGCTCGTAACTATGCACCTTTTCATCACTTTGAAAAGTGTCACCGGAAACGCGGATGAAATATGTACAATCTAAATGTTACACCGGTTGTTTTATTGAAAAAAACAAAACAAAACCAAGAATCGCTATATCGACAATAGGCACAAATCGGAAAACCGGAAGCGTTGCTACAGTGACCAAAGGCACGGGAAGAGTCTATATATGAATACTATGACTATCGCTTCGTTTGGTTTATAGTGAGGGAGAGTTAAGCAAATTCGTCAGCCTCACTCTCTCTTCCTGATCATGTACCAGAGGCAAGACAAGTCAAGACGACTGGAGATAAGTCAGGATGCAGTGGATGGCCAGAGTGTTCTATTGTGTCTCACAAAGCTCAGTGCATTTCACAATGCTCTGCTATAATCGCCTTTCTGCGCGGTGGCCAAAACAAAGGCTCATACGCGCCGTCCGCCGATTACAGACTTTTTAAACACAGGGTAGACAAGGCCCTTTGTTTCCGTCAGGTAACACACTGAAACCAGCACACGGAACACAATGCGAATGAAACCAGCACACGGGAACACAATGCGAACAACACATAAGGCCGCCATTTTGGTGACCAGCATTTGAATTAGAAATTGTGCACACTCGCAAATATATTAAATCATATATCCCCAAGTAGAACACTGGTAATCCAGAAGTGTTGTCCACACGTTCACACACTTTAACACATTATCCGACAGCCCGTACTACGCAAAAGGTGCAAAACAGTGACACACTGGCGAAGATTTCGGCAGCCAAGCTGATCACGTGAGCCTTACTTTGACCTTACGATCAACATCGGGAAAACAGAAGTTATATATCAACCCACCTCCAACAAAGAATCTCTCTCTCTCTCTCTGAACCTTAAGTGCCCAGGGCACATGGGGCTTCCACAAGGGTTTTCCACAAATGCCTGCCCTTTGCTTTTTTCTGCTCTTGTCCAGGTGAGCTCTCAATTGCTCAGCATCCTCTCGGTTGTTCTTCTCCATGTCTCTTTTAGTTTACCCTTACTTCTATTCCCCTGTGGTGTCCATCTTAGTGCTATTTTTGGTAGTCTTCTTCTTCTTCTTCTTCGTTCGCACTGTCTGTCTATATCTGCAGTCCTGTCTCTTGGATAAATTTCACTGTTTTTTGTAACTCATGTATGGAACCGTAGAGCTTATCTTCTTTAGTGGTTTCACTGGGCCAGTAATTATTTCTCAGTGTCTCGTAGTTGATGCAGTTCTGGAGGATATGTTCCACGGTTTGGGGCACCTGGGCACATGTACATAGATTAGTAGTACCAACCTTAAACTTTGTATACATATGACTTCGGAGTCGGCTGTGTCCTGTTCGGAGACGGAAGATGGTGACTTGTTCCTTTCTGTTTAGCATGTGATAGTCATCATGTGGTGGTGTTTGTGGCTTCCTGTAGGTTTTTATCATGCTTTTCTTCTGATTATAGGTGACTGGTATGTCTGGTTGCTCCATTTCAGTGCCCTCTTTGGCCAGATGGTCAGCTTTCTCATTGCCTGGTATCCCACAGTGGGAGGGAATCCATTGCAAAGTGACTCCATGTTGTAAGCCAATTTTTGACAAGCATCCTTAAGGTCTGGTAGTTTGTTGCACTGAAGAGCCTCCAGTACTGATCTTGCATCTGTGAGAATTACTACAGGACATGTATCAATTCTGGAGTCTGATAGTTTTTCAACTGCAGCAATAATTGCCCTAACTTCTGCATCAAAGCTGTTGCAGTATTTACCAGTGGGTATGGAAATCTTGTCAATGGTGTTGTTTGGATATTCAATATAATTTTTGGTAGTGAGTTGTTAGTCATTCGGAGCACATGCCCCAACCATCACCAGCTTCTTTCCTCAATAATTGCTGTCAGTAGCTTCATCTGAATTTCTGCCAACAAGATGTTATTTCTTATGGTGTTTGGCCAAAATATTTTTCTAATTCTTCATAAACATTTAGTCTGGAAAGAATTCAACTTGCTTTCTATGGTTTTGGTGATTTTCCAGCATTCACTTCCATAGAGTAGTACACTTAGAACATTACTCTTAAATATCCTATTTTTCGTATTCATGCTTAGTTTTTTTTTTAATTTCCATATAGTCTGCAGCATCAGCAGTAGGCCATCTTGCTCACAACCAAGAGGCCTACATGAGTGCTGTTAGAGAGGCAAAGTTCTGCAAGGGACATGCAAATAAATGAATGAATGATATAGTCTGCAGCATTGCAAATGCCTGGTTGCTCTAGTAAGTCTGCTGTTGATGTCCTCTGTACTGTCTCCATTTTCTACTACTCTACTGCCAAGATATATAAATTCGTTGACCACCTCCACTAACTTGCTGTCTACTGAGTACATTTCTGTTGTTTACATTTAGCTTAATTAATTTTGTCTTTCCTACGGTGATCTTTAGTCCTATGTTGTTTGCATTCTGAGTTAGCTTGTTTATTTTATCTTGCATATCTTTATGGCTGCTTGATAGTAGACAAATGTCATTCACAAAGTCAAGGTCCTCCAGCACTGTGTCAAGGGTTCATTGTAATCCTCTGCATTTGTTTGGTGTTGCCTCCTTCATTAACCAGTCTACTGCCAAGATAAATAATGTTGGTGATAGTACACATCCGTGCTTCACTCCTGTTTGTACCCTAAAGCTGCTGGAGGTATGTTCTCCACAGATCACTTGCATTGAAAACCCACGTATAGGGCTTTGATTACATTCATTATCTTATGGGGGAAGCCATGCCATCTTAGAATTTTCCACAGTGCATCTCTGTTGACGCTGTCAAAGGCTTTCTCAAAATCTATAAACAATGCATATGTTGTGCCATGCCACTCATTTGCCTCTTCTAATATTTGTCTAAGTAAAAATATGTGGTCTATATATGATCTTCCTTTCCTAAATCCTGCCTGCTCTTTCTGAAGTTTTCCATGAAGTGCTGGTACAATTCTATTGATGATTATTCTGCAAAATACTTTACTGATGAATGGCAGTAGGGTAATGGCTCTCCATTTCCCACAATCTTTGAGGTCACTCTTCTTTTGTAGTTTTACTTCTTTTGCCAGTTTTCCACTCCTCTGGAGCTTTTTCTAGATCTCAAATTTGTTGTAGTATCCGCTAGAATTGTTTTGGTGTTTCTGTTTCTTCTGCTTTCAACATCTCAGCAATCACTTCATCTTCACCTGGTGCCCTGTCTAATTTTAGGTTCTTTATTACCTCCTTTACTTCACTTATTGTTATTGGTCCTGTATTGATGTTTATTTCAGTTTTTGTTTCAGGTATGTCTATTGTTTGTGCTGCTTGTGTTCTGTTTAGTAGAGTGTTAAAGTGTTCCCTCCATCTTTCAATTTTTTCTCTTTCTCCACTGACCAGTTGTCCATTTTGTGTCCTTACTGCACTCTCACATCTTGTGTTGAAGTTACCTGTCATCTGCTTTGTGATTTTGTATATGGTTTTCATGTCATTTGCATATGCTGCTTTCTCTGCTGCTTCTGCTAAGTTGTCATAGTATTGACGTTTATCTTGACGGCATGATACTGACCCAGAAATCGTGATAAAGGGACACAAGCTAAAATCCATAGAAAATTTCATTTATCTTGGCAGTACCCTTTCCAGGCAGTCAGTCTTGATGATAAAAATAAGCAACAAAATAGCTAAAGCCAGCGCAGCATTTAGGAGGCTACGAAAAAGTGCATGGGAAAGAAGAGGACTCAAACGTTACCACAAAGTTAAAGGTCTATAAAGCTGTCGTTCTGACCACACTAATGTATGCAGCCGAAACATGGACAGTCTACAGTAGACATGCAAGACAACTAAATCACTTCCATCTAGGCTGTCTCAGAAAAATACTGAACATAAAAAAGCAGCAAATGATACCTGACACTAAAGTCTTCACATGAGCTAATATTCCAAGCATCTACATAATGCTTCAAAAGGCGCAAATTCGATGGACAGTGCATGTAGTCAGAATGAATAACACTCGACTGCCCAAACAGCTCCTTTATGGGGAACTATTGAAAGGAAAATGGAAAGGTGGAGGGTAAAAAAAGCATTACAAGGATACACTCAAAACCTCACTCAAAGCCTTTGGAATAGACATAAACTCTTGAGAGGCCTTAGCCCATTATAGAGGGCTTTAACAACCCTGGGTGCTCAGGGAGCAGAGCGTTCAAGAATTGAAAGTGCTCAGCACAAACGCGCAATGTGAAAAGCCAAGGTAATACAGTCACCCACAGTTGAATCTGGACATATATGTTTCGTGTGTGGCAAAACTTTTAGAGCTCGTATAGAGCTAGTTGATCACGCACAGACACACTTCTCCTTACTTTGACTAAGGTGAATCTGTGATAATCATCGAAGACAATGGATGAACAAGAACAAAAACAACAACATTTTAATGTGCCACAGCAATCTTAACCAAGCAGCCCTGCCAAACAATAGCCATCAACATAAAGTCAAGACTCTTCATTAGCAATCAAAATAAGATTCATTGCCAACTCAAAAGATTATTCATTACTTTCTTCTGGTTTCCTTCAATAATTCTTAACATCTTACATCCTTCCTGTGCCGTTAAAGTCACATTAGGGTTCACATGGTACTTCGCTAAGTTTTCCTGTTTTCGGCGAGTTTTTTTAACCTCAACAAGGGATTTTATGTTTACTAATTATGCACAAATTATAGAACTGTTGCCCTGATTAGTCATGCCAATAAAATTCTGTTAAAAATCATAATCGGTAGACTTCGAAAGAAAATAGGAGAAGTCAATATGGTCCAAGCTGGTTTCAGGCAAGGAAGAGGATCAAGAGGTCATGTATTCAATATAAGATTAATAATACAGAAATGCAGAGAGTTTAATGTGAATCTATACTTAGCCTTTATAGACTACTCAAAGGCATTTGGGAAATAATGGAAATAATGGAAAAAATGGGATTTCCAACACATTTGATACAATTAACATCACTGCTATATCTAGACCAACAAGCAGCAGTAAGAAAAATGGTGAAACAACAACTTGGTTTGACATACAACAAGGGGTCCGTCAGGGGTGCATATTGTCACCTTACTTATTTAACTTGTATACTGAAAATATATGAGGAATGTTAGAGAAACTGTAGACAAAGAATATTACGATGCCATAACAATTGGAGGTTATGAAATACCAGAGATTAGATATGTTGATGACACAGTATTACTGACCACAAGACAAAAAGGAATGGAAAAACTAATTATGTCAGTCTGTAAGAACAGCGAAGAACAAAACCTCTATCTTAATGCAAAGAAAACTAAATTGATGAAAAATGACAAAACAAACAAGGCAGATGAAGTATGTATCAATGAGGAAAAACTGTAAGAAGTGGAGAGTTTTGAATATCTTGGATCACTACTAACTAGTAGTGGAGACACAATGAGGGAAATTAAAAAGAGGACATCTATCTCTCTTCAGAAAGTAAAACAACTAAAGAATCTGTGGAGATGAGCGGACAGAACCACAGAAATAAGATTTTTAAGTGCATGCATCTTTCCCATCGCAATATATGCATGTGAGACCTGGACACTTAACAAAACAGCTGAGTAACATATAAATGCCTTTGAATGCTACAGAAGAGTTCTTCAAATATCATGGACACAAAAAAGAACAAATATATCTATACTACAAGAGTTAATATTGAAGAAGGCTGGCTAGTAAAGAGGATTAAAGAGAGAAAACTTAAATATTTTGGACACATTAAACGTCATGATAATCTAGAGAAGACCGTCTTGGAAGGGTACATAATGGGAAAAAGAAAGAGAGGAAGACCAAGGCAAAGATGGCTGCAAGACATCGTTGATGACCTGCAAATGGATACATCAGCAGCAGGCCATCTCGCTCACAACCGAAAGGCCTACAGGAGTGCTGTTAGGGAATTCCACAAGGGACATGCAAATGAATGAATGAATGAAATTTGGCTTCTCTTAATAATGTCCTCTTTAGAGTTTTCTTTGGCCTTTTGTGTTCCATTTGACAATTTGTTTTGGGATTCTCTGACTTTCTTCTCATTACATAACAGACATATGTCCATCTCCTTTTCCTGATCACACATGAGACAGGTTATTGTTTTATTGTTTTTGCTCATCTGCCTTATCTCTGCGTTGTTCTTGAATTTGTTCCACTTTATGCCAAGTATTTTCCTGAGGCATTTATTTTCAAAAGAGTCTAATTTTTTGTCTATTTCTTTACTTGATTTCCAGCTTTCACATGCATAAATGAGGGTGGATATCACATTTGAATTGAGTAATCTTAACTTGGTTTTTGTGCTTATAACTTTTGAATGCCATATGTTCTCAAGATCCTTGAAGATCAGTGCTGCTTTTGCAATTCTAATTCTAACCTCCTTTCTAGTGTCACCATCCTGGTCCATGTAGCTGCTGAGGTATGCAAATTGGTTGACTTCTTCGATAGCTGTCCCTTCTATGTACATGTTTCCTTTTGTTTTTTTGCTGTTGTTAATTTCAAGTCCTATTTTGCTAGCCAGTGAAGACAGGCTGTCTGTTTTTTCTTGCATTAAATTCACACTGCCTTTGATTTATCACTTAGTTATGTCATCTGCAAAATCAAGATCTTCCCTCAATAATTACTACTTAAAAAATGCTCATTTGTCAGTCACAATAAGCAATTTGAAGGTTAACTATATTTTTTAAAATTTGTTATTTTTACTTTTGCATATTGTTTTTAGGCCTAGTCTATTGCATATTAAATAAATAATAGTGAAAATATAGTTGGGACATGTGCTCTGAAAGACTGACAACTCACTACCAAAATAGCATTAAGGTGGACACCACAGGGGAACAGAAGTAAGGGTAGACCAAAAGAGACATTGAGAAGAACAACAGAAAGGATGCTGAGCAATAGAGGGCTGACCTGGGCAAGAGCAGAAAAAAAGGCAAAGGACAGGCATTTGTGGAAAACCCTTGCGGAAGCCCCATGTACCCTGGGCACTTAAGGTTCAGAGAGAGAGAGAGAGTGAACATATGAAATTTCAGCCTTTATATGCACTGACAAGCAAAAAAAGGCTACAATTCACTTTGATGTGATGTTTGCATCACAGAGGTGGTATAGTACATAGTCTGCCATATCAATAATGCATGCTTGTACAATATGTACAAAGCAGTGGTCCAAATGTTTTAATTTTACCAAGCCTACAAAATAACTTAAATAATTAATTACTTTTAAATAATATTTTTTTTCTGATTACGTCTCAATATGTGAAAATGGATGGAGAAAACCACTGACACTGTTTGTCTTATTTAAAAATATGCTCTTGTTAGAACACAGCTGCCATGGAAACAGGGGATTGCAACACAGGAATTTCTTTTCCACCAGGAAACTGGGTAGGCAAAAAGTACTGCAGAGAAAAAACAAAAATATGAGCAAGTGAGCACATTTATTTGAGAGGTTGTTAACAGATGTGAAATACATTTTAAGCATAATTTAAGAATATGAAAATAAGCATGTGCATACTATTATGAAACAAAACGGTCAGCAGTATTTTGGGCTAATGAACAATATATCTTCTCAATAAACAAAAAAGAAATAACTAACTTTTATAATATGATGTATTTAGGTCTACAAATTTGCAGACACGTATTCAAAGTGACTGTCAAAATTATGTGGAAAGTAAAGTGCAAAAAATGACACTGTGATGTTTTGGATGAGGAGATACCTTGGCCACATCAAAAGACAGATTAGTTTGGAAGGGTTTATAGTAGAAGACATGGTGCCTGGCAAAAGAGAAAAGGGATGACTTCACTGCATGTGGAGTCAGGACATCATGGAAAGTCTGAATGTGTCATTGCAAGATGCTGGTCAATTTGTGCAAGACCGCATTGCATTCAGGAAGGCAGTGAGAGGAACAACAATCTGGAAAGGACATGTCACATGAATGAATGATGTTTTGGTGATGGCTGTAATCTACCTAATGTGACAGATTACATAAGATTGTTATTTATTTCTTGTTCTTGCACTTTTACACTTTAAAATATCTATTTTTTACTTGCAGTGCGTCATACCATTTCCTTTCTTACCTTTTGTTAGCTGAAGAAGATGCAAACTGAAATATCACATAGATGTCTTGCTGTTATAAACAAAAGCTTATTACTGTTGTCTTTTTCTTTTCCTTTTTTTTTTTAACCTATTGCTCTATGGAAATGACAATTAAGGAATGGACAATATCACTACATTTAAATACATAACAGTACATTTGTTATATTCAGCTACTAGAAGCTCAGGTACGTAATTTTTTCCCTGTTCACTCAACACCTAACATCCATATGCACAGACATATCTTACATTCTTCCCATGCCGTTAAACATCACATAGGGCCCTTTTCAAAATCCTGCCTGTTCTTCTCTCATTGCAGCATCCACTATATCTTTAATTCTATTCAGAATAATGTTGCAAAATACTTTTAACACAACTGATAGTAAGGTCTCCAGTTGTTGCAATTGCTAAGGTTGTGTTTTTTTTGGTATTTTAACAATGATTCCTTTTTTTCCATTTAGAAGGGACTTTTTCTTCTTTCCAAACTTTATTGAACATTCTCTGTAGTTGTTTCATGTTGTCTATATTAATAGCTTTTAACATTTTGGCTGTTATTTCATCTTAACCTGCAGCTTTGTTGTTAGCCATTAGATTCATTGTTGTTTCAATTTCATGCAGTGTAATTTCATCTAGGTTTACATTTAGTTGTGGGAATAGTAAATTAGTTACAAGGTCTATCAGTTCTTTTGGATATGGTTGATTAAGTAATTCTTGAAAGTGTTCGGCCCATCTTTGCTTTTGGTCTTTACTTGATGTTAAAAGTGTGCCAGTTTTGCTAAGGATTGGTCTTTCTTTGGATGCAGTAGTACCTGTTAGCCTCTTTTGTATGCTATATAGAGTTTTGCTGTCTTCTGTTTTTGCTGACTTCTCCGCTTCTTTCGCCATATTGTACATGTATTCTCTTTTATAGCTTCTAGCTGAACTTTTTACTTTATTGTCTATTTCTTTGTATGTTGTTTTTGCCAAATCTCTTTCAAGATCTGTTTTTACATTCAACATGGCTGCCTGTCTATCATGTATGTATTTCCATGTGTTATCTGATATCCATGCTTTTTTATTTGTTGTTTGTAGTCCAGCACTTGTTTCAGTGCTGTAATTAAAGCTGTGCTGTAAGAATTCCATCTTACATCTGTACATCCTTCCCGTGCCATTAAGCGTCACATAGGGCTCGCATAGTTGTTTGCCAAGTTTTCCTGTTCTCAGCGAGTCTTTCAACCTCATCAAGGGATTTTATGCCCACTAAACTGGCTTCTCTTAACAATGTCCTCTTTAGAGTTTCATGCAGTCGACCTCTTTTTCTTCGGCCTGTTGTGCTTCACTTGATAGCTTGTTTTGGTATTCTCTGATTGTTTCTTCTCATCACATGGCCTAAAAATGTCTATCTTCTTTTTTTGATCACCCATGAGACAGATTGTTGTTTGATTATCTGTCTTATCTCTGCATTGTTCTTGAATTCATTCCACTTTATGTCAGGTATTTTCCTTAGGCATTTGTTTTCAAAAGAGTCTAATTTCTTGTCCATTTCTTCAGTTGATTTCCAGCTTTTGCATGCATAAATGAGGGTGGATATCACATTTGAATTGAATAATCTTAAACTTGTTTTTGCCATAAGTCATCTATGTCTGTCTCCTCTACCTCACTGAATGCAGCGAACTGTTTGGTAATTCTAGATTAAAATTACTCTTGTTATATTCATCTTGTAGACTCTGACTTTATCTTTCTGAGTATTGCTTTCTTGTGTTGGCTTTTCAGTTTTAGTCTTATTTTCCCTATACACAGATTGTGATCACTGTTGACATCTGCACCCCTATATGCTCTTACATCTATCAAAGATGTTCTGAATTGCTTTCTAATACAAAAATGATCTATCTGATTTCTGGTTCTATCATCTGGAGAAATCCATGTTGTTTTATGTATTTCTTTGTGTGGAAATACTGTTCCTCCAATGACCATGCCCTCTGTTAGACATAATTCAATTAATCTTTCTCCATTCTGATTTACCGTATCAACCTCTTCTTTGCCCGTAACTTTTTCAATGTCGGTGTTATCTTTTCCTACCCTGACGTTAAAATCTCCCATGACAACTAAGATGTCATGTTTAGGAACTTTGTTAATGAGTTGTTGTAGCTGGTGATAGAAAGTGTCTTTTATTTCATCATCTGCATCATTTGTGGGTGCAAAGCATTGTATGATTGTCATTCTTCCATGTCTTATTTGGAATTAATATACAACTGTTCACTGGTTCCCATTCTGTAAGGCTCTTTGCTGCCGCAGTTGACATAATTATACCTACTCCTTCATGATATTTCCCATTGCCACTGCCTGAATGTATAATTAACTTCAGGTTTTCAGCCGATCTTTTCTCTGCTTCTGGCCATCGCATTTCACTGATGCCCAGGATGTCTAGGTGATATTTATCCATTTCTTGGATTACCAAGAAATACCAGTATTGGACAGTCACAAAGTGTAAACAATTTAATGTGGTTAGAAGTGCCATTAGTTGCCTTTGGAAGAGACAATTTCAAGAAACTGGCTTAGTTGCAGACCAGCCGTGCAGTGGAAGACCCATAGTCACAACTCCTGCCGAACACCACTTCATATGGCTGCGTCATCTCAGGAATCAATTTGCATCTGCATCCTCAACAGTCCATTCAATGATAGCAGCTCGTCGAATTTCAGATAAAACGGTCAGGAACTAGCTGCACGATGATGGTCTTTGGGCAAGAAGACCCTACAGAGGTCCTGTTTTTACAGACAGGCATCACCAGAACCGACTGCAGTGGGTGAGCCAGCATCATCTATGGACCATTGTGAATGATTGGAGAAAGGTTTGGTTTAGTGATGAATCATTCTTTCTTCTCCAGCGACACGATAGATAGAGAAGAGTTTACTATAGAGTCCATGAGCGCTACACCCAGAACTGCTTGGATGAGGCTCCTCCACATGGTGGTGGAGGTGTACTGGTGTGGGGGGGGGCGATCAATTTCAAGGGAAGAAGTGACCTGGTGCAAACTGAAGGAAGCCTGAATGCCCAACAATACGTCGCTGAAACTCTTTGTCCTCACGTCCTTCCACTTCTGGCTGCACCAGGGTCGATTTTTCAGCACAATAACATTTGACCTCATGTGGCACAACTCACCACCCAGTTCCTCGCTGACAACAATGTCCAGACCATTCCATGGCCATCCATGTCATTAGACATGAACACAATAAAATACTTATTGGATGAACTCAACAGACAAGTCCGCCAGCGAGACATGGCGCCAACCAATCTCTGACAGTTGTCTCTTGCACTGCGGGAAAAGTGGGCAGCCATCCCACAACAGATCCAACAGCTAATCAGATCCATGTCAAGGAGATGTCATTCTCTGATACAGGCCAGAGGAGATCATACACCTTACTGAAACAGAGGCATCAGTCACAAAGAGTAAAAGTCCAAACCAACTTTAATGAACATCAATTCATTGATAAAGTCTTAAAGTTTCTTCATGCCAAGACTGAAACATTAACTCCATAAAATAAAATTTTGATACACGTTTGAAATTTGGGTCTGTTACGACTACAGTAGTGTTGCGTTTCTTTTTTTTTAACAGTATTGTAGAAGATGTGCTCTTTCATTTCCCCGGGCTTGGCTGTAAAATGGGTGCTGAAATCCATTATCTGCATGACTAAGATCACTTTCCAGAGAACATTGGTGACTTAAGTAAAGAGCAAAGTGGAAGATTTCACCAAGACATAAAAACAATGGAAACCAAATACCAAGGGATGCACACATGATGGGAGATCCAACTCACAAAAGTCTTTCTAAAGGGAGCTTCTTATGTGTCAGATGAGTGGAAAGTTTGTATCATAAACTTGTGCTTTTACTGTGAAATTAGTACATTTTCACATAGTACACTTTTCTTTTAGTTTTTAACATATTTTCTTCATGCTTCTTACATCTTACATCCTTCCTGTGGCATTAAATGTCACATAGGGCTCGCATGGTAGTTGCCATGTTTTCCTGTCCTCGGTGAGGTTTTCAACCTCATCAAGGGATTTTATGCCTGTTAATGTGGCCTATCTTAACAGTGTCCTCACATCTCTCTCTCTCTGAACCTTAAGTGCCCAGGGCACATGGGGCTTCCGCAAGGGTTTTCCACAAATGCCTGTCCTTCGCCTTTTTTTCTTCTCTTGCCCAGGTGAGCCCTCTATTGCTCAACATCCTTTCTGTTGTTCTTCTCCATGTCTCTTTTGGTCTACCCTTACTTCTGTTCCCCTGTCCATCTTAGTGCTATTTTTGGTAGTGAGTTGTCAGTCATTTGGAGCACATGTCCCAACCATCGCCAGCGTCTTTCCTCAATAAGTGTTGTCAGTGGCTTCATCTGCATTTCTGCCAATAAGATGTTATTTCTTATGGTGTTTGGCCAAAATATTTTCCTAATTCTTCGTAAACATTTATTCTGGAAAGAATTCAACTTGTTTTCTATGGTTTTGGTGATTTTCCAGCATTCACTTCCATAGAGTAGTACACTTAGAACATTACTCTTAAATATCCTGATTTTCACATTTATGCTTAGTTTTTTTATTTCCATATAGTCTGCAGCACTGCAAAAGCCTGGTTTGCTCTAGTAAGTCTGCTGTTGATGTCCTCTGTGCTGTCTCCATGTTCTACTACTCTGCTGCCAAGGTATACAAATTCGTTGACCTCCTCCACTAACTTGCTATCTACTCTAAGTACATTTCTGTTGTTCACATTTTGCTTCATTAACTTTGTCTTTCCTACGTTGATCTTTAGTCCTATGTTGTTTGCATTCTGAGTTAGCTTGTTTATTTTATCTTGCATATCTTTGTGACTGCGTGTCCTCACATGGTCAGCCTTTTTTTCTTCAGCCTGGTGTATTCTTGGTAGCTTGGTGTATCACTTGATAGCTGGTTTTGGGATTCTCTGATTCCTTCTTCTCATCATGTGACAGACGTATGTCCATCTCCTTTTCCTGATCACCCATAAGACTGGTTTATATTCACTCATCTGCCTTAAAAGTAAAGATAGTCCCATAGCATTTCAAATGCCGTAGGGGGTGAAGCGTTAGAGACCTCATTATGCTGGGTCATCAGCGTATGAGGTAGGGTGACCAGTTCCTTTCCTCGCTGCCTTTACTTCCCAGATTTTCTCTGGTACCCATTTTACGAGGCTGGGTCGACCTCAGGGCCGTATTGGTCGGAAAAAAAAATCCCGCTCAGCTGGGGATTCGAACCCTCGACCATTTGGTTGCTAGACGAGTGCTCTAACCACTACGCTAGCCGGCCCCTCATCTGCCTTATCTCTGCATTATTCTTGAATTTGTTCCACTTTATGCTGAGTATTTCCCTTAGGCTCTTGTTTTCAAAAGAATATAATTTATTGTCTATTTCTTTAGTTGATTTCCAGTTTTCACATACATAAATGAGGGTAGATATTACATTTGAATTGAATAATCTTAACTTGATTTTTGTGCCTATAACTTTTGAGTGCCATATGTTGTCAGGATTCTTGAAAGTCAGTGCTGCTTTTACAATTTGAATTCTAACTTCCTTTCTGGTGTCAGCATCCTGGTCTATGTAGCTGCCAAGGTATGCAAATTGGTTGACTTCTTCAACAGCTGTCCCTTCTATGTATATTTTTCCATTTTGATTAATGGGAAGTTTGATTATTTTTGTTTGTCTTTGTTAATTTCAAGATCTGTTTGCTACCCAAGGAAGACAGTGAATCTCAAAAGACAAATACAGGAAGTAAAAGCAGAACTCAAAGATACAGCAAAATCCAGACCCATGGTTTAATCCTTTTTCGAATTCTGCTTTTCAACATTCACCATGGAAGAACTCAACAAGGCTACACAAAAACTAAAAGACAAGAAATCATCAGGAAAAGATGGTATAACAAATGAAATGATAAAGAACCTAGGACCAGCAGCAAAAACAGCCCTCCTTCACATCCACAACCAGTCCTGGAGCTTCAGAAAGTTTCCTGACACGTGGAGAGAGGCAGTCATCACTCCCATCAGGAAAAAAGGAAAAAAAACAAGCACAACAAATTCAGCTACAGACCTATCAGCTTCCTAAGCTGCATGGGCAAAGTGATGGAAAGGATGGTCAACACCAGACACAACACCTAGAAAAAAAAATCACCTGATAAACAATGCACAGTCAGCATACAGGAAACATCACAGCACAGAAGACCAGCTCATCCACTTAACATAAGAAATAGAACTCTTTTCGGAGAAGAAAAAAGTTTTGGCTACCTTTGTAGACTTAACACAAGCACTTGACAAAGTATGGAAAAAAAAGTCTCCTCCTGAAACTACTCAACAATAAGGTTGAAGGAACAATGTTTTGGTGGATACAAGATTTCTTGAGATACAGAACAGCCAGAGTCAAAATGAATAGAAAACTAAGCCACAGAGTCACCCTACGCTAAGGTGTTACTCAGGGAGGAGTTATTTCTCCCACTCTGTTCCTGATATACATAAACGACATCACAGACAAATTGCCCAACAGCATATCACACGCCCTGCATGCAGATGACTTCACTGTGTGGAATGCTGCAGAAAAAACATCAACAGCAACCCACAGAATGCAGGAAGCACTAAATACTATAGCCAAATACCATGGCCAAAAAATGGGGAATGATGATAAACCCCACAAAGTCCACAGCCACCTGCTTCTCATTGTCCAACAAGACAGAAAACTTTAAACTAGAATTACAAGGAAGAGAGCTTACACAGACAGAACAGCCAACATACCTCGGAGTGAAACTGGACAAGAGGCTAACCTGGAAGCCACACCTGCAGGACACATAAAACAGAGCAATAAAAAAGCTAGCTTAGTCAAAAAGCTGGCAGGCACAACCTGGGGAGCCAAGAGCAACATACTAAAAAAGGCATATACGGGTACCATAAGGCCAACACTTGAATATGGCATGACAGCCTGGGCCACAGCCTCCAGCACAAACACCGCTTGCCTAACAAAATTGCAAAACACTGGCCTGCAGCTGATCAGAGGAGGAATGAAGAGCACTCCCATCACAGAGATGGAGAAATACACACAAATTCATCCTCTTAAGTCAGGCACAAAGAAAAACTAATGATCCACAAACAAAAAGTTAATACGCCTGACAACCCACCCTGTGAACAAAAAGAATTCAGGAGTCTAGAAAAAACAGACTGAAAAGAACCAGGGGGTCTTTATAGTGTTGTTGCAGTTGTGTTGTCAGATGAGTGAACCATCTGACAACACAATACAACAACACTATAAAGACCTCCTTTGCACCTCTCATGAAGAAATTGAACCACACCAAATTGTGGAGGAGCACATTCACTGTGAAAAGATAAACAGTCCTCACAGAGGTACCAGGCATACACAAAAAGGACTATTTAACAACAATTCAGATGAAGACACTGACACAGGAGCTGATTGACAGCAAATGCAACCCAGCTGAATGGGACACATGTGTACACAGATGGGTCTGCAGAAAAAGCAGTAAAAAATGGAGGTGGGGGCACAGATGGGAGACAAACCAAAAAGGCCTTCGCAATGGGAAAATTTCCTCCAACTACAGGGCAGTATCAACAGCCCTTCTTGAAGCCCTCAGAACACTTAAAACAGAAAATCAGCACCCACCACACAAAATAGCTTTTTCACAGACTGCAGGGCACTTCTGGAATCTCTAAAAACAACAAACAACCCACAGGCAAACATACAGGAAATCACAACAGAACTGATGCACCTTACACTGTCAACAACCGTGGCCTTACAATGGGTACCATCCCACTGTGGAATAACTGGCAATGAAATAACTGACAGTCTATCTAAAACTGGCAGCAATCAAGATCACACTAATCATCCAGTAAACTACCAGGAGGCAAAAACCATAATCCATAACCAGTGCAGATCTGAATGGAAAAATAAACTGAAATGCAACAATGAACCAGATCCAATACACCAACTACAAAGACATCAGCAAACCATCCCCTTTTGCCTAAGGACAGGCCACTGCAGACTATTCAAAAAGTCTCACACAGATAAGTGTCGATGTGGCAGTGGAGTCAAGACTCCAGAACATATTCTACAAGAGTGCCAAAACCATGCAGACCTGAGGCATGAGACATGACCAGAGGACATACACTTGGAGGCAGAAGCTTTGGGGCTCCTATCAGGATCTGGATAGGACTGCAGGCTTTGCCATGTCGACAGGGATCAAGATCCGAAGAGACCAACAACCTCGAACATGCGGAAGAAAAAGAATTGATAAGAGTTATGTCATCAGTAAAATAAAATCTTCTAGTTGGGTCCCATGTACCCAATCAATACCTCTGTTACTTGTGCAGCATTTCTTCATTATGAACTCTCTGGCAATTCCAAAAAGCAAAGGAGATAATATACATCCTTGTTTCACACCTGTTTCATTCTGGAACCATCCACTCATTCCTTCTTCTGTGTTGGCTGACCAAACATATCCGCTGTAGAGATTCTTAATAATGTTGACAATTTTAGATGCTTTTCCATATAGTCTTAAAATTCTCCACAATGAATCTCTGTGTATGCTGTCAAATACCTTTTTAAAGTCTATGAAGTTCAGGATTAATGGTTCTTGCTTTTCAATATATTCTTCAAGTGTTATTCTTAGAGTAAAGATCTGGTCGAGACAACTTCTCCCTTTTCAAAATCCTGCTTGTTCTTCTCTCATTGCAGTACTGAGTCTATTCAAAATGACTTTGCAAAATACTTTTGACAGAACTGATAGTAAGGTTCATTCATTCATTCATTTGCATGTCCTTTGCGGAACTTTGCCTCCCTAACAGAACTCCTGTAGGCCTCTCGGTTGTGAGCAAGATGGCCTGCTGCTGATGCATCCATTTGCAGATCATCAACAATGCCTTGCAGAAATCTTCACCTTGGTCTTCCTCTCTTTCTTTTTTCCATTATGTACCCTTCCAAGACGGTTTTATTTAGATTATCATGACGTTTAATGTGTCTAAAATATTTAAGTTTTCTCTCTTTACTAGCCAGATACTGTCATAGAGATATTGAAGGCTGGCTAGTAAAGAGGATTAAAGAGAGAAAACTTAAATATTTTGGCCACATTAAACGTCATGATAATTTAGAGAAGACCGTATTGGAAGGATACATAATGGGAAAAAGAAAAAGAGGAAGACCGAAACGAAGATGGCTGCAAGACATCGTTGATGATCTGGAAATGGATGCAGCAGCAGCAGGCCATCTTGCTCACAACCGAGAGGCCTACAGGAGTGCTGTTTGGGAGGCAAAGTTCCGCAAGGGACATGCAAATGAATGAATGAACTAGCCAGCCTTCTTCAATATTAAGTTC
This sequence comes from Achatina immaculata, assembly GCA_009760885.1. Classification (NCBI taxonomy): domain Eukaryota; kingdom Metazoa; phylum Mollusca; class Gastropoda; order Stylommatophora; family Achatinidae; genus Lissachatina; species Lissachatina immaculata. Next base: position 33,767,621 of record CM019706.1, read on the forward strand.
TTGTAGTATGGATATATTTGTTCTTTTTTGTGTCCATGATATTTGAAGAACTCTTCTGTAGCATTTACATTCAAAAGTATTTATGTGTTTCTCAGCTGTTTTGTTAAGTATCTAGGTCTCACAGGCTTATGTTGCAATGGGAAAGATGTATGCCCTTAAAAATCTTATTTTTGTAGTTCTGTCTGTTCCTCACCACAGATTCTTTAGTTGTTTTACTTTCTGAAGAGCGATAGATGTCCTATTTTTAATTTCCGATAGTAAGGTTACTCTTCTCCAATTATTGCAGTCGCTAAGATTGGCTTTTTTGGTATTTTAACAATGATACCTTTTTTCCATTTAAAATGGACCTTGAAGTCTTGTCATAGCTTCCTGGGCTTGTCTTACATCCTGAAATATTGTACAGGATATAGTCTAAACAAACAACTTCTTAGATGCACATCTAACATGCAAAAACCTGATAAAGGCCTCTATATCATATAGATATTTCTTCAAATGATGAGGGATTTTTAGAAATATATCAAATGTCTGAAAATGAATCTAAACAAGTCCCATACCATTTGCATGTCGTATGGGTATGTGATCTCCACCTTCTTTGCACTAAAATATAATCTGTTTGATTCTTGGTTTTTCCAGCAGGTGATGTCCATGTGTAAAAGAGTTCTTGGATGTTGTCTAAAAAACATGTTAGCGACCATTAGCTCATTTTCCATGCAAAATGCCATTAGACTGTCACCAGATGAATTGGCTATGCAGGCCAGAGATATTTTAACAACAGCAGCTAAAGATATGGTTCTAGTAAAGAAAACACAAAAGAATGGATGAATTACACCAGCCACACTAGAACTAATAAAACATTGTAGAGAAATGAAGACCAACTGGAAAGTGACAAATACCAACAAAGAGGAACATAAATCCTTAATAAAAGAAGTAGAAAGAAATATAAGAAAAGACAAAAAAAAAACAGTACATATAGGATTGTTATGAAAGAATAGAAGGGCATCAGAAATATGGAAGAGATAGTGAAATGTTTAAAGAAATGAAGCCACTGATGACAAATGTCACACCAAAGCTAAATGTAGTTTGTGATGAGATGGGAAAGACCTCAACAGAGGCAGAGGAAAGTATCATAAAACTGACTGTGAAAGCAGAAATCAACAGTGCGAATTACTATTGGAGGAGGAAGAAACCGAACCAGCAACAGAAGAAGTTTCATGGGCAATAAGGTAAAATTCCTGTTTCCATGCTATTAAGGCATATTGGGGAATACGTTGTTAGGCCCATATTTTCCATGACTGTCAGCACAGGAAAGTGTGATCACACCTGGCCGCTTTAACTTCCCAAATTTCTCTGGTACCCATTTTTAGAGCCTGGGTGAACCCAGGGGCCTTTTTCGGTGTGTACCAGAAAAAAATCCCACTGCTGGGACTGAACCCGGTTTTGCAATAAAGCATCTGAAAAATGGTAAATCATCAGGATGTGATGAGATCTGAACTTATTAAAGTAGGAGGAAAGGAATGTGCAACAATCTATCATGCACTATGTAAAAAGATATGGCATTCAGGTATTTGGCCAGAAGAATGAAAAAGAACTATATTCATACCACTACCAAAAAAGGTAACTTGAAATTATGCACAAACTACAGAACCATTTCCCTGATTAGTCATGCCAGTAAAATTCTATTAAAAATCATAATGGGGAGACTTCGTAAGAAAATAGAAGTCAATATGGTCCAAGCTGGTTTTAGTCAAAGAAGAGGGACAAGAGATCATATATTCAATGTAAGATTAATAATAGAGGAATGCAGAGAGTTTGATGTGAATCTATATTTATCTTTTATAGACTACTCAAAGGCATTTGATTGTGTACAACATCAGAAACTTTGGGAAATAATGGAAAAAATGGATTTCCAACACATGTGATACAATTAATATCACTGCTGTATCTAGGCCTACAGGCAGCAGTAAGAATAAATGATGAAAGAACAATTTGGTTTGACATACAACAAGGGGTCTGTCAGGGGTGCATATTGTTTGCTTTACTTATTTAATTTGTATACTGAAAATATAATGTTAAATAAGATGTAGACAAAGAATATTACGATGCCATAACAATTGGAGGTTATGAAATACCAGAGATTAGATATGCTGATGACACAGTATTACTGTCCACAATACAAAAAAGGAATGGAAAAACTAGTTATGTCAGCTCATAAGAACAGTGAAGAGCAGAACCTCTATCTTAATGCAAAGAAAACTAAATTAATGACAACTAACTAAACAAATAAGGCAACTGAAATATATAAATGAGGAAAAATTAGAAGAAGTTTTGAATATCTTGGATCCTTACTAACTAATAATGGAGATACAATGAGGGAAATTATGAAAGAAGGACATCTATCGCTCTTCAAAAATTAAAACAACTAAAGAAGTTGTGAAGAGGAACAGACAAAACTACAAAAATAAGATTTTTAAGGGAATGCATCTTTCCCATCGCAACATATGCCTGTGAAACTTGGACACTTAACAAAACAGCTGAGAAACACATAAATGCCTTTGAATGTAAATGCTACAGAAGATTTCTTCAGATATCATGGACACAAAAGAACAAATATATCCATACTACAAGAACTTAATATTGAAGAAGGCTGGCTAGTAAAGAGATTAAAGAGTTTTAAACACATTAAATGTCATGATAATCTAGAGACCATCTTGGAAGGGTACATAATGGGAAAAAGAAAGAGAAGAAGACCAAGGCAAAGGTGGCTGCAAGATATTGTTGATGTTCTGCAAGTGGATGCATCAGCAGCAGGCCATTTTGCTCACAACCAAGAGGCCTACAGGAGTTCTGTTAGGGAGGCAAAGTTCACAAGGGACATGCAAATGAATGAATGAATGAGGTATGCAAGACAATGACTTTGATGGCAACTATACACTAAAAGAGATTGTAGTGAGATCTAGGAAATCACGTAGACAAAGAAATTACTTACCTGGAATTCTACAAATGCAACAGGCGATCCTCCTTTGTTGTGCATTCTGAGACGAAGAAAACCTTGAAAACTGAAATTGTTTGAAAAATATTACATGTAAATAAAAAAAGCTATAAAATATATATTATTTATTAGCACAATATATTGATCATTAGACTTTTTTATCCGTCAGAAAAGTCACAAAATTATGCATACACAATCTGAATTATCCATTTTTTGTCCCATCAAAATTTAAATATCATGGTTTTGTTAATTAGAAGAATTCGCCTCACCTGCTGAACAAATCTTTAAGCTCCTGTTCTGAACTGAACTGTCCAAGATTTGCTACAAACAATGTGGAGCACGGTGTGGCCAGTGAAAGATTTGAAGGCGAGCTACTAGCTACACAACTAGTCATCTAGACAAATAGTATACAAGTATTAATATGAAAGGTGAATGTTGAAATTTATGATGCATTTGCAATTTAATGTACAGAAAATGCAAGCATAGAAAGACTGGACCTTAAAGCACAATCATAGTTTGTTATTACAAAGACTGATTAAGCTAATAAAATTCTGGCAGAATATGAGAAAGAAAAGGGAATATCATACACATATGTACTATGATTTATGCAAAACTTTTAAACCCAAATTCTGTGAAGGAAACTTTTGTGAAAAATAATATTAGATTTTTAGATTTGCTTCCTTTGACATGTCTGTGTTCAGCGTTACCAATAAAAATAGCAAAAAAGGGATATGATCCCTTTAATATTTTACACTTCATTTGAAATTTGTTTGTTTACACATGTTTAATGTTTTATATACTGTTCAAAAAAAGAAACGCAACAAATACGATGTTGCGATTTAAACTGAAGTTTGCTGATCAGACAAAGGCAAATTGTCTGAAGCGTTCAGTTGGACATCAACTGCACGTGCTTACCTGAATTATACTCATTAGATGATTCATGAGCACAGAAAAGCAACACTAGTCAAGACAGCATTTTTGACAATAACTCATGACAGGTTCACGAGAATCCCGTGAAACTTACTGAACACAAAATTCACTGGCCATGTTATTGAATGCCTATAAAAGATTGACACTCCTCAAATCAATTCATTTGAAACTCTATTGTGCAAGTATGGTCCATCTCACTACAGAGCAACGACTCATCATCATTGGACGTTTACAGACTGGACAGTCACAAAGTGTAGACAATTTAATGTGGTTAGAAGCACCATTAGTCGCCTTCGTAAGAGACAATTTCAAGAAACTGGCTCAGTTGCAGACCGACCGCGTAGTGGAAGACCCATAGTCACAACTCCTGCCGATGGCTGCGTCATCGATTTGCACCTGCGTCCTCAACAGTCCAGTCAATGATAGCAGCTCGTCAAATTTCAGATAAAACGGTCAGGAACCGGCTGCACGACGCTGGTCTTTGAGCAAGAAGACCCTATGATATCTTGTTCTTACAGACGGATATCGCCAGAACCAACTGCAGTGGATGAACCAGCATCATCTATGGACCATTGCGAATGATTGGAGAAAGGTTTGGTTTAGTGATGAATCATTCTTTCTTCTCGACAGATGGAGAAGAGTTTACTACAGAGTCCATGAGCGCTACGGCCAGAACTGCTTGGATGAGGCTCCTCTACATGGTGGCGGAGGTGTACTGGTGTGGGGGGGGGGAATCATTCCGTGGCCATCCATGTCATCAGACATGAACACAATAGAACACTCATGGGATGAACACAACAAACAAGTCCGCCAGCGAGACATGGCACCAACCAATCTCCGACAGTTGTCTCTTGTGACAGCCATCCCACAACAACAGATCCGACGACTAATTGGATCCATGTCAAGATGATGTCGTTCTCTGATACAAGCCAGAGGAGATCATACACCTTACTGAAACAGAGGCATCAGTCGCAAAGAATAAAAGTCCAAACCAAATTTAATGAACATCATTTCATTGATAAAGTCTTAAAGTTTCTTCATGCCAAGACTGAAACATAAAATAAAATTTTATACAAGTTTGAAATGTGGTGTCCATTACGACTACAGTATTATTGCGTTTCTTTTTTTGAACAATATATAATTGAAAAAAATGTATGAGTAACTCGTTTTTTAAAATTGATTTGTTTTTCATGTATGAGGTTCTTTTCCAAATTGATAGTCTTTCTAAATCTGGAGCCCTTTTGCCAGATATACTTAATTCAGCACTCATCATCATCATCATGTGCCGTGCCGACTGGCGTTGGCTATTATGCTTCTCCAGAGTATCCGATCCTTCATGCTGGCCATCAGCTCAGTTGGTGATCTCCTCTCATACCATCCCATCAGACTGTCCAGTATCATTTTTCTTGGTCTTCCTCTTGATCTTCTTCCTTCTATCTTTCCTGTTGTTATAATATTTTCAATGCCCCCTCTTCTCATTGCATGTCCTATGAAAGTACATTGTCTCTCTCTTATCTTTTTGACAAGGTTTTTTTGTCTCTCCAGCTCTTCTTCTACATTCTTCATTAGTTATTTTTGCTGTCCAGGGGATTCGCAACATTCTTCTAATAAACCACATTTCTGCTGATAGCAGCACTAAATAGTATGAAATAAAAATCTGAGTAAAAAATTTGTACAGAAAAATTGATTTGCTGAATGCAATTAAAAAAAACAAAATTAATTAAAAACATTAATAATATGAATATTAGTAAATAACTTGGTATGAAACTGCGTAATGAAACAGTTTATTTTAATATTAGATGAAATTTTATGTTGCAAATTTCAATTTAAAACTTTAATTTTAACTTGTTAGGAAAAAAAACTCCCCAATACAGTAAGACTCACTTAGATGTACTGTGAAATATAGGGTGATTTTGGTAGGCTGGTTTGTTCACCGTTGTCCGATTCAAATGAATTTAGGTGCATTTTAGTCAGATAGACAACTTACATTAGGAAAAAAAAACAAACGATAAAAGATAGATATAATGGACCATGATATACTTACAGGGCCTGCTAACATTGGCGCTGACATTAAAGTTGGAGTCTGGCCAACGGTTGGGACGCTCGCTGCCATAGGAGTAGGAGGTGGGCCTATTATCGTTGTATGTTGAACCTAATTATAAAGAATTCGAAAGTGTACTGGGTTAATGACAAAGGTGGGAAGCCGCACGTTTGGATATTTGTCAGTTCTACGACACTGTTTTGTTCAATATTTATATAATGCGTTTCTTGCAGATGCCATCTTGTCATATTTCTTTGCAACTTCCCGTGTAGGGTCTATGTTTTAAAAAGAAAAGTCATTGTAAAATAAATATATAAGCGTAAGCAGCTTAGACGAATTTAGAGGCATTTAGAAAACATATTTTAGCTCGTGTTAATTGTTAATAACGGGAAAACAGGATTCACATGAGAAATTTCCGCAGAAGGATTTCATATAAATTAAAAATAAAATGTCATAGCATACTGAAATTATCACATCAGGAAAGAAATCAGCTATCGGGATTATACAAAACAATAAACAACGAAATAAGATCATTTTTTAAAACATTATTTCTGTACATTCTGTTGTGCGAGACCATAGAGATTTCCTTTCCTAAAACTAACAGGACAAAAAAGGCATTCACATACTAAAATACACAGAAAATAAAACAAGTTACAGATAAACGTTCACTATGAATGAATAATAAACTGATAAACAAAACGATCACCCGGTTGTGCTATTTGGAACTAACTACGATAAAATGGATATTGATTAGGGCTACGATTTATAAAGATTAATTGAATCTTTTAATCATTAAATTTACTTACCTGGCACGGTAGGCACCATGAAATAAATAAAAAAAAAAGGTGGTCTTTCTACCCAGGTTAAGTTTAATCAATAACCCTCACCACACACGTGGTAAAATTATCTAGCGAGCCCATGCGGGCATATTAAAAAAAAAATTATTATTATTACTATTTTTGGTCATTGAAATTTCATAATTAATTACTTAATTCTCATCAGCGGCTCATCTTCGGAGAAACAACATAAAACGTTGAAATGGAAAATTTAAGTGAACATTGTGGATTTCAGTTAAATGCAAGTGGAAAAGTCGAAGACAGGTTAAAAAAAAAAAAAAAGAAAATTAACTGCTGTCAGTGCAATTTAAAAAATCGGGCATGGTGGCTGTAATACATCTCTTTCTTATCACGCTTAGCATAAATACCCAACAATATCAATGTATGCTTGCTGATACTCACACGCTAGTGAACAGTGTAGTTTAATAATAGGTTCGGCATATGTCCGTATCTTGTACGGAAAATCCGTATTTTAAACGTTATGTTTCTGTCTGCATCATACTAGGGAAAAAATTAATTAAACGTCCGTATTAAAAAAAAAAACAACTTATCACGCAGTTAAATAAAGTTCAACAAGAACAGCCGAAAATATATGAAGAATGACTATATGGTATATTTCAATATTTTGCGGGATTTTAAAAAAAATGTTTATGAGTGGTAGAAAGCAGATACTTTTAGTACAATTCTCGATGCATTTTTCTAAAATAAATCGCCAAAATTTAATGACTCCTTGTTCCACTAAGGAAGCTACATTTTATTTTCATGCAGCTGTACATGACCAAAGCTTTAGATCATGTGACCACCATTCAGAACTTATTTCATAACTTTAAAATATTCCAGTTCCAGAACAAAAATAGGATAAACAGATAATAATGTGATTGTGACTTTCGTGATAAAGTGCAAAATGAAGTATATAGTGCCGATTTTCGAACTATATCTGTTGATGCCTCCAACAGATTAGACTTGAAGCTTGTATGTGTATATGCTAGAACATTGGTTTTAGAGTTTGGTGTTAAAGTACGATTGATAGTTTGATGATTTAATAGGAGAGGCACCAGATATTTTAAGATAACATAGGGCTGAAATGGTTTAAAAAAAAGGTTCGTTTAGCAAATAAAATAGTGCAATATTGTGCAGATAACACAAACGATTAGGTGCGTGAGAAGGCTGGAAACATCAACATTCATACAAAGTTACAAGAAGAAATGGGTAGAAAATTTGTAGGCATCACATTTTTCACAAATTCATACAGAGTAGTATTTTTATCAACTACCTTTTGATACAGAAATGGTTGTCATCAAAATATACAGTCATTTCTACATTTTTACTGTTAGAGGAGAAAATCTGAAAAAAATTGCGAGTTTGATATTCATTACAAGAAAAACGTATTTTATATGTCCCAAAATGTACTAATTTAGTGGTTATATTCTAAAAGGTCCGAAAATGTGTCATAATCCATTTATTAGCTGTGAAACATAACTTATATCCGCATATTTCCTTTTGGTCTGCTACTCAAAGTGGAATACTTCCCTACATTGCAATTTGTAATTCTAGTTTGTCTATATTTTGCCTTCTTTATCCCTATTTCGTTTCATGAATTATGTAATTTGTCAGTATTTCGCCTTCATTAGTAAAGTGATTTGCCAGTATTTCGTGTTCATCAGCTATGTAATTTATCCGTATTTCGCCTTCAGCAGTTATACAAGCCCTACTAATAACAAGACTTTTATCAAGTCAAAAGCTGAAATCCGTGCATGACAAAGTTTGCGAAAATTTAAAGACAGCAATCGTCCATTGGAATGCCAATTTAGAACCTTCAATAGCTATGGAAATGATCCTGATTTCTCAGACTGTGCTGTGCATAGCCCTCCTAAAGAAGAATTACACTTTATCAAAGCGTCTAGTGATGGCCAAATTGAGTGCAAGAATACACAACGAGCACAGAAATGATGTGAGGAATTGTGAGAGTTTGATACCAACTGTTAATTTTTGGGAATTGATAAACAGTGACTCATACTGTGGCATGATATGTGTCTTCAGATAGATTCAGAATTGGAATTTAGATCAAATGCATTAGATTAAGTACATCTTACTGAGCAATATACGGCTGTAAATGTACACGGATTTTGCTGAAACCTGCAATGCAACATTGCTGGCATAAACCGACGCATTGTAACCGACAATGCACGAAACATGGTTGCTACAATTCGACAGATAGAATACAATCACTTGTCGTATGCAGCACTTTGTATTCAGTTCAGCATATCCGAAGATATGAAAACAGGTGATACATATTGTAACTTGTTCTAGTAAAAGTAGACATTTCAAGAACAGCTCTACCAAAACATCAGCACTAAAAAGCAGTCATATCAGTATCTGTAAAGAAGAAGGAATATAATTCCACAAATTAGAACATGATGTGTTAAAACATTGCAGTAGCACATATTTAATGTTGGCGAGGTTGTTACAAGTCAAAGATGCCATATGACAGTATCAACAAAGTAAAGATTACTATAATAATTGCTGAGAGAACATTTTCAAATACGCACCAGTCGTAAGTGAATTTGCTGAAGCAAATCAAGTTGTGGGTGCTGAACGGTACTATACTTCTATTAAATACGCTTCTTAGACATGCGGGTTCATGATGATGACCAAGTCCTTAGAGAGAGAGAGAGAGAGAGAGAGAAATTTTATAAAGCAGTGCAAAATTTGGCAATCAGCGACCGATGGCTGACGTGTTAGCGTCAGGGATTGGCGAACAGTAGCCGACCAAGACCCTGTTTCACCTCTCCTTTGGTTACCCCCCCCCCCCCAGTAATAAGCCTAAGCCTAGCCTGACTTAACAGAGTAGGGATCTCCATGGTGGTGGGGTGGTGGACTCTGCAAAATAAATATTGCACACCCCCTGCTTTTTAGCTGCACTCAGGGACCGAAAAAAATAGCTGTCATGACCCGCTCCCAAACCAACACAATGCTGTGTCTCAACACCTTCACGGCATCGGCCGCAAAGAAAACCAACTCTCGGTTCCAGGGAGATAGAACCGTAGTTATTCTTTTCATCCAATACAGGCTCCCCTGAAAGCCCTCCAGGCCCTCCTTTAAAATAAGAGAAGCCCCTGGGCCCCGAAGCAATGTACTGGTTGAACCTCCTTCTCACTGGGCCCTATGATGGAAGACACATGTCACATTGCTTTATTAAAAGCAGAAACTTTGGATGAAGGCATGGATATCCTGCTGATTTTGTAGATGACTACAGTCTTTGATTAGCGTTTCAAGAACAAAATTTCAGTGTGTGAAATTTGAAATCACAAATTTTCAAGCCTTTTGCAAAAAAAAAAAAAAAGAAAAACAGTTAACAAAAACCAGAAATCAGCAAGAGGGCGATGCCAATATGATTACAGAATGAATGAAGAGGAAACCAAAAGTAACATTACTGATTACTGAATTTCAGACTTCAGATTATAAATCTAATGTAGAAGACCGCAGTTGAATTTCTGAACTGTCTCGTTATAAAATATAAAATTAGATTCCAGAAACAGGGAATCATCACATCTGGTGAAAAATGAATAACCACTGTTTTCATATGCCCATTGAGTTTGTGAAGACTGTGTGTGTACTGCATGTAATGGCTACTTCTGAACCCCGTGGACGATTTTTCAGTTGATCCAGGTACATAGTGAACAAAACTGATGTCTTGAAAATGCGAGCGTATGGTTTGGCTGTGGTTTCTGTGACTGGTTAAGCTGATAGAGTCGCGAAGAGGTTTATTCGAAATATTTACAAAATGAACAGACAAACTGAAAATTTAAAAAAATTACAAGATTTTAAGGAAATCTTCCACTACATGTTTTCTAACATAAATATAAAAATAATAACAATCACACTTGCTACTGTTATTTAAACTAATTTTTGTCGAATTCCAATTTAAAAAAAAATCTTTTTCCACGAGTCACTGATCACGCTCAAAAAAGGTTGAGAACCGATGATATGAGTGATCATACTGATCGATTAATTATTACATTTTTTTAATTAATCGGCTTTTTAATCCACTGATTAGCAGTAATATTTATGTGGAACAAAACTCATACTGTAGTATTGTGATTTCAGGGATGTTTAGATTTTTATTACTATTATTATTTTAAAAAATATTTATTAGTTTAGATTTTTTTATTTTTATTTTTATTTTTATTAGAAAAGCAACTTTATAAAAACAGCAAACAAAACCATACCTTTCCACAAAAAGAAGCATACAACTTAGTGGTACGTAATGTGATATTACTAATAATGCTAAAGTTACTACTCATGGTGCAGCACGTCATCGAAACTTATTAGCTTATGAAATTTTGAATGAGAAATGCAACCTGAAAGAATAATCACAGTTGCTAACCTTAGATTGTAACCCAAATTAGGATTGCAGGGGATCTGATGTAGGATCAATAGAAAATATTAAACATGCAAAGAAAAGAAAGAAAATAAATTAAATGTTTTTAATATGCAGGATTTAAGGAACACCTATTATTTTATGCTTTCAAACCTAAATATTAAAATAATAACTTCCACACTCACTTCTTGTCACTGAAATAATTGTTGTTGAATTTTTAAAATGTATTTTTGTGTGCATCGAGGGTCTCGTACGACTGCTGATTTAGTGACAAGCACAGAAATGTTGAGAACCGCTGGTTTACAGTCTTTCCAAAGCCAAACAATTCAACATAGAAATTAATGAACATTACAGCAATTTAATGTAGCCACACGATCATTTCTATGGTTCAGTTCGAGGACAATAGTAACTTGATGTTTCTTGTTTTTCCTCTGTACCAAATGTGCTTCTTTCATGTATCACGTCTTTGATACATATACCCTGAATCATTAATAAGAAGTTACTAAATGATTTTAGGCTTACACTGCAAATAATAATAAAAAAAACCCAGGTGGACCACGGAATATATCCATTTCAACAATCTTGAATCATGAATCTAGGAATTAGTATCATCGCACTCGCGGCACACCCATACTTGCTGTGCACTGTTTCAGTAACTACCGAAGAGTATGAACACCAATTGTGCCAGTCAGCTGTTCGATCTGGCATCTGAATTCTCCAACACAGCCACCAGGCTCTTCCTTTCTCCCTCCTGACACCTCTGTCTTTTATCCTCTGTAGAATCTTCCTCCACGCCTCACGTATTAGATCACCCAGCTTCAACCCGACGTCATAATCGTAGTCGAACTTGAACTTGAAGAACGACCATTGTCTACTGCAGGCCTAGAGATGGGCCTCCTTGCATTCAAGACACTGCCACATGCGCTCAGCCTTGAACCTCAGTGTTGTTCGTAGTGTCTGTTGGGTGATGGTGTCAATGGCACATTGATTGTACACAGCACGATCTTTTCCACAGAGCTCTGATTGTCTGCCGTTACTCTTTTTTTTCGTTAAGTTTCTTTCGCATAGTATGTGTGAATAACTGCTATACTGAAACATTTTTTGCTCACTCCCTGTAATTTTAATAGGTTGGCTGTTATGCAGTTTTCTTCGTCCATTTCTAGGTTGCCCAGGGTTGTTGGTTTGCTTGCTAGTTGATCTGCAGTTTCATTGCATTTGATGCCGGCATGTCCCGTGCAATAAATCCATGTCAGTGAGGAGACCTGCAGTTCTTTTAGTTTGGCAAATAATCATATTTGAAAGCATTTCATTAACAAAAATGAAACATCTAGGACACGACCATTCGAGCTATCATTAGTAGTTGATGGAACATAGTTATCGAACTTGAAACAGACAGAATTCTCAACACCAAGCGAGGTCCTGCCTTTTGTTCACACACTAAGACAACAAACCTAAGTTCAGTGTAGAAAATTTTGTTGGGAGGCGAAAAAATGAAGAAAAGAACTGATGGAGATTCGTCATGGCAAGTCAAATGAACGGTATTGTTTGATTTAAAAAAAAACTGACAATCATTTCAGACAGAAATTGTTGTGAAGTTTATAGAACAACCGGATTGCGAGATTTGAGAAAATATACACAGGCATGTGAGCATTTTAAAAATGTACAGGGTGATGCGTAAATTGTGAAAGTTTACCCTGGGCTGTAAGATTTATAAAAATTTACATCAATTTGCTATGCTTGAGAAATCTTACACCGGGTTGCAAGGCTTGAGAAACCTTACACCGGGTTGCAGGGTTTGAAAAATCTTACACCGGGTTTTGACAGTTTACTGTGACTTATGAAATTATGAAAATGTAAATTGATTAGCGATCGTGAGAAATACTGCACTAGGCATCTTAAAATTAGACACTAGGTTGTGTGTCTTGAGAAAGTTTAGCTGAGTTGTAAGGGTTTTTTTTTCTAAGTACACGCAGGTGTTTACTTTTTTTTAGAACTTAAAGCTCGGTTATGAATCAAGTATATTAAGCAACCAATGCAGAGCTCCTGTTTTTAAATCATGTAAGCCTACATTCCAGTATGTCACTGAACCCGTGTTACATGTTATTTCTGCCAGACGTTACCACCGGTTGCTATGTGAAAGTAACCATAACAACAATAACAATATATGCTCGGATCTATTCAGAAAAGTAAAAAAAAGTTACTGAAACGATAAAAACGATAAGAAAATTGAGCTAAAGTACTGAAATGTTTTTCTGTATGTGTTAACAATTCCTTCAAGCCTTCAAAAATATGTGTCATAAAAAGAAATTCATATCTAAGGACTTTTAGAAGTATTTGCTAAAGATGTCTCACAATGCTAAACATAAATTTGTTAACACAGCGTATGCTGCCTCGTAAAACGAGATGTGCATTAAATTGGTTTGACATGGATCATGCTAGACATTGAATTGCAGCAAAAGGAATCCCATCTCCTGCCTGCTACAGAATATGCACCAAAGGTCTAAAATACATGCTCATTGAAGTTCCGTGTCAGATGACACATAATACGGGTTCCATTGGGTTGAAGAAACTGCTGCATGACCTGGAAGAATAAGGTCTGGAATTATCTTGCTTCAAAAGGAATCATGAAGAACAAATGTTTCGTGCAAATGTGTGGCTGCAGAATATTATTAATATATTCCTGGATAGCTAGAGTACCATCGAAAGAGGAAAAATTGGGATTGATTACACACCAGACCATTACAGATCCTTAAAAACGATTTCTTTATACAAGGCAGTCTGAAATCGTTCGTATTGTTTTCTTGTATAAGCGCATTTTGCCATCGGTATAGTTGATATAGAACCTTGATTTACCAGAAAAATTGTCTTCTCAACAACGTTGACAGTAAAAATTTGCCATTAGCATTGCAGTCACTCCGTGGTTGTTAGTGTGTCTAGTCTGTGTGGTCTCTGCTAAGTTCACTGAGGAGAGATCCAGCATCATTATGGGGTCCGAACGCTGAAAACTGGTGGGGAGAAAGCAGAGAAAAGAATCAGATTGTGAAGGGAAGTAAGTTTCCTTTTTTTTCAGGCTTTATTTGAGAAAAATATTAATATAAGTAAATTATAAATGGAAATGTCTGACTGTTAGTGTGATTCATTTTTCTTCGTGGTTATTTCTGAAAATAATATTTTGTCATTTTAAGATATATTGGCTACAGGAGGCACGTATGCGTGTATGTGAGTGTCTACGTGCTTGCCTGTATGTGTGAGTGTGTTTGGTTGTGTGCGTGTGTACCTGTATGTGTGTGTGCGCTCGACCGCACAGATACATTAGGTACACATAGGATGTCGCTATTTGGTTCACACCTCTATGTGAGATTACAGAATTCTGAGTGAATGTTGGCTTTGTTGTATAACATGATACAGTTTAGTACTTATTTTTATTTAAAGAAATCAAAATATGCTGTCATTCGGGATGTGTCATGGTGTATCAGAGTGTCAAACATTAGTTGTTCAGAGTGATTTCTTGATTACTGTTGTAAATGTATTGGCAATTTTTGGCGGTGAAGACGCTGTCCGATCTGACAGTCAAGCGATCCATGGCTGACATGTTAGCGTCATGGTTGGGAAACCATAACAGACCAAGACCTTGTCTTATCTCTCCACTGGTGCACCCAGTAACAGCCTAGACCTGATTAACGTGCAGGTAAAGCCATAGTCCTCACGGACTTAGTCTGTTAAAGAAGTATTGCACTCTCTCTCCCTCTCTCTAAATTTTAAATGTCCAGGGCACATGGGGCTTCCGCAAGGGTTTTCCCACAAACGCCTGTCCTGTGCCTTTCTTCCGCTCTTGCCCCTCTGTTGCTCAGCATCCTCTCTGTTGTTCTTCTCCGTATCTCCTTTGGTTTACTCTTAATTCTGTTCCACTGTGGTGTCCATCCTAGTGCTATTTTTGGTAGTGAGTTATTAGTCATTTGGAGCACATGTCCCAACCATGGCCAGCGTCTTTCCTCAATAATTGTTGTCAGTGGCTTCATCTGCATTTCTGCCAACAAGATGGTGTTTGGCCTAAATATTCTTCTAATTCTTAGTAAATATTTAGTATGGAAAGAATTCAGCTTGTTTTCCATGGTTTTGGTGATTTTTTCAGCATTCACTTCCATATAGTAGTACACTTAGAACATTACTCTTAAATATCCAGATTTTCATCTTCGTGCTTAGTTTTTTTAGATTTCCATATGGTCTGCAGCATTGCAAAAGCCTGGTTTTCTCTAGTAAGCCTGTTGTCGATGTCCTCTGTGCTGTCTCCATTTTCTACTACTTTACTGCCAGAAAGTTAGTTGACCTCCTCCACTAACTTGCTATCTACTCTGAGTACATTTCTGTTGTTCGCATTTTGCTTCATTAACTTTGTCTTTCCTACGTTGATCTTTAATCCTATGTTGTGTGCATTCTGAGTTAGCTTGTTTATTTTATCTCGCATATGCTTGATAGTAGAAAAATGGAATCGGCAAAAATCAAAGTCCTCCAGCACTATGTCAAGGGTCCATTGTAATCCTCTGCATTTGTCTGATGTTGCCTCCTTCATTAACCACTCTACTACCAAGATAAATAATGTTGGCGATAGTACACATCACTGGTTCACTCCTGTTTGTACCCTAAAGCTGCTGGAGATATGTTCTTCGCAGATCACTTTGCACTGAAAACGCTCGTATTTGATGATATTCACTATCTTATGGGGGAGGTCGTGCCATCTTAGAATTTTCCACAGTGCTTCTTCTAAATGGAAAAAAGGAATCATTGCTAAAATAACAAAAAAAAGGCAACCTTAGTGACTGTAACAACTGGAGTGGAGTAACCTTAATATCAGTTGTGTAAAAAGTATTTTGCTATGTTATTTTGAATAGACTTAAAGATATAGTGGATAATGCAATGAGAGAAGAACAAGCAGGATTTCAAAAAGGGAGAAGATGTCTCGACCAGATATTTACTCTAAGAATAATACTTGAAGAACATATTGAAAAGTAGAAACCATTAATACTGAACTTCATAGACGTGCAAGGGTGTGTTTGGGCATTTGATAGCATACACATTGAGATTCATTATGGGGAATTTTAAGTCTATATGGAATACCATCTAAAATTATCAACATCATTAAGGACTTCTACATTGGATATGCTTGTGCAGTCAAGACAGAAGAAAGGATGAGTGAATGGTTCCAGATAGAAACAAGGATGTATACTGTCTCCTTTACTTTTTGGAATTACAATAGACTTCATAATGAAAAAATGCTGCACAGGTAACATAGGTATTGACTGGGTACATGGGAGCCAACTAGAAGATCTTAATTTTTCTGATGACATAACTCTTATCAGTAATAATGTGAATTCCATGCAAGAAAAAACAGATAGCCTATCTTCAATGGGTAGCAAAATATGACTTGAAATTAACAAGGACAAAACAAAAATAATGAAAATTCCCCTTAATCAAAATGGAAAAATTCACATAGAAGGGACACATATTGAAGAAGTCAATCAATTCGCATACCTTGGCAGCTACATAGAACAGGATGGTGACACCAGAAAGGAAAGTTAGAATCAGAATTGCAAAAGCAGCATCGATCTTCAAGAATCTTGAGAACATATGGAATTAAAAAGTTATAAGCACAAAAACCAAGTTAAGACTATTCAATTCAAATGTAATATCCATCCTCATTTATGCATGCGAAAGCTGGAAAACAAATAAGGAACTAGAGAAGAGATTAGACTTGAAAACAAATGCCTAAGGAAAATACTCTGCATCAAGTGGAACGAATTCAGGAACAATGCAGAGATAAAACAGATGACTGAACAAGAATCAGTCTCATGAGTGATCAGGAAAAGGAGATGGACATATGTTGGTCACTTGATGAGAAGAAATGATTAGAGAATCCTAAAACAAGCTATCAAGTGGAACACAACAGGCCAAAGAAAAAGAGGCAGACCGCGTGAAACTCTGCAGAGGACATTGTTAAGAGAGGCCAAATTAGCAGGCATAAAATCCCTTGATGAGGCTGAAAGACTCGCCGAAGACAGGAAAAATTGGCGAACTACTTTGCGAGCCCTGTGTGACGTTTAACGGCACGGGAAGGATATAAAATATAAGATAAGATAAGATCTCTGTTGACACAGTCAAAAGATTTCTCAAAATCTATAAACAGTGCGTATGTTGTGCTATGCCACTCATCTGCCTGGTCTAACATTTGTCTAAGTACAAATATGTGGTCTATGCAAGAACTTCCTTTCCTAAATCCTGCCTGCTCTTTCCGAAGTTTTCCATCAAATGCTGGTACACTTCTATTAATGATTACTCGGCAAAATACTTTACTAGTGAATGGCAGGAGGGCAATGGCTCTCTAATTCCCGCAATCTCTGAGGTCACCCTTCTTTGATAGTTTTACCATAATGCCAGTTTCCACTCCTCTGGAGCTTTTTCTAGAACCCAGATGTGTTGTAGTATCCGGCAGATTTGTTTTGGTGTTTCTGTTTCATCTGATTTCAGTATCTCAGCGAGTCATTTCATCTTCACTTGGCGCCCTGTCTAATTTTAGTTTCTTTATTGCCTTCTTTACTTCACTTATTGTTATTGATCATGCATTGATGTTTATTTCCGTTTTTTGCTTCAGGTATGTCTATTGTTTGTGCTGTTTGAGTTCTGTTTAGTATGGTGTTAAAATGTTCCCTTCAACTTTCAATTTTTTTATCTTTCTTCACTGATTAGTTATCCCTTATGCGTCTCTATTGCTCTCTCACATCTTGTGCTGAAGTTACCTGTTAACTGCTTTGTGATTTTGTATATGGTTTTCGTGTCATTTGCATATACTGCTTTCTCTGCTGCTTCTGCTAAGTTGTCATAGTATTGACGTTTATCTTGACGGCATGATTCCTTCACCTCTTTGTATTTTTTGTGCATAATTACTTAAAAGTTGTTCTTTTAGCCTTTGTGATTTGTTCATCAATTTTTTCTTGATTTCCTTTCTTTGCTCTATCTTTTCCCATGTGGTCTTGCTTATCCATTCCTCTTTTCTACTTTTCCAGTATCCCAGCAACTGTTTTGTTTTTCCCTGTAGTGTTTCATTGAACTCTAGTAAAGACATGCCTACTTTGTCTTGTAGGACATTGAAGCGGTTCTTTAGTACTGTTGACAAATCATTCCTTGTTTGGTCTTTCAGTTTTGCTGTATCAAAACGTGTCTTTCTGTGTTCTCGGATTTTGGCTTTTCTTAATTTTGGTCTTATTTTTGCTACCAGAAGTTTGTGATCACTTCCTACATCTGGTCATTTCCTTACTCTCACGTCTTATAGTGACCGTTTCCACCTGTTGTTTATCAGTATGTGATCGATTTGGTTTTCTGTGTTTTTATCGGGGGACCTCCAAGTCACTTTATGGATGTTTTTTATGCCGGAAAATTGTCCTTCCGATGGTCATCATGTTTTCTTCACGGAAACTGCAGAGTCTGTATCCATTTTCATTTATTTCTCCGATTCCGTCTCTGATTCTTCTTATATCTTTATTTTACTCACCTACTTTTGCATTGAAGTCGCCAAAGATCAATAGCATATCATGCATGTGTAATGTTTCTACTATGGCTTGGAGACTGTTATAAAAACCTTCTTTCTATTCCTCCTCAGCTGCTTCTGTTGGTGCATAAGAAACTATAATAGACAGCTTCGTGAACCTTGAGTTAAAGCATGCATATAATAATCTCTCATTTCAGCAATGCTTTTGATGCTTTTTTTGTTATAATCACTGCAACTTCTCCTTGATGATTATCTTCTTTCCTGACCATATTATTGTATCTTCTGTACGCTGTGTTGTTAATTACCTTCTGCCTTGTCCTGTCCATATTGCCTCATGTTTCCTAGTATGTCTAGTTTGTATCTGTGCATTCCTTGATGGTTTGTGTTAGTTTTCCAGTCTGATTAAGTGTTCTTACATTCCAGCTGCCTATTTGTACCTTGTGTTTATGTTCAAGGAGGTCTGCAGTCAGGCTGGGGACTCCCAATGGCTGGCTTTCATCCACAACTTTCATGGGCTCATTTTCTTTATAAGCGTTTCTCCTTCCACCTGCATTTGTTATTTCCTTTGCTTTTTTTCTGTAGCAGTCTACTGTTTTTTTTCTTTTTATCGAATGGGGCTTCTGGCCCTACGCCGAACCCTCTTTAGTCGCCTTTTACGATCATGCGTGGTAGGGTACAGTGGTCCTATTCTTTGTTTCCCAGGCATGTGGCCAGGTCCCGGCACCAGACGGGGGAGATATTGCACACCATCTACTTTTTACCTCCACTCCTGAACTGAACAAATAGCCGCTGTAACCCGTCCTCTGCCATACATAAAGCTGTGTCTCTTGAATACTAGAATTATGGATATCAAGGAAACAAGACTTTATATCTGGCTGTATGACTGAAATATAACATTCTAAAAGCAGTGACCATTATAAAATCTCCAGAAAAGAGACTACTTACTGTGATAAATAATGTTAGACGCGACACTGAAGCTTCACAAATGAGTTTCCTTCTTGAATAGAAAAGTATGTGCTCAAATTCCATCATCTAAAAATGTTCCAAAAAGACACCAGCAGTCAGATTTTTTTTCCAGAATGCATACTGAAATTTGGAAACATCAATGGAGAATAATATCCGGGAGATTAGCTTGTCTGTAGCTAATAGAAACAAGCATTATATTGTTTTCCATGTCGATTATTTTGGCACAAAACTAACACTCCACGTCAGTCATCACTGGTATCAGCTGAAGGCTGGATATCTAGCGGAAAGTGGCGAAAACTGTGAAGCAGGCTTTCACAACACTAAAATTGCAATAACCACATAGAATGCTACTAGGCGAGAATTAGAAAGGTGCATGCTATCTAGAACAGGAGCTGACTCCATGTTAGCTGTGAAATTGTAGATTTTGAAGCGCGTCATCGATGTTCTTCTCTTCTTGAGAGGACATAGTTTGGTTTTTAATCGTTCATCTCATTGCACTGTGATTCAAGCAGTTAGGGCTACAGAATTGCTCTCCAGGTGAGATATCATTTTTCATGAAATTATTATGTGCAGATGGATCATAGAAAAGGTTAAGTGACTTCAAGCTCTGTCCCGAAGACTCACAAAAACAACATCAAAATGCACTTCTTATGAGCAACGTATTTAGCCTGAAAGGCATCCTGCGGAGTACTTTTCGTTAATAGATGCCATATTCCCATCCTGAACAAACGTCTGTTGTGGATAAATACAGTGTGAAATTCAAGAAAAAATTCTATAGTGTGCAGACTAGTTTTACACGCAAAAAAAGGGGGGGGGGGTGGAGTAATCCCTCAATTGATAATTAATTCTTTCCCCATAAATAGTAACCACACACACTTAGATCATATGACCATAGTTTTTTAGAGACGAGCCGATCCGGAAACTGTGTATCCGATAACGCCATTTTTCGTCCTGGGGCGCTATCTTGCTGGAACCGTGCGTAATTTTTCCTCATGCACTACCAGCTGTTCCATAAATGGTGCCAAAATCTGCTCAACGTAGACTGTAGAAGTGATTGTATCTGTGTAAAAAAATGGGCATGTTATCCAATGTGCAGACACTGCGCACCACTCGTCCGTATTCACACCATGACGTGCTTTTTCCCAACACGTAGTGTGGGTTCATCACAGACCAATACCTGTTATTGTGCGAATTAACGTGCACATTTATGTGGAACCACGCATCACTGGAGATAAAAACACTGATGTTCGTAAATTAATTAATTAATTCATTTGTTTGCATATCCCTTGCGGAACTTTACCTCCCTAATAGAACTCCTGTAGGCCTATCGGTTGTGTGAGCAAGATGGCCTGCCTGCTGATGCATCCATGTTCGTACATACTGTTAAAAAATTACACTTACAGAACTTCACACGTTTCTGGAGATCAGGGATCTTCAGTTGCTGCAGATGATATTTTGTGTGGATACAGTTTCAGTTCCCGGACCGCACGTTGCGCTGTACACAAGGATACGGTTGCATGTGATGAAAGTTTACAGTGTTTTCTCGGACTTTTTTGTCATCATTACGACATAGTAAACATAGAAGTATATACTATCTAAAATTGTCAAAATCATTAGAGATCTCTACAACGGGTATTTTTGTACAGTCAGGACAGAAGAAGGAATGAGCGAATGGTTTCAGGTTGAAACAGGCGTGAAACAAGGATGTATAATATCTCCCTTGATTTTTGGAATTGCCATAAAATTTATAATGAAAAGATGCTGTACAGATAAAATCGGCATTGATTGGGTACATGGGACCCAAATAGAGTTTCGTGATTTTGCTAGATGACATAACTCTTATCAGTGACAATGTGAAATCAATGCAAGAAAAAACAGATACCCTGTCTTTAATGGCTAGTAAAATAGGTCTTGAAATTAATAAAGACAAAATAAAAATAAATGAAACTTCTCATTAACTAAGAAGGAAAAATAGAAATAACAGCTGCTGATGAAGCAAACCAGTCTGCACACCTTGCCAGCTACATAGACCAGGATAGTGACACCAGGAAGGAAGTTAGAATTCGAATTGCAAAAGTAGCATTGACCTTTAAGAATTTTGAGAGCATATGGCACTCAAAAGGTATAAGCACAAAAACCAAGTTAAGATTATTCAATTCATTTATGATATCCACCCTCATTTACGCATGCTAAAGCTGCAAATTAACTAAAGAAATAGACAAAAAAATTAGGCTCTTTTAAAAACCAATACCTCAGGAAAATACATGGTATAAAGTGGAACGAATTTAAGAACAACACAGAAATAAGACAGACGAGCAAACAACAACCTGTCTCATAGGTGATCAGAAAAAGAAGATGGACATATGTAGGCCACGTGATGAGAAGAAACAATTAGAGAGTATCAAAACAAGTTATCAAGTGGAGCACAACAGGCCGAAGAAAAAGAGGTCGACCACGTGAAACTCTAAAGAGGACATTGTTAAGAGAAGCCAGTTTAGTGGGCATAACATCCCTTGATGAAGCTGACAAACAGGAAAAGTTGGCAAACAACTATGCGAGCTCTATGTGACGTTTAACAGCACGGGAAGGATGTAAGATGTGAGAAGAAATATAGAAGGAGCAACGTGTGTGTGTGTGTGTGTAGTAATTTAGTAATATAAATATTTGCAGATTACATTCTCTCTTATCCTGTGCATGGGGCCACTTTCAAATGATGCACCATGTACAAGGCGCACATGAGGAACAAATATAAGGACAGTATCCAAAACCAATTGCTTCATCTTGTGGTTGTCTTACATTTACTGTAACTTATGTTGAAATGAAGCTGCCGAATGCACTCCTAAAACAGTGACGTTTTTAGGACAATTCAAAGTGTCCGCAGCTTGTCCAGTGCCAGTCGCAAGTGGTGGAAGTTACTGAAAACCAAACTGGTTTGTACTTTTTGTCGTATATCTGAAACGATGGTCAAGTCGTGTTGAAAGTATACAGCCGTTTGCAGTTCACCTGCCGAGTATTATAGCAGCATTAGAAGTTTGCTAGAACTGAATTTTACAGCCAAAACAAGAAATAATGTCAAATGGGTTATATTTTCTGTATATACAAAAGCAATCAGCGACCCATAGCTGATATGCCAGCGTCAGGGTTAGCAACCCATAGCTGACCAAGATCCTGTCCCACCTCTCCGTGATACCCCCAGTAACAGGCCTAGCCTGACTAACGAGGCAGGGATCGTCTTAGTCCCCATGGTGGTGGAGTCTGGTAAAGAAGCATTGCACACTCCCTGCTTTTTAGGTGTACTCTAGGACTGAAAAAACAGCTACCAAAACCCGCTCCCACACCGATACGATGCTGTGCCTCAACACCTATACAACATCGCCTGCAAAGAACAACAGCTTGCAGTTACAGGGAGATTGCACAACCAGCCAACCAACTGTATATATGTTAATGTCAGGTGTATAGCACAAAATACTGATTCATAGATCACTGCAACATGGTCGTCGGCGCCAAAAATGCTACGTCGGATGTCTAAGTGGCAAACATTGAAACACTTCTTGCAGATTTGACAAAACATCCAAACAACTGGAAATGTATTCAGAATGAGACCAAGGTAGGAGTACAAAACGTCATGATGGAAATAACACTCTAGTGGTCGCGGATATGGAAGTAGTGAAGTTAAGAGAACAGGAAAAAGGAAGCATGATCATGATGGTTCCCTAGAAGAAGCCTATCTCAGAATGTGTTTGTTGTATGTTCTGGTAGAAAGTGTTATAGCAGGATCACTGTTCGCTTCAGTTATGCTAAGTAGCTGAGTTTGATTTCTGGTGGAAGCATTCACATCTGCAAGTTGTGTCATCATTAGGACAGTAATATCCTGCTTACCTTAGGGATAATGTTTTAATTACATTTTTACCCATAGTGCATAGGGCAAAATTTGGAAGTGCACAGATACAAATTAGACCTGTTGAACGTTTTAACAGGAATAAATCTAGCCACCCATTTCCAAATGTTTGTGTTAGGTTACGAATACTATTAACAATTCCTTTAACAGTAGCCTCAGAAGACAGATCATTCTGCAAACTCGTTGATTAAGAATTTTTAAAAGTGTATAGTGTCTCAGGAAAGTCATGTTGAGTTGGCCAGGTCAAACTGAATCAACCATTGCCTGAAGAACTGAGAATAAAACTGTCATAAGAAATTTTGCTGAAAGGAAGGTTAGGAAAGATCCTTTTCACAGTCTGACAGTCCACAAATCCCACCAGTGCTGCAGTAGAGGGTGAGAACGATTGCATATATTATATTATCATATAGTTCTGTCAAACGTGACAGAAAGTCTATCAATAAAAGTCTATCAGCAAAATCTCATGACAGTACAATAATCGTTTGACAGGAGAATAATGCACTCTAAACGCAGAAAAGCATGCTGCCAACTGTAACTCCATATTCCCATCACCTGACGAAGTTTGAAATTCAGTATTAGTATGTTTAGTGAGTGTTTTTGATTAAGAAACATTTAGCGCACATTTTAAACTGTCAAAGGCTTACTTTAGTCGAGGAAAGTTTTGAAAATCATTCTCTGTATGTTTCCTGAACTATTTTGCATGAGTTAGTTCAGACACGCGTTTGTTGCATGAAATGTTTATGTGGATTAATTTCATTTTTGCTACAAGCACGTACAACAAACACAAAATGCAGCTTCGTGAAAATAAAATTGAAAAAGGAAAAGTGAGAGTATTTAGTAAATACAAGATCTTTATATGTGGGAAAAAATATCGAACATTATAGAACTAATCCAAATCTCCAGAAAAAAAAATTGTTTGTTCACATGACGATTTGTAGTAAAGCACACTTGAGTCTGTTATTTAGATGTTTTTGTGTTTTCTTTATTTAAATTGATTGATGCACTAATCAACATTTGCATACAGGACCTCTGGGATAGAAGAGAAACTGATTTTTTTTCCGTTTAAGTTACTCTCTAATCTATGACTGTGCCTAATTTTTTGCACACTTGTCGAAGTTAATCTTAACAGAAAATTCAATTTTCTTTCATTTTGTCTACTGTTTTTTCTGCCCCCCCCCCCGAAAATAAGTAGCTCAGCCGAAAAACTGGTTGTGTTTCTTGGCTTTCATTACATTATTTTTGTTTTCTTATCTGTCTCATCTGCTCTTGCTACTTTTGTGATCGCAATATGATTTTTTTAAACATGTACACTTGTACCTGTCTTTCACTTTGCATGAAGCACTTTCCGAAATACTGGTTTTCTCAATACAAGATTCAGTACTATATACTTTTTTTAAACTGTAAAATTAAACACACTTTACAAACATCAGCGAGTATTAAATGATCATGTGAAATTTGTGTTCCTTATTTGACGCGAGATTTAATCTTTATAAAAAGCTCACATGTTGAATCAAAGTCAAAACTGACTGATTCCCCTCCATACAAATTGAGCATCTACTTGCCTGATTATCCTCCAGCCGATTTCACTGGTTACTTTTTACTAGGGTTTTGATAACATAAACTGGTTACAGTAACCGACGAACTCAAGTTTCGGCTTTCTCTCTCTCTCTCGTTTTTTTTAAATCATAAATTTACCAGTAATTGTTGCTTAACGCGATCACTGGTATACACTTTCGCATAACTTTACGGTTCAGTTCTCATTGCTTTAAAAGATCCTGACGGAGGAATTTAAATGTGATTTTCTGTTACTAAGAACAATATATTAATGAAAGAGAAAACAATAATTGGTATGAAATATAAAAGAAAGAGGAACAAAATGGAAATGGCTGTATACATAAATGTTTCTATCAAAACAAAACTTGCCTTAAAAAATGAGAAATGTTTGTCAAGGTTAAGGTAACAAATATGGATGTTTCGGTAACTTTGGCTAGAACTTATGTTTCCTTGTTATTTTTTTAGGCCCAGACTTTTGTTTAAATTGAAGTATTTTCAAACCAGAATTAAAGTTTTTTTTTTCTTTTAAGACGAGTACATTCAGCCCAATATTTACAACAGAAAATTAACAACAATATATGTAGACAGCCATCCAAACAACGTGAAGTAGGTGCTCAATTGAAATCTCAATGACAAACACAACAAATAAATAAAATGATTAGTATTAAAATTGTTTCGTACATTACTGCGCAGTGTAGGCGGGGCAAAAAGAGGGCTGACTCGTATCGGAATCTATCCCAAATGAGAATATATGTGAACATATTAGGATTAAATATTTTTTAAAATGTGAATGAGGACAGGGTATGCAGCAGTTAGTAGCACAAAAAGTAACATGAAAAATATGATAAATGAGTAAAGTTATCAAGCGTGGTGTATTAGTGTGAGTACATGGTTTCTGTTATTAAGTGGATATGCGAATGAAAGGGAAAAAAGACAACACTGGTTACAGAATGTTTATTTTTTCTATAACCACACATTTATACTGATATGTTATAAAGATATAATAGATAAATTATATCTTTACTTTAAATATAATGGGACAAAATAGGGGTTTGCTGAAGTTAGTAGTGAATAGTTACTGCGGGTGAAGATGTGAGAACAATTATACAAGAAGGCAGGAAAAAAAAGATGATTTAATGATAATTTTTGGCCACATAAAATTCAGTCGAAATTCATGTTTTAGGGGAGTAAAAATCTCTGACTGAGTACAAGTAACACACATTTTGGAATGTGTACAACAGAAACAAAGGTTCTCTCTACAGCGTTTCACGAACATGCAGTAAAGTGTTGATGAAGAAACTATATTTCAAATCTGCACGCGCAGTACATCTCCAGAGAAGATTAAGACAGATACTGGTCGTTTCAGTTTGTGATATTGGCTGTGTAGGATAATGCTGCAACTGTAAGCACATTTTTTATAAAAATATTTCTGATTAAAACATTTGATATTTAAAGCATATAATTATAATATCAAAACACGAATGAAAAGAAAACTGTCATTTAAATCAACAATAGGCTAGATGATTTTTGAACTGAAACAGTAGAATTAAGACACAATTAAAAATCATAAAATTTAATGGTGCAAATAAAAAAAAAACTAAACAGTGTTATTGTATTCAGGAAAAGAGATGGTGTAGCTACAAGATATTGGATGTTAAATTATTAAATATTACAGTGCACTTTTATATGATGATTCTGTGAGACTGGAAAAGAAGAAAGTATATACAGTATTATAAATTGGCGCACACGTGGTAAAAAAAACCGAGGAACACACTAGGAAGCACAAAGTGAGTGGGGTATCAATTAAAACAACACCGTAATAAAACGTTCTAAGTATATAATGAAAAGTATATCTAATTCTTGAAACAAGAAAGTCATCTTCTCGTAGCAGACTGGACTGCCGCTTTAAAAATGTTTTTGTGCTATGAAGAAATATGTGTGCTAAGTATGTGTATGTTTACTTGTCATGTTAAACTGCATGTAAATGTGTACATAATATATAGGAGATGAAACTGTGCGTGGTTCTTCGAGTTCAGCCGTGTTAAATTAAGCTGTCTGCTATAGGATCTCCCACTTGACAAATATAAATATGGTTATTTCATTAAAGTGCGCAAAGCTATAGTGTCCAGTTTTATTTGAAAATAAACAAGATTTCTTCTTTTGCGAACAATAACTTTTCTTCTCATCGCAGTTACACATATCTAATTCTCCTGTTTCGAGTTAGTGTCAGTTCGTGCCCTCAGTCCGTACGATAGTAGGAAACTCCCTACAGAGCAGAACAACACAGTTCAAATCATCAGAGAAGTATCCCCTCCGCCCTCATCAGGCAAGCGTTTGGGCCCGTTAAACTTCTGGCGCTCTGGGGGTGGTGGTGGTGGTATGGTCCCCTCCGGGTCATAACTCCCAGAGGTCTGTGAATTGTTGGTTATGACCGCTTCAAGAGACTGAAGAGTGTTCGAATTTTAACGTCCCTAGAGTGTCAACGTTCCTAGCTGTTTGTCCGATGCATTTCGATAAGCTCTTGTCCTTGCTTGTCCAACGCGCGTCACGCTTGACTACCTATAAGACACATTCCGAGGGAGGCGGAAATACGAGCCACTCTTGTCCCCCACTGAAACGGTAAAAAATGTTACCTTCCATTACCTTGATCATTGTGTTGTATAGAGTCATCACAAATTTATAACAGTCCTCGCGGGTGAGTGTTCCAGTGTTCTCCACTTTTGTGTCATATCCATCAAGAGGTTCTTTCTGACGTTTCTGAGAACCTTTTCAGCGTGTGTATTCTTGTTTGTCCTTTTATGCCCAGTTGTTTACACGTTTAAAATGTGCTCACCCGTTCATTAAGTACCATGCCAATACTTATTGATAAATATGATTCTGAAAAAGAGGGAAACCAATGACTGCATAAAACTATGCAGTCATTGGTTTCCCTCCTACATTTCCCACCTACATTTCTCTTGCAATTCGACTTTGTGTCTTCCTTGCACTCACATGTTTTAAATATTTAGTATTGGTTCAGTATTAACGCCGATGTTGAAACGTCCACATTTTGGTTACGTGTTATAATTGTCTATCCGTTTTTTCATATCTTCACAAAATGCCAGCGTAGTTTTGCTTTCTCGTGCTTTTTCAAAAGGCGCGGTGTTTTGCTTATGATTTTCGCACACATTTATTTTATATGCATGTTCGCGAATGTAAATATTCATCTGTGTGAAAATAAAATGCCGCACGCCATAACGATGCACGATAAATAAGACAGCAGTTTAAGACGTTGTGCAGTAAAATAAATTAAACGTAATATATCAAACATGACATCACGTCCAAGCATTTAGAATATAAACTGATCAGTGTGACTAAAAAAAATGGATTTGTTGAACTGTTGTTTTTATCTAGGAAGGGCATTTTCATAGTGTGAACTTTCAGTTTATTGTTAGTTTCATATTGTTAACAGGAAACCGCAACCGTTTTGAGAAAACAAGTACGCCTCGTTTGTTCAAGTAGTAGCCACTAGTACAAAAGCTAACTTTTGAATGTGAAGTGAGATTTTAGGTCATCTGAGGCTGAGATCATGCAGACTGATTCATTTTCTATAAAGATACAATTATTACATTATTTTAAAAGTCCTCATTGTGATTAATTAGCACAGCTGTTTCGGAGATGATGATGATGATGATCATCATCA
Source organism: Achatina immaculata (assembly GCA_009760885.1). Classification (NCBI taxonomy): domain Eukaryota; kingdom Metazoa; phylum Mollusca; class Gastropoda; order Stylommatophora; family Achatinidae; genus Lissachatina; species Lissachatina immaculata. The sequence continues at coordinate 33,796,438 of CM019706.1, forward strand.
TCGCCTTTCACTCCTTTGAGAGCATAGGCTACGGATAAAGGCTCTCCAGCCATCCCTGTTCCTGGAATTATTCTCTGCTTCCTTCCATGTGTAAATCCTAAATTAACATACACTAATTCACGAAGGAAATTCACGACTACATTGACGCATTCCTCCAAATGTTTTCATCGCCCCAGAGTTTGTACCTTACCAGGTTCAATATTCTTTCGTTGGTCATATTAAAAAAAATCATTTTTGTTATTTTTGTTCTGTATCACCTATTTTTTTCCTTTTTTCTTGATCACTTGATTAAAAAAAAAAGACTGTCAATTCCGTTTAATATATTTTAGTGACATGAATTAATTTCATAATATGCAGTAAAATAGTGTAAATTAATAAATTTTCGAGGTTGTTTAGAGATTTAGACATGGGAAGTTAGGTTCAACCATGCTCATTTTTTCAGAGCATTTGTGGATTATGGTTTTTTTAAGGAGGATAGTGTGGACGAATACGCGTGGCTCAGAATGACGCGAGCGAGCGGGCTGCGTCGACGCTCATATAGGATGTGTACTTTATAAGGAGGAAAGCGTGCGGAAAAAGATCAATAAGGATAAGACTGAGATTAGTACAAGCATGGGGGTGCTAGATCGATCTCGCTGATATGGAGATACCTGGCCCCTTCCGAAATGATATTGTTGTGTTACATATATATGGATATGTCTTGTGTTCATCATGAATCGTGCTGATAATTCATGTGAATTCCATGTCGCTGTGAATATATATATATATATATATATATAACTTACTTGTGATTTCTGATGATGCACATTCTCTTGAATAGCATGGGTGATGCCTTAATGCTGATATTGTTATGAGAAATTCATATTGCTGTGGAGATAATTATATTAGTGATTCCTATGATTAATGTTCTCTTGAACATGGTGATGCCATCAGGCCTGGTCTTCATGTGAACTTCCTGAAGCGGTGGATATATGTATTAGTGCATGAGCATATTTGAACTAATGAACTGAGACGGAGTATTAGTGCGTTGGCACATAATTTGAACTTCTTGAACTGTGAAGGAGTACTAGTGGTTTGGCACATTATGTGAACTTAATGAAATGGAATGGAACATAGTGCGCGAGCACATATTTGATCTTTATTCAACTGAGGCGTAATAGTGCGATAGCACACTTGGACTTCATGTATTGAATAAGTGAGATTATTAGTGCGATAGCGAACGTGAATTTATGTATGAAGGGGTAGAGTGATAGGGCAGGATAGCCGCATGGAAATAAAGTGTATATGCACAATTTGGAGTAATGGATTGTATATTGGAATGAGGAGTTTGAAAACAATAGCCACGGTTATTTTAGTTATATGACCAAATGAATATTGCATTGATTGATATTATGCCTGCAGTATGTTTTTATGATATGTGTTGCATGCTCTGTGTGAATATTTGTCCTGGGATCACCACTGATCCATGTTGTTGAGTAAATAGTTTATGTATTTTTATATATGACTTGAAATGTCTTTTATCATGTTGTGATGTATGTTTAACCCGATGCCCAACTGGCATATAGTATTCCTTGGAGGGGAGAATCCTGGGTTGGCGGTCATTGGGTTGGGGAATCTTGGCCACGCAGTACGGAAGTATATACCAAGAGAGTGCCTTAACAGCTGTAATTAACCAAATTCTTAAACTATCATACCACTGCCAAAAAAGGGTAACTTGAAATTATGCACAAACTATAGAACTGTTGTCATGATTAGTCATGCCAGAAAAATTCTATTAAAAATCATAATGGGTAGACTTCAGAAGACAACTGAAGAAGTAAATATGGTTCAAGCTGGTTTTAGACAAGGAAGAGGAACAAGAGATCATATATTCAATATAAAATTAATAATAAAGAAATGCAGAGAATTTAATGTGAATCTATATTTATATTTTATAAACTATTAACAAGTATTTGATTGTGTACAATACCCGAAACTTTGGAAAATAATGTAAAAATGGGATTTCCAACACATGTGATTCAATTAATATCACTGGTAAATCTAGACCAACAGGCAGCAGTAAGAATAAATAGTGAAACAACAACTTGGTTTGACATAAAACAAGGAGTCCGTCAGGAGTACATACTGTCGCCTTACTTATTTAACTTGTATACTGAAAATATAACTGAGGAATCTTAGAGAATATGTAGACAAAGAATGTTACGATGCCACAAAATTTAGAGGTTACGAAATACCAGAGATTAAATATGCTGATGACACAATACAAAAAGAATGTAAAAAATAATTATGTCAGTCCGTAAGAATAGTGAAGAGCAAAACCTCTATCTTAATGCGAATAAAAATAAATTGATGACTACAGACAAAACAAATAAGGCGGCTGAAATATGTTTCAATGAGGAAAAATTAGAAGAGGTGTAGAATTTTGAATATCTTGAATCACTACTAACTAATAATGGAGATGCAATGAGAGAAATTAAAAGGATAACATCTGTCGCTCTTCAGAAAGTAAAAAGAACTAAAGAAGCGGTGAAGAGGAATGGATAGAACTACAAAAAATAAGATTTTTAAGGGCATGCATATGCCTGTGAGACATAGACTTAACAAAACAGCTGAGAAACAAATAAATGCCTTAAAATGCTAGAGAAGAGTTCTTCAGATATCATGAACACAAAAACAACAAATATATCCATACTGCAATAATTTAATGTTGAAGAAGGCTGGGTAGTAAAGAAGATTAAAGAGAGAAAACTTAAATATTTTGGACACAATTAAACGTCATGAGAATTTAGAGAAGAGCGACTTTGAAGGATACATATTGGGAAAATAGAGGAAGACGAAGGCGAAGATGGCTGCAAGACAACGTTGATAATCTGCAAATAGATGCATCAGCAGCAGGCATCTTGCTTACAACCAAGAGGCCTACAGGAGAGCTGATAGAGAGCGAAAGTTCTGCAAGCGTCATGAAGGTACAAATTCTGGAGCGATGAAAACGTTTGGATAAATGTGTCAATATAGCCATGAATTTCCTTTTACAAGTGGTGGATGGGCCCTGGCGCGCTATAACCGAAGTTTTGTCCCGGCATAAGGGCTTTGGGGCAGTAAAAATGTAATCTAATGAAAAATTAAAATTAAAATGTTCAGGTAATGTGAAAGCCTTACGATCAGGACATAACCCCGAATTACAAAACTGTCACAACAAGGACATAACCCTGCATTACAATACTGTCACAGCAAAGGACATGACCCTGCATTACAATACTGTCACGACAAGGACATAACCCTGCATTACAATACTGTCACAACAAGGATATAACCCTGGAGTACAAAACTGTCACGACAAGAACTAACCCTGCATCACAGTAATGTAACGACAAGGACACAGCCCTGCATCACAACAGCGAGAAGAACAGTAAATAATCTGGCATCACTTACGACAAGAGTATGTAACCTTGCATTACGATACTGTCATCACAGGGACATATCCCTGCACCAAGCACTATCACGACAAAGGCATAACTTTGCATCACATGACAGTACGAACCAGATTGGACTTTTTAATCGAGAAGTGAGTAAAATTAACATGCTCTAGATTGGTTTCACTGAAAACTGACACTTGTGTTCTGAGAACAACAACAACAACAACAACAACAACAACAAAACGATTTACATAAGAAGTAATTTCTAAACTTCGGATTACTGACCCAGTAACAAACAAAAAAGAAGAAAAAACAAATCCATTGTATGGACAGCTGTGAAAGACGACACAAAATTATTATCACTGTAACAAAATAGCTGCATTTCGATATGAGGGCACAATTAATATTATCATCCTCTTTTAGGATATCATTTGCCTGCATGTGCTCAACTCGCAGCTTTTTACGCATCCACTACTTTCTGTAATTAGCTTTTGCATACGTTGCGACCACATGAAGTAGTTATCAGTTCAGGTTTGATTTGTTCAGATGTTATTAAAACGTAGCTTCAAGTGACAGCTCACCATCTTAATTACTTCTCTGAACTTTTTTTTTTTTTGAAGCACTTAACTCCACATGAAAATGTCCCTCCTGACTGATTTATAAGAACTATTTCACAAATAAACAACAAGTAGACCGTGATACTGACCCTCAATGGCGTAAGTGTTGCTGGGTGGTGGTGAGTGATTAGAGCGGCGTGCGATAGCCCGGCCCCGGGGGGCGGAGCTGGTGCTAATTCTGGAAATGGTGAGAGAGTGGGAACTGCAGCCCATGCTTCGGGACCACCAGGGAAAAAGGTAGTCCCCAATTCTTCTGTGAAAATCATTGGTTTATTGTGAACTTGTAGTTGGCAACCCTTATCAGTAGCTGTGAAAGGTTATGGTTTTAATGGGACTGATGGTAGTGAATAATGTTAGTGACAGTAAGACATGCACGATGTCAGTGTAGGCTTTCTTCCAGCAGTGTAAGAACTGTGAGAGTGATAGTTACAAGTTGCTAGAAAAAGCTGTATAAGTGATGAAAGGCAGTATCTGTACTGTTGAAATGTACAAGTGATGACTGTGATATATGTTGGAGAAAAGTAGCGATTAAAAATTACATTAAAAACCAGTAAAAAGTCGTAGCTCGACATTTCCTGGAGAAAACAATAGGTGGTAAAATAAGCTTCTCTCAATAGAATGGGAATAGGGGTGGGGAGACATTTGGGTGGGGGTGGGGGTGGGGGGGGGTGGGGGACATTGGGGATGGAGAGAGAACTGGAACGAAAAGTTTATTTTGAACTGAATTCTCAGGTGTTGCCTCATGGATATTTGCAGTGAGATGATAAGGACATTCAGTGTTGTGAATAAAATGTGAAGTTGTTAGAGTGAACGAATTTAATGTGTCTTAAAGAATTCAGAATTGATTCTCTGGGAATTCAGCAGAGCAATTTCTTAAACTGTTACCCCATGCAGTAAGGAACAGTTTAGTGATTCACATCTATTGCAATACATATATTAATTAAAAAAAAAAACTTTAGTGAGAACAGTAAGTGTTCTAAGTTAAGAAACTTTTTTCTGGAAGCCAAGAAATTAAGCTCCAAGATTTTGACCACGTTTTGAAAGCGCGGGTGAACTTTATTATTGTGTAAATATGCGATATACGTATTAAGTTTTGTTCAGGAGGATGTTATGTGTACAAATGGCTTGTTTTCTTTTTTTGTAAGTTACTAAAAACTGTACCCAGTGTCAGTAGAACAGCAGGACGTTTCTTTGTCTCTTCAGTATGACATATCGTGAAGGCTCTGACAAAACAGTCTCTATACATCTTTGTCCTGTCTTTCATTTTCCACGAGTTGTTACGACAAGGTCTGACCCCAAGACTTCAGCAGATTCAGAATGCCTTCTTTCTTATAGCCAGAAGAAGTGGAGAGAATTGACACTAAGAAGGTTTTGCTAAGAAGAGACAATTAATTAATTAATAGGATAATACGCGACAATTAATTCAGTCATTTGCATGCGCCTTGCGGAACTTTGCCTCCCTAACAGTTCTCCTGCAGGTCTCTCTGTTGTAAGCAAGATGCCCTGCTGCTGATGGCTCCATTATGCATGTTTAATGCGACAATTAATACGATCTGAAATAAGTGGGTCAGCAAATTATAAGGCAACTGAGTAAGCGTAAAGCATGACTGATGAGTTCAGGATGAAGTATCCTAACTGCAACACATTTCCAACATAATGGACACTTGAAGGGATGAGCACGTGGTTCTAGATGTAGCCTAACTTGTTTTAGCAAGTCAGTCGAACACTTCGCTTGTTGATGTGCTAGAAATTCTGTGTTTTGTGTGTGTGTCGAAGCTATGTTATTTTGTGATGAGATGGTTTTCACATTTGAAGATACGTGCTGTTGTGATGAACTGTTTCCACGGATGAATATGTGTGCTCTTACGATAAATTGTTTATATAGTTGAAGATATATGCTCTTGTGATAAATTGTTTCCATATGTTCTAAGGACTGTAATAGTCGGAGGTGGGGTGGAGGATAAGCTCTCCATTTCAATTAAATGCCTCCAAAGCGTGAGTCTCAAATAACCTCTGACAGTCCAAGTCCAGCTCCTGGCCTTCTCATGGCGGAATTGTTTAAACTGACAGGAGAAAGGGCGAAAGGCGAGTATCTGGCGCCTGAAAACAGACGCTTCGGGTAGATGAGACTCATTAGTCTTTGTTGGTAGCTCATCTAGGAGAAGAAAAACTCTGATTTCAAATCCCCTGCTGCCTTGTAGGGTAGACTCTGGCCAGAGTCAAAGGCTAGTGGAGTAAACCATAAACAAACCAGTGGAAGTCAAGGGGAAACCAACACTGTTCATTCCCAAGAGCAATCATGACAATCTACAATTCTTTGAATCATAACGACATTAATGGGGGTTCCAGTGGGACCACCTCGTCCGGTTGGGACAGTCACGTGCGACAGGTGATACCAGATCGTCAACCAACTATTGTACGCAAACAAAACAAAAGCAACACCACAGTAACTGCAGCATGGAACATTAGAACATTAACAGAACTTTGAAAACTGGAAAACATCGAACAAGAAATGAAAAGAATGAAAATTAACATCCTTGGTTTATGTGAAATGAGACGGACTGGAGAAGAAAGCAGAGATCATAAAGACTTCAAAATAATATATTCCGGGGGAAACCACCATAGAAATGGAGTTGGCGTAATACTGGATAAGAAGACAGCAAGAACTGTGAAAGGCTTCTGGTGCATATCAGACAGAGTGTTAATGGTTAAATTACAGGGCCATCCAACAGACACAAATCTCATCCAAGTATATGCACCAACTTCAGAAAGCTCAGATGATGAGATAAAAGAATTTTACAACAATCTGGACATGGCAATGAAACAGTGCAAACCATGGGAAGTAAACTTTGTGCTAGGTGATTTAAACGCGAAAGTAGGGACTGAACAAGACAATAAAGCTACTGGCAAATATGGACTAGGAATCAGAAACAAAAGAGGAGAGATGTTTATTGAGTGGGGAGAAAAGAATAAAATAATAATAGGAAATACTTGGTTTCAACAACACCCTAGGCGACTATGGACATGGAACAGCCCAAATAATAACATACGTAACCAGACAGATTACATTATGATCAACAGAAGATTCAAGAACTCACTAATATCCGTGAAAACAAGACCAAGCGCAGATTGCAACAGTGACCACATCTCAGTAGTAGGAAAAGTGAGAATCAGGCTAAATAGGTTAAAAGTAGCAGCTAAAAACAAAGAACTAGATAGAAAGCTGTTACGTTTTCTGCCATAGCTTTTTATTGTTGATGTTATCTGGCCATCTAATCTGAAGGATTTTCCTTAGGCAGGTGCTAACAAAGGTCTGCAATCTCTTGGTAACTGTGGCTAATGCTGTCAATATTTCTGATAGATACAACATGACCGATTTGAAATTTGTGTTGAACAATGTAAGTTTTGTTGTTAAGGATATTCCCTTGTCCTTCCATGTTTCTCAGCTGTAAAAATGCTACTCTAGCCTTCTCAGTTCTTACTGTAGCGTCTGCTTCTGTACTACTCTCTCTGTCCACAGTGCTGCCGAGATGTGTGAATTTGTCTACGTCTTCTAATTTCTTGCCTTCTAAGACAATCGAAAGTTTTTAACACTGTATCCTTCGACTTTTACATATGATTCCGTGATGATCGTTCTTAAAATATTCTCCCTGTACAGAGAAAAATGTCTGGAGATAGTACACATCGCTGTCTCTTTGTTTTATTGGTTGATATTTTCCAGTTTTATTTTCAACTCGAATCGCTGCTTCCTGTTGCCAGTATAGATGTTTTACAATCCTCAGATGTTTGCTGTCTATGTTTATGCCTTCAAGTATTTTAATAATCTCATAATGTTTCATCTTGTCGAATGCCTTGGTGTAATCAATGAAGCACAAGTAGAGATCTTTTTTTTTTTTAACTTCTAAAATTCCTGCTGCTAGTGTTCGCAAGGTACAAAAGGCATAATATGTTCGATTTCTCTCAACAAATCCTAACTTTTCATCTGCTATTTAATCTTTTCTCTTGTTATTCTCATAATAACTCTCAGAAGTAGCCTTTATAATACGATATTAAAGGCTGACATTACCGTGGTCCTCACATTCCTTTATGGTTTCTTTGGTAGTGCTATAAAGGTGGATTTTAGCAGGTAGTATAAAGTGAGTATAAAGTGTTAATACTTATATATATATATATATATATATATATATATATATATATAAGAGGAGATTATAGAACTCATTGTCATCGTACTGTAATTTTCCACATAAACTGACCTAGACGAAGATGTAGAAATTAGGGGATTTAAAAAATGTTTCTGCAAGGACATATCTTATTTGACTAAGTTTATTAGGTTTAAAGATATATTATAAGAGCTCTTATGGAAGAAAATAAGGAAAAAACAGATAAGGGCTAAATTCATACATATGAGAAGAATGGTAGGGGGAAAATGTTACTTTTCTTGTGACTTGTATAATAGTTTTTAGGAAAGTATGTATGAGCAAGAAGATACATACTTGTATATAAGGACCTGGAAACTATTGTATCAGTCTGATTGGCTGGTAGTCAAGAAGGGGTGGAAGAATTGGGCAGGGGAAAGGATTGGTTGGAAAACAACAATGAATATTTTTGGGATAAACAAGACTAAAAATGTAACAGAAAGACGAGTAATAGAAATACAGTGATTAAGAAAAACTAGCGTGTTACCACGCTGTGCAGTGGAAGAGTCATGAAAGCCTACAGAATTAATCAGCCACAACTGACTACTTGTAAAGATCTATAAATGGATTCAAGCAAGTGCATTCATATACAACCAGGCATACGTACGTCCAGTAATAGGATGAATTATCGTGGCGGGGTGGGTGGCAATAGGCTGAGGTGAAGCTAGTTTGGGCTTGGTGACCTTTGTGTTGGACTTTGCGAACTCTAATCTCAAGGTCTGAGGCAAGTCTGGATCGAATCTAACCCCCTGTCACAGACGATAAATACAGAAATGAGAAGTTATGTTATCTTTCTTTGCAAAAACAGAGATGAATGTGATACAGGATTTGTAGCATGTTCCATTTATGAAGTGAATTCTAGAGTTGTTTTTTTTTCTAGTCTTACAGCTGAATTACAAATTATATTGCTGGTTTCGTAAGAGATCTATTTTTCACTCCTAAAAGTGAAAGTGCTGAAAAAAAAACAGACTTAAACTGCAAATTAAAATTCTGCTTTCAGATATATACAATAATTCCAAGTAATTTGACAGAGTTCTTAATCCAGTCTTTTGTCAGTGGGGCTTCTAAATTCGCTGGAACCATCTAGTATTACATGCCACTGTCTTGAAGTTAAATTATGAACAGCTATCATGCTTCTACGAAATCTAGATGCACAACAATTACACAAAGTTGTCAGGTACACTTGAGGCAACTGTTCTGATTGGCTATGCAAGAGGGGAGAAGCTGGATCACATTCATTCTAAATCATCTGCCCTTTCATTTTAAGTGGTTGCAGTTTCCGTTCGTCTGGCTAATTCAGTGTCTCTAGACAAAGTTCAAGGACAGTCTTTATTAGTTGCAGGTATCAGTTTGAAAACACACTGTTTTTTACGTGGACAACTTTTTAAAAAAAAATTGTCACTCGCTCTCTATCTGGTAAGAGTAAAATCCCTGTGTCCGTGCCTTCAAGGAGTGTTGGTGTCAGGCCATATTTCCAAGACCTTCGGCACATGAAATTGTGATGGGGTCAGTAACACGCCTGGCAGCATTTACTTTCCCATATTTCTCTAGTGCCCATCTCCGGTTGGAGATTTGAAAAATATTTTTGTATTCGCATCATAAGTAAGAACAGAGAGTATGATTTACTTTAAATCACTTACATAAACTTACAAGAAGTATATCGCAGCAAATTATAAAGCAAAAGTAAAAAGACAAACATAAAATTAAAAGAAGACCTCTCTGAGATACATATTCCATACATTGTATGGTTTTCAGATGTTGGTACGTTGGACATGCAAACAATGATAATGGCAGTGCATTAAATGAATCTGTCCTTCAAACAAATAGCCAGCTTCGATCGCCAGCCAAACTGAACAGGTCTAGTACTGATGAAAATCACTAACCTGTAGATCCTGTTTCGCTGTCTCAGCTGCCATCCTTGAACTGAATGTCACAAATCCCACGGGCTGAAATGTTTGGAAAAGGTGAGGGGGTGAAGTTCGTGTTAAGCGGAGAAGGAAATTATTGTACGCAATTTTGTAAAAATTGTTATGATGTCTATGAAACTGTCATGTTTTTGTTCAGTTCAAAATTTCAGTATTCAATGTTCAAGATTTAATGTCTGCAGTCACTCTCTTTAGTGCGCATGTAAATTTTCACCTTCTCTTTTCAATTCGTTAATTAGATGCACAAAATTCTTGCAACCAACAATCAGTCCCACTAACTTTTCATCAGACATTCACGGCCACTACAAGCACACAACAAGACCACCACAAGCACACAAGAACAATATGCACACACAAGCGACATTTTTTCAGCCAACATCCTCACTATGTGAAATAACTTTTAAAACGTAGGATTATGTTACTTAAGTTCCTCGAAAAGTTTACTTATTTATACGTTACTTAAAATGGTCACATACAGGCGAGTAAAAAATTTACTTCATTACTGTAACTTGTAACTGAAATGATATTGGCAAGAATGAGATTCTACTAAATCAGTGCTATAATGAAATATTTTATCTGAAATATTTATTAAAGTGTATTATAAATAAAATGATATCCCGAAACTGATTTGGTCGTGTAATTTATATAGCACATCATATCAATATGTTAACTATACATTTATCTTAGAAATATTAATTAATACGGAATAAATGAAATATACTCATGGTTAACGTCTATATGACAATGAATGATGATAGTTTAAACAAACAGTGCAGTCCACTCTTATAGCACGATCACAGTTCGCAATGGTGAAGCTGTTACACAATAAAATAATCCATAACATCTAAAATAAGCACTCAAAGACAATCTATTTATAACCTGTGACATTTTTATCAACTGAAAGGGTAGGTCAAAATTGCCAAAGTATAAATATTTTTATCGTTACGAATAGTGTTCTGTCAGATCGTAAATTTGACATTTTGTCATTTTGTTTTATTGTTTACTCTGCATTTTGTTATCTTCTTTTAACCATTATAGCCATTTACATATTGTACCTCATCCTCAATTCAGTAGCTGTTTCTGGTGCACTATTACACATTCATACTTACAGATGTATTTTTCCCGTTTTTGTTGGTGATTTTAAGAAGTGAACCTTCGTATCCCTGAAATACAACATGTTGTGGGTAGTGATATGTCAGCGGTGACGTGATGATAACAACATGTAGGTAGTGATATGTCAGCGGTGACGTGATGATACATGGGTAAGCTGATGTAGTAAACTAACGGAAGTGACGTGAAAAAAAAAAACAGAGCTACACCACATTTCCAAAAATTATATATATACAGTATATACACATCAGCATATATGACAACTACTTCATATGAAAGACTAAAATATGCAGTCACTGACGTGATTTCCTGTGGAGTTTCAATTTCCACTGTTTTTGACAAAGAAGGTCATAGAACAAAGTCCCCATGATAGACAAGAAAAGACATGATGGATAGTGAGTCCGTTTCATGGGAAAATTCCCACGCTAGGGCTAGATCTAAATCCGACAACTGATAGTGTGCACTGAAGAACCACAAACTCTCTTAGGTGGTATTGTCTGTTGTTGGCTTTTAAAACCAGGCTGATCATGGCGGATCTAGAAGAGCACTACTTTGTTTATTTAAAAAACCCCGACACAAATACCACATAATAAATGCACTGATTAGTTTCTGACAAACTACGCTGTACAACTACGGATGAAGAGGTGTTCATTTTGACTCTCACTCCCTCTTGAATGATAATAAAGACTAACACAAGATAGTCAAGAGAACGACGATGGTTAAGCCAGAAAGAAGAACATGACACAAGTCTAGACTATAGAACAGACATACCATGATGATTCAGGGAAGAATAAGTGAAACATCTTAAACTACATTATGATGCCTTTAATACAATGCAGTTCAGTTGTCCAGCCCTGTTCATTTTATATACTCTGACTAATAGGGTACGTTCGCTACCAGCGGTAGTCAGACCTCCATAAAAACAACAAATCAATTATAGATAGATGTAAAATTACAAAAAAAGTTTCGAACACATAAAAAACAAACATTACCACGCATTAAAAAAAATTCCTTCATGTTAGTCTTTACGTGTTTGTCGTGTGAAAGTGTCTTAGCTGCCCACCTAAAGGTTGGGGTGCAGATTCACCGGGAACAAATATAACAGATTCACTAGAGCAGGGAGTGATAGGATTTTTATGTTTACGTAGTCTCGTGGCAGCTTTGGATGTGACGGAATCTAACAAACAATAAAGCGGTAGTTCTCAACCAGCTGATGGGTGTGGGAGAAATGGAGAATTTCGGGTTACAGGAAATTGGGAGGGGAAGGATTTGGCTATAGATATGATAGTCGCACATTGTTGGAATATTATTTTCAGTCATTTGCATGTCCCTTGCGGAACTTTGCCTCCCTAACAACTCTCCTATATACCTCTCGATTGTAAGCAAGATGCCCTGCTGGTGATGCATCCATTCGCAGATCATAGCACGATTTCTTGCAGCCATTTCGCTTTGGTCTTCCTCTCTTTCTTTTTCCGATTATGTATCCTTCACAGATTATCTTCTCTAAATTATTATGACGTTTAATATGTCAAAAATATTTAAGTTTTCTCTATTTAATCCTCTTTACTAGCCAGCCTTCTTCTATATTATGTTCTTGTAGTATGGATATACTTGTTGTTTTCTGTGCCCAAGATATTTGAAGAACTCTTCTGTAGCATTTGCATTCAAAGGCACTTATGTGTTTCTCAGCTGTTTTGTTAAGTGTTCAGGTCTCACAGGCATATGTTATCATGAGAAAGATGCATGCATTTAAAATCTTATTTTTGTAGTTCTGTCTGTTTCTCTCCACAGATTCTTTAGTTGTTTTTACTTTTTTAAGTGCGGTAAATGTCCTCCTTTTAATTAGCCTCATTGCATATCCATTGTTATTTAGTAATGATCCAAGATATTTAAAACTCTCCACGTCTTCTAATTTTTCCCTCATCGCTAAATATTTCACCAGCCATATTTTTTTGTCAGTTGTCATCAATTTATTTTTATTCGCATTAAGATAGAGGTTTTGCTCATCAGTATTCTTACGGACTGACATAATTAACTTTTACATTCTTTTGTGTTGTGGACAGTAATACTGTGTGATTAGCATAACTAATCTCTGGTATTTCGTAACCTCTAATAGTTATGGCATCGTAATATTCTTTGTCTACGTCTTCTCTAATATTCCTCATTATATTTTCAGTATACATGTTAAATAAGGCAGGCGACAGTACACACCACTGATGGACTCCTTGTTTTATGTGAAACCAAGTTGTTGTTTCACCATTTATTCTCACTGCTGCCTGTTGGTCTAGATACAGGAGAGATATTAACTGTATCAAATGTGTTGGAAATCCCATTTTTTCCATTATTTCCCAAAGTTTTTGGTGTTGTACACAATCAAATGCCCTTGAATAGTCTATAAAAGATAAATATGGATTCACATTAAATTCTCTGCTTTTCTCTATTATTAATCTTATATTGAATATATGATCTCTTGATCCTCTTTCTTCTCTAAAACCAGCTTGGACCATATTGACTTCTTATATTTTCTTACGAAGTCTACCTATTATGATTTTAACAGAATTTTACTGGCATGACTAATCAGGGCAACGGTTCTGTAGTTTTTGCATAATTTCAAGTTACCTTTTGTGGCACTGAATACAGTTCTGTTCCATGCTTTTGGCTAAATACCTGAATGCCATATCTTTTTACATAGTGCATGATAGATCGTTGCACATTCCTTTTCTCCTGCTTTAATAAGTTCATTTCTTATGTCATTACATCCTGGTGATTTGTCATTTTTCAGATTCTTTTTTGCCTATAAAACTTCTTTTTCGGTTCTTTCTCCTCCAATAATAAGTCACACTGTTCATTTCTGGTTTCACAGTCAGTTGCTTCACACATTCCTCTGCAATATTCCTTTCATCTTTCTAGAATTTCTTCTGTCTCTGTTAAGATCTTCCTCATCTCATCGCAAAGTACATTTAGCTTAGGCGTGACATTTCTCGTCAATGTCTTCATTTCTTTAAACATTTCACTGTCTTCCACACTTTTAATGTCCTTCTGTTCGTTCACAACAATCTTGTATGTATTTTTTTTGGTCTTTTCTTATGTTTCTTCTTACTTCTTTGTTAAAGATTTATATTCATCTTTGTTGTTGTTTGTCACTTTCCATTTCGTCTTCATTTCTTATGTTGTTTTGTTATTTCTAGTGTGCCTCCTGTAATCCATTCATTCTTTTGTGTTTTCTTTACTGGAACCGTGTCTTTAGCTATTGTTATTAAGATATCTCTGGCCTGCGTAACCTATTCATTTGATGTTATCTCCCCCTGAACAGCCATTATGATTTCGAAATTGTTCTTCACTTCTATACCGTATTGTTCTGGTATTTTTGTAAGATCAAAGCGGAGTGGTCTTGATCCCGTAACTTTCTTTTTTTTATCTGTATCTTCATGTCTGCTATTAATAACTCATGATCCGTGTCACATTCAGCACCTGGTAAAGTTTTTGCTGATGTTATACTTTATCTCCACTTTCTTTACACAAAAATGTAATCTGTTTGATTCTTTGTTTTCCCATCAGGTGACGTCCATGTGTAAATCTCTGTTTGGGTGTAGTTTAAAAAGTGTTTTAGCGATCATTGGCTCATTCTCCATGCAAAACGCCATTAGACTGTCACCTGCCTCATTTCTATGTCCTATACTAAATTTCCCTATAACATGTCCTTCAGCTTCTGTCCTTTCTGTACGAATCTTTGCATTAAAATCGTCCATTATTAATAGATATTAAAAGAATATTGATCTACAAGATAGAAATAGCAGTATTACAATAGTTGTAGTTTGTCAATATGTGGTCTAAACCCGCCAACCCCACCCTCGAAACCCTACAGTTCCTCTCTTCTCCCGAGGAATGAATTCTGCAGTGGTTGAGAGCTCTACATTAAAGCCTGAGTATGTGTGAAAAATGCTTTGTGGTTAGTACAGTGTCTTCTCGTGCCCAGGCGGGTGTTCCTCATCTTGTATTCTCATCCATTCTCACGTCTAAAGTGCTTTCTACTATGCTGCCCTCAAGTATCATTATTACCAACCCTACCAAAACCAGATATGTAGCATGAAACTATGACAGTCTTGAAAGAACTCAAAGATAGAAGATCTTCAGCCTATAATATGAGAACAACAGGATGAATGTGTGAAAATTTCAGGATGGTTTTGTAGGGACTCAGAGAATAAAACTTCCAGCCCCTATATCAAGATAATGGCAAACTTTGATAATTATTATAAGAGAGCAGAAGCTTCTAACAAGTACCAAAGCCCAGTAAATAACTTCCCATCACGGTAGAAGAAACTGCCAAAAGGAAACCTCATTGTCCAGAACTTACCATCTGTCTGCAGTGAAATATTTAAAGCACAGTTCGCCATAAATAAACGAAAAACATATTATAAGGGAATAAAAAGACGAAGCAGCGTGTTTAGATAAAGTCACCAACGACATGAGTCAAAACTCCATTATTTTTACATAGAAATAATATTCAGATTCATCAGTTGAGGCTGAAAGTGGTCTGTCAAATTATGAATACCAGCAATTGTTAGCCTTATCTTAAAGAAAAGTAAGCCTAGAACAGATTTCAGTAATCATCGTCAATATCCCTAACATTTCTTCTCAACAATGATGAATATATATATATATATATATATATATATATAAATAAACAATAATATATATATTAAATGAACAGTGGTAGCATTTATAGCTATATATATATTTTATTACGCTATAAACATTCAGGACAGCCCCATATATATATATGGCTCATATATATATATATATATATGGCTCATATATATATATGGGGCTGTCACGAATGCAATGACGCTTAAGTCTGATTTTGAACCTTGAACCTTTAACAATGATGGAGATAATGTCAGCTAGGTTACACTTGTGACTATATAATGTTTGCACTTTTTGTCACTTTTTTATATGCAACAAAATCTGTGATAAGAGATCATTTTATTGATATTATGAAAGAGATTTGTAAAACTAGAAGACATTGCTGGATCATTCATGTGCATTCGCGTGGAAGTGTGCATTTACTTGAACGAAGACGCAAAAGAAATATTAAAGGAGGACAAACATGGCATGCAGTGAAATATCAGACAAAAGTTTTAGTGTGATCGTCACCCTTGAAACGTATACACACAATAAGACTACTGTACAATGTTATTGTCTGTTTTTATGAGGAAAGATTTCCAGTTAGCAGCACAGTGTGTCGGCATTCACACGTTCTTTGTCAGGCATGGACGCGCGCGCACATTCTCTGGTAACACATAAATTATATGTAAGCTTTAATTATAAATATGCGCATATAAAGGACTTAAACGTCACAGGGAATGGAATTACGCCATTGTTTCTTCTCATCACATGACCGACCTATGTCCATCTTCTTTTCCTGATCAACCATGAGACAAGTTGTTTTTTGCTCATCTGTCTTATCTCTTCGTTGTTCTTGAATTCATTCCACTTTATACTGAGTATTTTCCTTAGGCATTTGTTTTAGAAAGAGTCTAATTTTTTGTCTATTTCTTTAGTTGTTTTTTCAGCTTTCACATGCATAAATGAGGGTGGATATTACATTTGAATTGAATAATCTTAACTTTGTTTTTGTGCTTATAATTTTTGAATGCCATATGTTCTCAAGATTCTTGAAGGTCAATGCTGCTTTTGCAATTCGAATTCTAACTTCTTTTCTGGTGTCACCATTATGGTCTATATAGCTGCCGAGATATGCAAAATGGTTTAATTCTTCAACATCTGTTCCTTCTACGTATATTTGCCCTTAATCGTTTTTGTTTTTTCCTTGTTAATTTCAAGTCCTATTTTACTAGCCAATGAAGACAGGGTATCTGTTTTTACTTGCATTGATTTCATACTGTCGCTGATAAGAGTTATGTCATCTTCAAAATCAAGATCTTCCAGTTGGGTCTCACGTATCCAGTCAATGCCCGTTTTACCTTTGCAACATTTTTTCATTATGAAGTCCATGGCAATTCAAAAAGGCAAGGGAGATATACATCCTTAGAAAGAACAACACAAGACATTAAATAAAAAAGAAGAAAAATGAAAAATGAATCTCTGTGGTATCCTCCTACTTTCTGCCATATTTGTTTCTTCTCATTTTCCTCGTTACTTCTGTCGTTTTCTAAAACTGAACTATACACAAAGTTGATGGATTTAAGTACTTAGGAACACCTGATGAGAAATGTCACAGTGAAATAAAAAGCAGACGTGCTCAGGCCAAATCAGCATTCCAGACAAAGAGACACATCTTGTGCAACAAATCCAAATCAATGGAAACAAGATTCCGAGTATTTAAATGTTACATCGAGCCAATTTTGTTGTATGGATATGAAGCAAGGTCTATGAATAAGAGAGTACAGCGAGAAATGGAGGCCACGGAAATGTGGTTCATAAGAAGGATGTTGAAGGTACCATGGACAGCTAAGAAAAACAATGAAGAGAGGCTGGAGTTAAAAAGCAATTTATACCAAAGATCAGAGGCAGACAAGCGAGATTTATGGGACATTTCCTGACAAGAGGAAAACTGGAACACACTGTGGCGACTGGAAAAATTGAAGGAAGAAGACACGCAGGAAGACAGAGAGAGAAGTTATTGGATGTGCTGTCAGTGTGGCTAAGAAGAAAGTCACCGGCGGATCTCATAATCAAGTCTAAAGACAGGGAATTGTGGAGAGAAATGATCGCCTACGCCACGCGGCACGGCACTTGATTGATTGAACTATACACTTGTATCTACTTTTATTACTATAACCAGTTTTACCGCAGTTGTTATTTCTTTTATCTGTCATTTTCACTTACAACATCTTTTGCACTGCTGATCTGGTAACAAAAACTAACAGTCACCTTTCTCTCTGACTTTGGGATTTAAGTGAATTTGATTTGAAGCTGCTAGCAGTATCTTAAGATTTGTCATGAAGGCCATGAATGCAGCTCTCTGATACACACACAGGCGCGCGCGCGCACAAACACACATATGTATATACACACAATATTAATATAAGTAATACCAGTATATATTGGTTGTAAACGCATATCAACAATAATATATATATTAAATGAACAGTGATAACATTTATAGCTTCTATAAAGACAATGCATTTTTGAAAAACCAGAAGAACGACTTGTCCCTGAAATATTTAAAAATATCACTGCAGGGCAGTGTTTCCCAAAGTGAGCGCTAACGCCCCCTGTGGGCGTTGGAAAAGACTAGGGGCAGTAGAGAAAAAAGGATCAGTAGGGGGGCAGTAAGTAAGACGCTTTCTTCCCTCTGCTACGGGATACCCTTGTGCAAGGTGGAGTACCTATTTAGACCTCCTTCCCCCATTAGGGTTACGTGAAGCCAAGAGAGCAGGTGGTGTATGGAGTAGTGGGAGCAGCCAGCATGTATTGCGAGCCATGGTCCCCACTCTACGATGGTAAGCAGAGGATCTCAACTGTGGAGACAATGGCTACGATTGCCGACTTGTAACAGTCACTTCCAAGAAGGAAAAGTGTGGCAAACTACTTTCTTATACTGCCAAGAAACCTAACTTGGCCAGTCTGAAGAAAGTACAAAGATCTGGTGGCGCGTCCCCCAGGCCAGGTAAATCATTTTCAAGAACTGGGGAAAAGGATGAGGTCAGTGCTAGTAAAAGAGATGGCGGTAAAAAACCTGACTGTGTTACTAAGCAAAACTCTACCAATAGACTAAATAGGTGCCTAAAATGTAAGAAGTTTATATCAAGGCAAACATCTGACAGTGGAAAATGAGATGGGCAGGTTAAACATGGACATCCTAGGTATATAGAAACACAAACGGGCAGGACAGGGACATTTCCAATTCCGTCAGGGGGAACCTATATTTATTCAGGTAAAGACATAGGGGGCCAGAGTGGGGTTGGATTATACCTGTTCAGAATAATAGCAGCCTCCCCCTAAACGACCGCATACTCACAAAAAATATAACACTTATTCAGATGTAAGCGCCAACAGCAGCCTGTGGCGAAACAGAATGCGAAGAGTTCTATGACAGTCTACAGCAGACTTTGGAAAGAACTGACAAACAATATATTATTTTCTTAATAATTTATAAAACCCCCCATTAATAAGGGGGATTTTAATGCTAAAGTTGGAGAAGAAAGACTCGATAATGAAATAAACGTGTGGGGAGTGAATAGTCTGGAGCAGAGAAACGATAGAGGTGAACAACTGATAACATATAACTTAGAGAACACTCTCACCATGACAACTACTTTCGCCAAACAACATCATCGACGATTATACACATGAAAATTCCCAGGCGAAAAGAGCAGAAACCAGAAGACTACACTCTAATTCAGGAAAGATGGCGTTCGCCCGTCAAAACATCTCCTGGAGCAGATTGTGACTCTGACCATGAACTCCCGGTGGCAAATTTCAAGATGAAATTAAAAAACGTTGTGAAAATTAAGAAAGTAATTAGGTATGACGCAAGCACTGTTCCATTCGAGTACAACTTTGATGTGGAGAACAAACTCGAGACCCTAATGTGCCGGAAGAAATGACACCAGAAGAGCTTGCCCATCATACCAAAGTTGCTTATATCACATCTGCCCAAACTCTACTATATCAAAAAGAGCGATAATGAATACATTTCGGAAGAAACAATGATGCTAACCGAAGAAAGGAGGAAAATGGTCCCAAAAAATTACTGAAAATCAAGCACTGTATAAGAAATATACAAAGGACATCAGGAAACAAAATTGACAAAAACAAATACATAAGGGATTCTTGCTGCAGAATGGAAAGATTGTTAGATGACGGTCTTTGTAAAAATATGTGTCCTGAGGAAAAACTGTTGAAGAACTTGAGGTGCAGTTAATGACAAACAGGGGAATCCACTAACCGAAAACAAAGACAACAGATGGGAAGAGTACTGAAAAGAAATGTAATAAGAGGCAAACAATTAAGAAAATAATAACAATGAGGTGAAGATAAAAGAAGAACCCGAACCCTCTTTGGAGGAGGTCAGAGAAATAATCTTAAAAAGGGAAAAAAAACCCTGGCTGAGATGAAAAAAAAGCAGCTGGAATGATACAAGCAGCAGGAGAAAGAAGCAGTCGCATGTATCATGCTCTGTGCTGTAAGATGTGGAAAAGTGGAGGTTGGCCCAAGGAGTGGAAACGCTCACTTTACATACCTTTGCCGAAGAAGGGTAATCTAAAAATGTGTATAACTATAGAACTGTTGAACTTATAAGTCATGCAAGTAAGACATTGTTACGAATCATATTGAAAAGGATGGAGGGATACATAGAACAAGAAATACAAGAAGTACAGGAGGGTTTCAGACCAGGCAGAGGCACCAGAGATCATATACTAAACATGAGGGACACCATAGAAAAGTGTAGATAGTTTAACATGGATCTATGTACCTGTTTTGTAGGCTACTCCAAAGCTTTTGAAAATGCACAACATCAACAGTTACGGTCTATTATGAACTGTTGTTTTGATTTGTTGACTGATTTTCCCAGTCATCTGGTACACCTTATTGCCAAATTGTACCAAGATCAGCAAGCAACAGTGAGGGTAGATGGCCAAACATCGGGTTGGTTTGACGTACAAAAGGGAGTAAGACAAGGATGTATCCTTTATCCATACTTGTGTAACATCTACGCCGAAAACAAGAGGAGTGAAAGAAACGAACAGGACAAAGCTAACTTTGACTAAGAACATCCTTTTCAACACCGGGGGCCACCAGATTCCAGAAATTAGATAGGCCGATGATATTGTCCTTCTAGCAAACAGCTCAGAATACAATAGTTGATTCTCTCAACCAAAAGACACAGCGAAGCTCAGAATCTCTTTTTAAACACCAACAAAACCAAAGTAACAATAATTACCAATGAGAAGCAAGCCCGAAGTTACAATAGACTATAAAGAGCTCGAAAACGTAAATAAATTTGAATATCTGGGTTCAATCATCACCACCAGTGGTGACTGAGCAGTGGAAGTTACAATTAGTGGCAACATATAAATGCGAAACATGGACACTTAACAAATCACTAGAAAAGATAATAACAGCATTTGAAATGAAATGTTACAGAGGGGCACTTAGAGTATTATGCTTACATCCCACACGTGCCGTTAAATGTCACATATGGCCCGCATGGTAGTTCGCAAAGATTTTCTGTTTTCGGAGAGGTTTTCAATCTCATCAATGGATGTTATGTCCACTGAACTGACCTCTGCTAAAAATGTCCTCTTTAGAATTTCACTTGGCCGACCTCTTTTTCTTCGGCCTGTTGTGTTCCATTTAATAGCTTGTTTGGGGATTCTCTGATTGTTTTTTCTAACCACATGACAGAAATATGTCAATCTTATTTTTCTGATCACACATGAGGCAGGTTGTTGATTGTTCATCTGTCTTATCTCTGCGTTGTTCTTGAATTCGTTCCACTTTATATCGAATATTTTCTTTAGGCATTTGTTTTCAAAAGAGTCTAATTTCTTGTCTAATACACGATAAATAGTATATAAGTATACAACTATACACAAAGCACTGCAGTTTATGTGTTATAATTTCTTGTCTGTTTTTTTTAGTTGTTTTCTTGCTTTCACATACATAAATGAGGGTGGATATTGCATTTGAATTGAATAATCTTAACTTGGTTTTTGTGCTTATAACTTTTGAATGCCACTTCTCAAGATTTTTGAAGGTAAATTGCAGTTCGAAAACTTACTTTCTGGTGTCACCATCCTGGTAGCTGCCGAGATATGAAAATTGGTTTACTTCTTCAACAGCTGTTCCTTCTACATATATTTTTCCCTCGTGGTTAATGAGAAGTTTGATTATTTTTGTTTTATCCTTGTTAATTTCAAGTCCTATTTTACTAGCCATTGAAGAAAGGGTATCTGTTTTTTCTTGCATTGATTTCACATTGTCACTGATAAGAGTTATGTCATCAGCAAAATCAAGGTCTTCCAGTTAGGTCTCATGTACCCAATCAATGCCCGTTTTACCTGTGCAGCAATTTTTCATTATGAAGTCTATGGCAATTCCAAAAAGCAAGGGAGATAATGTACATCCTTGTTTCTCGCCTGATTCAATCTGGAGCCATTCACTCATTCCTTCTTCGTCTCTATTGACTGCACAAACATATCCATTGTAGAGGTCTCTAATGATGTTGACAATTACAATATCATGGACAGAACATAAATGAAAATAAGGAGATCCTAATAGGATTACATTCTCAGAAAACTGGCTCAAAAATAGCATCAAATTTAGAAAGCTAAGATACGTCGGCCTCATGAAGGTGCAGAAAAGCTGGATCAGGTTGGCAACAGGAGGCATAGTGCCCTGCAAAAAAAATAAAAGTGACGACCTCGCTGCAGGTGGACTCAAGACATCACGGAAAGTCTGATGAGACACTGGTCAACTTGCACAAGACCGCATTGGATTCAGGGAGGCTGTGAGAGGGACAACGTTCTGGAAAGGACATGTCACATGAGTGACTGGGAGTGGGGGAGTGAAAGAAAAGGAGCA
Organism: Achatina immaculata; assembly: GCA_009760885.1. NCBI lineage: Eukaryota > Metazoa > Mollusca > Gastropoda > Stylommatophora > Achatinidae > Lissachatina > Lissachatina immaculata. Next base: position 33,819,255 of record CM019706.1, read on the forward strand.
GTAGGAAGGCATCCAAGGAAAACGAAGCACCAAAGGAGGGCAGTAATACCTTTTTTCTTAGCACTTTTCAACCTGATATTTAGAAACTCGTGTCCCTACATGAAACTCATCCATGAAAGGTAAAATTCCAGTTAATGGGAATACGGTATTAGGCCTGTATTTTCCATGACCTCCGGCACATGAAAGTGTGATGTGGTCAGTATCACGCCTGACCGGATTTACCTTCCCAGATTTCTCTGGTACCCAGTTTTAGAGGCTGGATCGACGCCGGGGCCTTTTTCAGTCTTGTACCAGAAAAAATCCTGCTGCCGGGACTGAACCCCGTACCATCGGATTAGTAAACCGAGCGCCTAACCACTCAAGTAACCAGGTTAACCACATTAAAAGTTAAGAAAATATTGCATTAGGTGAGTTATAAATGTACTGTTTAGTGTTGTTAAATTGGTTTGCTTGCTGGAATTTTTGTGTAATGCAAATCCTAGTTTAATATGACATTGTACGAATAGTACATAACAGGAGGTGGGCGTGGTGGAAGAGAAAAGAAGGGGGCGTTCATGATGTGGCCTTGGATAAAAGGGGACGTAGCCTGAAGAAGCATGGGAAACACTGCTGTAGGGCGAGAAAATTAATATTTTGTTAAAATTTATCAACTCAGAGTAGTTTGTACCTGGTAGGTCTGCAGTTCTAGCTGTATTGTTCCACGTGACGTGGTCTGCGTTAGTTCATATGCAAATAATATCCATTTTCTTATTGAAAGAAAAAATTAATAATTATCTTTGCTGTTAACTAAAAAGAAAGAACCAGAAATCTTAGATCAGACAAGATGTTCTTCACATAATCTATTTCATGGTGTGCATGCACTAAACTGTGACTGCTATGTGAACATTTATTGTTTGTTTACCGGTAATGTTGCGTATTGCTGTAATTAAACAATAATAGTCAATGAATAAAAGCATCAGTCATAAACACTTGTTTTAAATTATTTTACATGCAAATGCCACCACAAACTCGTTATAATTTACTATTCATGTAGATGCCAGCAGGCAGCAAGGATTTATTTACTATACACCTTGATATCACCGTTAGCTTGACCTTATAAACAACGGACATGATAAAAGAAAATAGTTATTGTGTTTTAGATTATAATGTTACAAATAAAAGGTGATCTGCTTGATGTTCCTACCAATTTAAATAAACTTTTACAATTTCCTTCTTGATTTTAAACAAAACTACACAATGTAATATGCGACAGAGACTGTCACTAATAATACGCTCATTCTAAAATCTATAACACTTCCATATCTATACTAATAATAATTGACTATTGTGGCATCACTTGATCAGTCAAATAAAAATGATTAAACAAAATGTTACTCGGATGTCAGCATATGAAGCATGATATCTTACCATGCAAAGGTACATGCAACTGCACTCACCACTTCAATGACAAATGATCAAATGCATGGCTAATGTTGTCATAAGTCATGACGTGAAAGGAAACTAAAATAATGTTATCAAAACTCATCTCTGGATGTGATAAGGTTAAAGAAGGAGATGTAAAGGTGGGCGAAATGTTATAAATATCACTTCAGGTCAATAATAGCAAACTCGGCACTGTTAATTAGTCAGTCAGACAATCAGTCAGTCAGTCAGTTACGTGTAAGCTACAAAGTAAAATTTACAAATAAAAAGCTAAAAGTCATTTATTTGTCCACATGATTTCCTGGATCTCAGTACAATCTCTTTTAGTGTATAGGTGCCATCAAAGTCATAGTCTTACATGACTCATTCATTCATTCATTTACATGTTCCTTCTGGAACTTTGCCTCCCTAACAGGTCTCCTGTAGGCCTCTCGGTTGTGAGCAAGATGGGCTACTGCTGATGCATCCACTTGCAGATCATCAACGATGTCCTGCAGCCATCTTCGCCTTGCTCTTCCTCTCTTTCTTTTTCCCATTATGTACCCTCCCAAGGCGGTCTTCTCTAAATTATCATGACGTTTAATGTGTCAAAAATATTTAAGTTTTCTTTGTTTAGTCCTCTTTACTAGCTACTCGTCTTCAATATTAAGTTCTTGTAGTATGGATATATTTGTTCTTTTGTGCCCATGATATTTGAAGAACTCTTCTGTAGCACTTACATTCAAAGGCATTTATGTGTTTCTCAGCTGTTTTGTTAAGTGTCCAGGTCTCACAGGCATATGCTGTGATGGGAAAGATGCATGTCCTTAAAATCTTATTTTTGTAGTTCTGTCTGTTCCTCTCTACAGCTTCTTTAGTTGTTTTACTTTCTGAAGAGCGATAGATTTCCTCCTGTTAATGCTCCTCATTGTATCGCCATTATTAGTTAGCAGTGATCCAAGATATTCAAAGCTCTCCACTTCTTCCAGTTTTTCCTGATTGATACATATTTCAGCAGCCATATTTTTGTTTTGTAAGTTGTCATGAATTTATTTATATTCGCATTAAGATAGAGGTTTTGCTCGTCAGTATTCTTACGGACTGACATAATTAATTTTTACATTCTTTTTGTGCTGTGGACAGTAATACTGTGTCATCAGCATATCGAATCTCTGTTATCTCATAACCTCCAATTGTTATGGCATCATAATATTGTTTGTCTCTAACATTCCTCATTATATTTTCAGTATGCAAGTTAAATAAGTAGGGTGACAATATGCACCCCTGACGGACCCCTTGTTTTATGTCAAACCAAGTTGTTGTTTCACCATTTATTCTTACTGCTGCCTGTTGGTCTAGATACAGCAGTGATATTAATTGTATCAAATGTGTTGGAAATCCAATTGTTTCTATTATCTCTCAAAGTTTTGGTGTTGTACACAATCAAATGCCTTTGAGTAGTCTATAAAAGATAAATATAGATTCACATTAAACTCTCTGCATTTTGCTATATTTTTAATCTTATATTGAATATATGATCTCTTGTCACATTAATGCCTTTGAATGTAAATGCTACAGAAGAGTTCTCCAAATATCTTGGACACAAAAAAGAACAAATATATCTATTCTACAAGAGCTTAATATTGAAGAAGGCTGGTTAGTATAGAGGATTAAAGAGAGAAAACTTAAATATTTTAGACACATTAAACGTCATGATAATTTAGAGCAGACCGTATTGGAAGGATGCATAATGGGAAAAAGAAAGAGAGGAAGACCAAAACGAAGATGGCTGCAAGACATCGTTGACGATCTGCAAATGGATGCAGCAGCGGCAGACCATCTTGCTCACAACCGAGAGGCCTACAGGAGTGCTATTTGGGAGGCAAAGTTCCGCAAGGGACATGCAAATGAATAAATGAAATGAATGAATGATCTCTTGGCCCTCTTCCTGGACTAAAACCAGGTTGGACCATATTGACTTCTATTTTCTTACGAAATCTCCCCATTATGATGTTTTATAGAATTTTACTGGTATGACTAATTAGGGCAACAGTTCTGTAGTTTGTGCAGAATTTCAATTTACCCTCTTTTGGCAGTGTATGAATAACATTCTGTTCAATTCTTCTGGCTAAATACCTGAATGCCATATCTTTTTACATAGTGCATGATAGATCGTTGCACATTTCTTTTCTCCTGCTTTAATAAGTTCAGCTGTTATCTCATCACATCCTGGTGATTTACCATTTTTCTGATTCTTTAATGCCCATAAAAATTCTTCACATGCCTCTACGGGTTCTTTCTCCTCCAATAATAATTCACGCTGTTGATTTCCGCTTTCACAGTCAGTTATTTCATACGTTCCCCTGCAATATTCCTTCCATCTTTCCAGAATTTCCTCTGTCTCTGTCAAGGTATTCCCAATATCCTCACAAATTATATTTAGCTTAGGTGTGACAATTCTTGTCTATGTCTTCATTTCTTTAAACATTTCACTATCTCTTCCACACTTCTGATGTCTTTCTACTCTTTCACAAAAATCTTGTATCTATTATTTCTTTTGTCTTTTCTTATGTTTCTTCTTACTTCTTTTGTTAAAGATTTATATTCATCTTTGTTGTTCGTCACTTTGCATTGCGTCTTCATTTCTCTATGTCGTTTTGTTAATTCTAGTATGGCTGCTGTTATCCATCCATTCTTTTGTATTTTCTTTACTGAAACTACGTCTTTAGCTATTGTTATTAAGATATCTCTGACCTGGGTAGCCAATTCATCTGGTGTCATCTCTTCCTGTAGAACCATCAGGATTCGAAACGGTTCTTCACTTCTATACCGTATTGTTGTGGTATTTTTGTAAGATCAAAGCGGAGTGGTCTTGATCCCGTAACTTTCGTTTTTTTAATTTGTATCTTCATGTCTGTTATTAATAACTCATTGTCCATGTCACAATCAGCACCTGGTAAAGTTTTTGCTGATGTTATGCTTGATCTCCACCTTCTTTGCACTAAAGCACCTGGTAAAGTTTTTGCTGATGTTATACTTGATCTCCACCTTCTTTGCACTAAAGCACCTGGTAAAGTTTTTGCTGATGTTATACTTGATCTTCACCTTCTTTGCACTAAAATGTAATCTATTTGATTCTTTGTTTCCCCATCAGGTGATGTCCATGTGTAAATCTTTTCTTGGATGTTGTTTAAAAAGTATTTTAGCGATCATTGGCTCATTTTCCATGCAAAACGCCATTAGACTGTCACCTGCTTGATTTCTGTGTCCTATACTAAATTTCCCTACAACATATCCTTCGTCTTCTGCTCTTTCTGCACCAATCTTTAAATTAAAATCCCCCATTATTAATACAACATCATTTTTCAGTACCTGGTCTATCGTCGTTTGCAGTGTTATAAAAGTCTTCTACTTTCTCTTCTTCTGCTGCTGATGTAGGTGCATGTATCTGGATGATTGTTACATTTCTAGGAGTGCCTTTAAGTGTGATAGTGAGGATTCTATTACTTACTAGATTGTAACCTAGTAATGCTGTTGATTGTGATTTCTCCAAGTAAAAAACCACTCCATTCTTTCTTCCTAATACTCCAGCAGAGTATATGAAGATATTATCATTCTCGCTCTTGAAGTTTCCTGATCCTTTTCATGCATGTTCGCAGATTCCCAAAATGTGTATCCCCGTTCTTTTCATTTCGTCACTTATTATTTGATAATTTCCCTCATACATACTTCTCACATTCAAAGTTTCTACTCTTATTTTTATTTTTAGTTTGATGCAGGGGTTTTCCTTAGTAACACCGTCAGGATTTTGTCCGTCATCACAGTTATTAATACTGACCTCTGTCTCACACTCTTCCCCAGTGTTAAAATTAGATCTATCTGGCCTGTGGGACTCACCACCAGATCTTTTTCCTATCTGACCTCCATTTCACTGCTCTGAAGGAAAGCAATGGTAAATTATCTTCTGGAAATATACCAAGAAACCCAAACCCAAACTTACACGCATACTCCTATAATAAAGTTTTGTTGTGAACTATTATATTATTGAAGAGATGTTGTTCTTCGTCGAGTTTACTGTTTTATAATTCTTCTGTTTAATATTGTTTTGCAATCCCATCACTTGAATCAATGTTATTGCTGCATTATAACACAGAATATTTCTGAATGACTATAGTATTGAAGCTTGAAGATGTTCTTTGATTTACGCGGACATTATCTTCACACACAATCCAGATTTCTGTGGTCTAGAATAGGTTTAAAAAATATTACAACATTCACGTGACTAAGTCCGCGGAAAAGTTCACTGAATCCATTTAATTATGACAAACAATAACCTGATGTATTGTTCACGACATCACTTGGAATAAAATGCAGTAGGACATAAAATTCGTTAGTTTCGTCGTTGAAGCACATAATCATTGTCCACAATATTAAACTTTAGTATATTCTACATGCAGCACTTCTCAGCTTGTTCTCAACTTCAAAATACTCTACACGTGATACGAGAACAATTCCCAACTCTCTACTGTATTAAATCTGTAATACGTAGTCAATTCCTAGTCTGAATCACTTTACACAAAGTTTCAAAAGTATCAAATCTTCATAATCACTTGAATCGCATCCTCTGTCTGTCCTAAAACTACTTCTCGTTCTAAGCTGCTTTTTCTCACTATCTCTTTTGTCTTCTGCATGTGTTCTCTACTTCGCCTTGTGTCTCTCCTAAAACTGCCTGCCTGACTTATATGTCGTAAGTCAATTGTCCAACAGGCCACATCTCTAGATCTTTCTAATTTGTCAGTTGGTCAAGTCGATCCGTTCCCTTTTTTTCAAAACTGTATGCAAACTGTGTCCTAAGATTAGCAAATATGCATCCCATGCCAGTCTGTTGCGTCAAATCCGTCTTTACAAATTTCTCATCAAGTATATGATGTTTGCGATACCTATTGGTTCAGGGTGGCGGGGGGGGGGGGGAATTAGTCCAGATCTCTTTACATAGTGTCCGCCGGTCTTCGTCTGTTTTATTGTTTATCGGAGTACATCCTCTTTATCCGCCTTTATTGTCGGCGTCCTGTCGTAATATTACTTTTAAAGCCGTGTGAGTGTTCCTCTCGAATTTTCCATCGTGTCTGTCCAGCTTACTATGTATCAATAATAATAAACTGTAGTCAATATGCCAATAGTAATGATAATAATAAGCATATTAATAATAATAGTTATGATACTATCCTACTTTCCAAGGGACTATGCTATTCGAACATACTGAAAAGCAAAGACCATTAATTCTGAACTTTATAGACTTTAGAAAGGCACTTGATAGCATTTACAGAGATTCATTGTCGAGAATTTAAAAAATATATGGAATACCATCTACGACTGTCAACATCATTAGAGACCTCTACAATGGATATGTTTGTGCAGTCAACACAGAAGAAGGAATGAGTTCCAGATTGAAACAGGCGTGAAACATGGATGTATATTACCTTTCTTGCTTTTTGGAATTGCCATAGACTTCATAAAGAAAAAATGCTGCACAGGTAAAACGGGCATTGATTGGGTACATGAGACCCAGCTGGAGGATCTTGATTTTGCATATGACATAACTCTTATCAGTGACAATGTGAAATCAATGCAAAATAAAACAGATACCCTGTCTTCAATGGCTAGTAAAATAGGACTTGAAATTAACAAGGATAAAACAAAAATAATGAAGGTTGTCATTAAAGATGAAGGACAATATATGTAGAAGAAACAGTTGTTGAAGAAGTAAACCATTTTGCATATCTCGGCAGCTATATAAACCAGGATGGTGATACCAGAAAGGAAGTTAGAATTAGAAATGTAAAAGCAGCACTGACCTTCAAGAATCTTGAGAACATATGACCTTCAAAAGTTATAGGCACAAAAACCAAGTTAAGAATATTCAATTCAAATGTAATATCCACCCTCATTTATGCATGCGAAAGCTGGAAAACATCTAAAGAAGTAGACAAGAAATTAGACTCTTTCTAAAACAAATGCCTAAGGAAAATACTCGGTATAAAGTGGAACGAATTCAAGAACAACGCAGAGATAAGACAGATGAGCAAACAACAACCTGCCTCATGGATGATCAGAAAAATAAGATGGGAGTATGTCAGACATGTGATAAGAAGAAACAATCAGAGGATCCCCAAACAAGCTATCAAGTGGAATATAACAGGCCGAGAAAAAAGAGGTCGACCATGTGAAACTCTAAAAGAGGACAATGTTAAGAAAGGCGTTTGGGGCCAACCTCTAATCTTTTGCATTTCACACGCAGTACCAAAATACTTTCTATTTTGAAATGCTGAAATAGAGAAGTAAAACGTGGGTTAGCAATCCACTTATACATTTCTCGCAGTCTTACTACAGTTTGTCTACCAAGAGTTTAGTTTCTAGCGTTCTTCGTAACCTATCTGACTTTTTTGGTTTCTGTGGCGACTCTGTGTGAGGCCTGTTATTCCTATCAACGTCTTTATCTTTTTATTTTTCTTCTGTCTAGCTGCTCGTCTGATATATATATATATATATATATATATATATATATATGAGGAGATAGTATAGATGAGTTATGGAATTCTTACAGCACAGCCATAATCACAGCAGCAAAAGCAAGCGCTGGACCGAAAAAAAAAAAATAGAAAAGCATGGATATCAGATAAAACATGTAAGTATATACATGAAAGACGAGCAGTCAAATTAGACGTGTTGAATGCAAAACAGATCTTGGAAATGATCTGGCGAAAGCAACATACAAAGAAGTAGACAAGAAAGTAAAAAGTTCAGCTAGAAGGGATAAAAGAGAATACATAGACAATATGGCAAAAGAGGCAGAAAAAGCAGCAAGAACAGGAGACAGCAAAACTTTATATAACATACAAAAGAGGCTAACAGGTACTATTACATCTAAAGAAAGACCAATCCTTAGCAAAACTGGAACCCTATTAACATCAAGTAAAGACCAAAAGCAAAGATGGGCTGAACACTTCCAAGAAATACTTAATCGACCACACCCAAAAGAATTGTTAAACCTTGAAACTGACATAACAGCCCCACAACTAAATGTCAACCTTGATGAAATTAAATTGCATGAAATTTAAACAGCAGTGAATTTAATAGCTAACAACAAAACTGCAGGTTAAGATGAAATAACAGCCGAAATGCTAAAAGCTATCAATAGTGACAACATGAGACAACTACAGAGAATGTTTAACAAGATTTATAAAGAAGAAAAGGTCTCTTCTAATGGAAAAAAAGAATCATTGTTAAAATACAAAAAAAAGGCAACCTTAGTGACTGTAACACCTGGAGAGCAGTAACCTTAATATTTGTTGTGTCAAAAGTATTTTGCAAGGTCATTTTGAATAGACTTAAAGATATAGTGGATACTGCAATGAGAGAAGAACAAGCAGAATTTCGAAAAGGGAGAAAGTTGTCTCGACCAGATCTTTACTCTCAGAATAATACTTGAAGAACATATTCAAATGCAGAAACCATTAATACTGAACTTCATTGATTTTAAAAAGTCATTTAACAGCATACACAGAGATGCATTATGGAGAATTTTAAGTCTATATGGAATACCATCTAAAATTGTCAGCATCATTACGGACTTATACAATGGATATGTTTGTGCAGTCAAGACAGAAGAAAGGATGAGTGAATGGTTCCAGATAGAAACAGGTGTGAAACAAGGATGTATACTCTCCTTTACTTTTTGGGATTACAATAGACTTCATAATGAAAAAATGCTGCACAGATAACACAGGTATCGACTGGGTACATGGGAGCCAACTAGAAGATCTTGATTTTGCTGATGACATAACTATTATCAGTAATAATGTGAATTCCATGCAAGAAAAAACAGATAGCCTGACTTCACTGGCTAGCAAAATAGGACTTGAAATTAACAAGGACAAAACAAAAATAATGAAAATTCCCATCAATCAAAATGGAAAAATACACATAGAAGGGACAGATATTGAAAAAGTCACTCAATTTGCATAACTTGGCAGCTACATAGATCAGGATGGTGACACTAGAAAGGAAGTTAGGATCAGAATTGCAAAAGCAGCATCAATCTTCAAGAATCTTGAGAACATATGGAATTCAAAAGTTATAAGCACAAAAACCAGTTAAAATTATTCAATTCAAATGTAATATCCACCCTCATTTATGCATGTGAAAGCTGGAAAACAACTAAAGAAATAGAAAAGAAATTAGACTCTTTTGAAAACAAATACCTAAGGAAAATACTCGGCATCAAGTGAAATGAATTCAAGAACAATGCAGAGATAAGACAGATGACTGAACAACAACCAGTCTCATTGGTGATCAGGAAAAGGAGATGGACATATGTTGGTCATTTGATGAGAAGAAATGATCAGAGAATCCCAAAACAAGCTATCAAGTGGAACACAACAGGCCGAAGAAAAAGAGGCAGACCACGTGAAACTCTGAAGAGGACATTGTTAAGACAGGCCAAATTAACAGGCATAAAATCCTTTGATGAGGTTTAAAGACTCACCGAGGACAGGAAAAATTGACGAACTACTTTGCGAGCCCTATGTGACGTTTAAAGGCACGGGAAGGATATAAGATATATATATATATATATATTATATATATATATTATATATATATCGTTTTTTAAGAACTTGCACTGTGCGATCTGATCATGTTCGTCTGTCCCTCCCCCCTCTTTTTGTTAAATACTCCGCATAGTGCTGCTAGATAACTGTACCACCTCGCGGTGGTGAGGGTTTTTAGATTAAAATCTTAGCCTGGACGGAAAGACCATTGTATTGATCATGGTCACCTTTCGTGCCAGTTCAACTCGTGCTTCCGGCTTTTTTGTTCGTTTGATACCCTTTACACCGTCTAATCCGATCTCAACTCCTCCTGCCTGTCTGTATGACTGTCCTATTTATACATAAGTCAGTTTATTCAGTCTGATTCCCGTCCTAGGTCATGACTTTAGATCTTTCACTGGTCAGCTGGTTTCTGTCTGCGTACTGATTGGTTCTGAGTCGTAAATATGTCTGACTTGTCAGCCATTCGTAGTTGCTTCGTAGTGTCCATCCGTCTATTTACTCGCCTTGGGAAACCATTGTATCCAGTACTCGGTGTCTGTAATAACCGTCAGGTATTAATCCGCTTTGTACATAGTTCGTCTGCCTGTCGCCATCTGTTGACATACTTGTTCAGTTTGTTTGCGTGAGGACTATTGTGATCTGAGTACATCTCTTAGTCCGTCTTTTTCTCAGCGTCAGTCCTATCTTGTCATAACATTACGCACTGCTACCGCGGGAGTTTCTTTCCCACTGATTCTGAAGAATCCTCGTTACCTTCGTTCTCTATTTAAATTCTACTCATTCAGTAAAAATCCTAACAATAATGAAAATGCCAATAACAATAATAATTATAGTAACATTAATAAACTACCATAATTTACAAGCTATAACATTTGTAATTTACAAAAACAAGCTATAACATGGAACGCAACAGGCCAAAGAAAAAGAGGCAGGCGGCGTGAAACTCTGAAGAGGACATTAAGAGAGGTCAAATTAATAGGCATAAAATCCTTTGATGAGCTTGAAAGACTCGCCGACGACAGGAAAAACTGGCTAACTACCTTGCGAGCCCTATGTGATGTTTAACGGCACGGCAAGGATATAAGATATAAGATAAGATAATTTACAAGGCATATTACAGATTAACGTGTTGCACAGTTCTTACAGATTACATTTTCACTCAATTAAGATTTCTTCCTTTAACGTTTCGGGATGAGCATACTTCCTAAACTTCTCATAAAAAATTATTTTGCACTCTTTAATAAGTTAAAAATTGAAGAGTCAGAAAAGAGTAAAGAAATATGATACAGTTTACGAACATACACAAATATACTATATACTCAGTTTACAGTTGCAGACAAATGTGATATATAAGCAGTTTACAAACGTTGATAAATATGATAGATATACTATACATGTAGGCAAATACGATATATGGACGGTTTCCAAATGAGTTCAAATAATTTTCTTTCTTTCTATCTTTATTTTTAAAAAAATTATGTTTCTTTATCATTCTCTACTTCCTATCGATATTTCCTCCGTTTTTCCTGTCCATCCCATCGAGTTGTTTTCTTTATTCCTTATATTAAATGTAATTTCTTACTATTCTTCAGTTTTTTTCATATTTTCTCCCACATTTTCCCAGATTGTTTCACGTCGCTTCTCCTCTCGTTCTTCCTGTCGCAGGAAGTCAGGCTGGATTTAAGTCTACTCGTATTACAATGGAGTTTGAATAAAGCTATAAAAGAAAATACCTGACATAAGCAAGCGTTGAGGTCTTGTCATTTGAAACCATGAGCGAATCATTTCGGGTACTTATAGTGACAGGGCGGCTACTTGAAAAATAGTGATGCCTTTTATACACAGTACGTTGTAACAAATCCAACGAGAAATAAAAACTTTTTTTCGTCCCACAAAAAAAAAATGTAACACGTTACAAAGCGATTTTGCAGTAAAACTACTATTTTTTTTACACACATTCTCTTTGAGCACATTAACAACTACCGCAGTGTTGAAAATGGTCAAAGAGGCGTGCCACAAGCGAGATAGTAATGCTCTATGTAAGAAAATGAGAGAATCACTAATTTTTTTATGGTGATTATTACTTGTCATTCAGATTTATCCTAACTCTTTTTTATTGTTTGTGGCGAATACGCTTGTCCGATGAGGCAATCAGTGACCCATAGCTGATATGCCAGCGTCAGGGTTAGGGACCCATAGCTGACTAAGACCCTGACCCACCTCTCCGTGGTACCTCCAGTAACAGGCCTTACGGGGCAGGGATCGCCATAGTCCTCATGGTGGTGGAGTCTACTAAAGAAGCACTGCACAGCTCCTACTTTTTTAGTTGTACTCCGGGACTGAAAAAGTAGGCGCCATAACCCACTCCCACGCTGTGCCTCAACATTTCTATAGCATCGATTGTAAAAAAATAACATCTCGTAGTTACAGGGAGTTCATACAAGTACAAGCTTTAATTGTTTAATAATAAATTATGTTTAATACATAATACTTTTTCTGATATTTGTAGAATTTGTGAGACCATGTCCCTAAACTGTAAATGTATTATTTTAATTATAATCTAAAGCCGATCAAAACGGCGGGTGAAGAAATGAAGGTAAGATTCTTATTAGAAAATATGAATATTTTATATTGCTGAAAAAAAATCTCCGTTTATGACTGAATTGTTCGTCGTCACTACTCTCTAACACTTCAACAAATGGTTCACATAGCTCTTAGTTCACACAGCACCACAGCTCACACAGCTTTTAGTTCACACAGCTCTTAGTTCACATAGTTCAAAGTGGAGATATGAATTTTAAAGGGGGTGGGGGACAAAATATAAGGCGTCAGGGGACAAATGAAAAAAAGGTATATATATATATATATATATATATATATATAGAAAATACAGCATATGGCAGTCAATAAATGAGACTAAAAATCGTGAGTACAGTAATTTTAGGTTATTTCTCTTTGACTGTAAACTGTTCGCTTAAACAAACGGATAAACTGTTTTTTCTAAAAAGAAAGTACACAGTGTTAAATGATGACTTTAATCCACAAAGAAATAATTTACACAGATTCTTGTGTTTAGTAGTGAAAATCATAAATTTATTAGGCTGGAAGAAAGGAAGACTTTCAAGAGCTGGCTGAACTAAGTTCACAGGAACAGAAAGAAAATGAGGATACTTCTGAACGAAAACAACGAAAATAAGTTTCTAAAATAAAACAGTGAAAATGAACTTCTAAATAATAATAATAATAATAATAAAACAGCGTGAAAATAAGATGCATTCATAGAGCTTCCTATATCCAATAGACTTTCATTGATGATATTTGTGATACGATCATAATTAAAGACAGTGGCACAATGAAGGAGCACACAGTTGTAGCTTATTGTAGGACTGACAAAGAACTAAAGTTCATTCACTACGCCAGCGCTAAAATAATCAATGGTTGCATAACAGTTGGACATGGGACTGAACATAGAAAAACAAGAGCACAGTATGAAAAAAATGAAACTATTTATTAAAGACGCCTTGCTCTTCTACTTTCTAATAATGAAACACATTTGATGGTGGAAGATAATGTTACACATTTGTTTATCTCTAGTGACGAAGTAATGGTACTGTAATAAGAAAATCATGTTAAATTCATTTCTTTTGAACTTACTTGTCTATGTTCTCTAATAGGAGCTTTCGTTCACACCTCCTCAAAGTCTATTATTAGATTTGTTAAATGTATACATTCCATTCTATGTTCTGCGGTACATACAAAGGTTTCAAATGTTGTTTTGTATCAGTTACCCCTTTCAAGATAACTTAAGTCAGGACAGTGGAAAGACATGGTGACATTGTGCTTTGCAGATGTGATCGGTGGTAACGTCATACGTGAAGCTGTAAGAAAATCAAGACTACTTACACAGTTGTTCTTGTCAGTGACAATGTTCTTACCCATAATTTTTAACTGCCCACTTTGAAAGCCCTGAAACAACGTGCAGAGAACCTTACAAGTAAAAATTAAGATGATAATGAAAGGATAGGCTGTTGCTGCCGCTAGCATATTTTTGTCTCCCTTTCTTTCCTGAGTTGAACGCTAAAAACTGTAATCGTCCGACGTGTTTATTAAATATTGTGATGATTTTGAGTTTTATGCCTTCTAGTAACAATTAAATATTAACAGATGACAAGAATGTTCATGAAAGTTGCACTTTATGTCCACAAAAGGTAAGAAATATAAAAATTTTAGAAAGGAGATAGACACAAATTTTGAATCAATAAACAATACTGAAAATTTTAAATAAAATCAGTATTATAAAAATATGGGAAATATATTTGATAACATTTTAAAATTCTCTTCATGATTTTCATAACATGGGAGGAAATGTGAATTACTATGCCTTCCAAATCCACAGAATACAGAACAGAGCTTAAATACATACAATTTATGTTCCCGATGTGTTTTGAAAATTAAGCACAAATAGACCCCAGAATTCAATTGGAAGTCATAGGCATGTCATATATATTAAAATAAAGAAATAACATAAAGCTGTAAAAGAGCCATGAGATAACAAGTCAAATTTCCGAAATAAAAACACCAAGCAAGAAACTTGCCCTGGTTGCCAAATTTGTCAAAGGTATAATTTTTATCACGGAATGATTCTGCCATCATACGGAGTATGAAGTTTCTTACTGTGACTGTTAGCAGTCAGATATATAAGACAGATTCACATACAGTGTCAAACAACAAACATATAATATCTGATCTATGGTCAGGACTATATAGATTCTTGAGAGTGATCAATACAAAATATAACATTATAGTTTGTACACAAATTAGGCAATGATCAGACTGTAGATTAAATGAGGACGTTAGATTTGATGTTTTGGTTTTTAATCAAAACTTCACTTCAATCTTATACATGGATTTTGATGCTGATATTTTAAACATACAGACTAGAACCTCCACACTGTGGCGACATACAGACAAGAGCCTCCATATTGTGGCGACATACAGACAAGAGCCTCCAGATTGTGGCGACGTACAGACAGAAGTCTCCATTTTGTGGCGACATACAGATTACAGCCTCCAAACTATGGCGACATACAGACAAGTCTCCATTTTGTGGCAATATACAGACTACAGTCTCTATTGTGTGGCGACATACAGATTAGAGCCTCCACACTATGGCGACTTACAGACAAGAGTCTCCATTTTGTGGCGACGTACAGACAAGAGCCTCCATTTTGTGGCGACGTACAGACAAGAGCCTCCATTTTTGTAGCGACGTACAGACAAGTCTCCATTTTGTGGCGACATACAGACAAGGGTCTCTATTGTGTGGCGACATATAGATTAGAGCCTCCACACTATGGCGACCATACAGACAAGAGCCTTTATACTGTGGCTACATACAGACAAGAGCCTTCATTTTGTGGCGACATACAGACTATAGCCTCCCTTTTGTGGTGACATACAGACTATAACCTCCACAGTATGACGACATACAATAATATCATAAGGAAACAATATCAAATAGATCAGCAGTTTCCAGGAGCAAAATGAAAAACTATAAATAAACATTTTTTAAAAAGTCCTTGACAAAAAAGACAATGAAAACTACATAAATTTGATCGTTTACTGAGTTCTCATGTCAGTTTATAGTCACAGATTATTTCTTGGGATCACATTCTGGCAAGTTTAGCCTGGACAGTTAAACCACAGTGACGCATACTGAATAGCAAATGCTGATTCTAAATTAAACATGAAGCGGAAAATTTGGGGACACATTATCAGTTACCATTAGCATCAATGATTCTATTGTAGAGATGCAGCTAATAATATCTAACAATGTCCATACAGTTACCAGTACTTAAACAGATAACGAGTAACATATATTACCTTATATGATCTGAACAATAAATACAGTTCTCTGGGTTTGGCATCCATAGGCAGCCCACTCACGAACAAAGTACGTACCTGGAGATGAAAACATACAAACGTATATAACAGCTGAGACCTTAGTGTGAGCCCTCAGCTGTGCTCATTGCTAACATTGTAAACTTTCATACAAGAAATAGATTTAAACAAACAAACAAAAATAGGCGACAGGAAAAATACTTTTCTTATACAGGGAATAGCCAGGACGGTTGTAGTTGACCGAAATTACACAACAAATCAAGCATGAAAGTCAGACACAGACTAGACAGATAGACAGACAGACAGATGTGATGTTACTGTTTAGGTGGGCGCTGTATATTTTAATTTTCTGTAGTTATTCTGTAGTTATTGTGGTGAAACAACAACCTGGTTTGACATAAAAGAAGGGGTCTGTCAGGGGTGCATATTGTCGCCCTACTTATTTAACTTGCATACTAAAAATATAATGAGGAATGTTAGAGAAGATGTAGACAAAGAATATTACGATGCCATAACAATTGGAGGTTATGAAATACAAGAGATTAGATATGCTGATGACACAGTGTTACTGTCCACAACACAAAGAGGAATGGAAAAACTAATTATGTCAGTCCGTAAGAACAGCGAAGAGCAGAACCTCTATCTTAATGCAAAGAAAACTAAATTGATGACAACTGACAAAACAAACAAGGCAACTGAAATATGTATCAATGAGGAAAAATTGGAAGAAGTGGAGAGTTTTGAATATCTTGGATCACTACTAACTGGAGATACAATGAGGGAAATTAAAAGGAGGACATCTATCGCTCTTCAGAAAGTAAAACAAATAAAGAATCTGTGGAGAGGAGCAGACAGAACTACAAAAATAAGATTTTTAAGGGCATGCATCTTTCCCATCGCAAAATATGCCTGTGAGACCTGGACACTTAACAAAACAGCTGAGAAACACATAAATGCCTTTGAATGTAAATGCTACAGAAGAGTTCTCCAAATATCATGGACACAAAAAAGAACAAATATATCTATACTACAAGAGCTTAATATTGAAGAAGGCTGGCTAGTGAAGAGGATTAAAGAGAGAAAACTGAAATATTTTGGACACATTAAACGTCATGATAGTTTAGAGAAGACCGTATTGGAAGGATACATAATGGGAAAAAGAAAAAGAGGAAGACCAAAACGAAGATGGCTACAAGACATCGTTGACGATCTGCAAATGGATGCCGCAGCAGCAGGCCATCTTGCTCACAACCGAAAGGCCTACAGGAGTGCTGTCTGAGAGGCAAAGTTCCGCAAGGGACATGCAAATGAATGAATGAATGAATGAGTTATTCTTAATGTGACCCTGGGTATGATTTATGCTTACTGGCGATATCTATTATATTGCTGTCTAATATATTCTACTAATAAATACAAGAATCTAATATATTCTCCTAATAAATACACATATAATACTATATTGCTATACTATATTGCTATATCACTATAATGATATTTTCTGCATCTTTGGGCATAACCCAGAGAGCTGGAAGATGCAGAAATAATTTTTAAGGACAAAAAGTCATCAAGATTAGCGATTGGACCTAATGTTAGAATCAGGTGATTAAAACTTTATTATGATTCCAGTAAGTGATAGTCTTATAAGATGTCATATGAGCTTCAAACATTTATGCCTGAAAAGGATGGCAGCATTTACCGGCAAAAAAGTGTGGTCTAGTAACTGATTTTAGATAAATATTGAATTATGTCAAAGAAATGAGGATAATACTATCATCGCGTGAATGAATAATCTTTATTTTTAAAAGATAAAGAAGTGGGCACGCAGGCATGTCTTACATTCTGCACTTCATCATTCCATCTTTCATTCTTCCCACACGCTCGAGGAGGTTAGAAGAGAGGTCAAAAATGACCAGGAGGAATAAAAGTAGAATCCTCAGTAACCAAGCAGTTACAGAGAACAAAATGGTGATAAATATTGATGATGATGATGGTGTCATATCAAAAATAAAATAGCCAGCATTTAAGGAATATGATCAAACACAATAAACAATTTGTATTACTACAGTTATACATTTTACAATAATAGAAATATTAATAATTATAATATAAGAATTCAAACAAATGGTATAATTTTTTTTCCTTTTCATTTCCTTTCTTAAAAAATATTTCCTTGCTCCTGTGTATGTGTGCATGTGCATATTGTGTGTGTGTGTGTGTGTGGTGAGCGAGTGAGTGAGAGAGAGAGAGTGAGATGTTTACTAAGATATGCATCTTTACTAGCTAGTAATAAAAAACCAAGATTAGAAACAGTCATCATCAGGAGCGGTTACTTTTTATAAAGCGCGAACTAACCGCATTTATATTCAATTTACCTTCTCCATTCGATAAGGTGCAAAGAATAAATATGTCATTTGTGCAGTGCAGGTAATGACGTAATGTCTCACCACATGAGAGTAAACGCAAGTCTTTACTACATTTATCAACATTTTCATTTATGTATTTCTATTTTGATATTACTTCTTCAAAAAATTATATCACGAGATCAAACAAAGTTTAGACAATCCATCTTCTCCATGTATGCCAGTATAGTACTGCCATAAGGCATATAACGATTCTGTTTCTGTAAGATGGAGAATTACTAATATTTCGAGAACTTTCAGTAATGTTCATGAATCTTGTTTGTTGTCAAATCTAACTAAATTAGGGTGAACTAGCACAGTATGAAAAGTCTGAGTATCATGAGAAAGATAAGAAAGAAGTTTCTAGATCCTAACAGCGTGTGTTGTAACTGGCACGCGTTGGAAACAGTGAAGTCCCGAGATTTCACAGCGGAGCCGGGAAATATAAAAACGGAAAGACAGAAAACACGGGGGAGGCTCAGACGAAGAGGGTCAGACAGAATTCAGACAGAGATAGCTCAGACATAAGAGTCAGAGACTTTTGGCAGAGTAATTAGAGTTTTTCTAGACATGATTGATAAGTAGAATCATGTATTGCTATGGTTGTAGGAGAAAAACATTTGCTCCGGTCATGTAAGGTATTGTTGTTTGGACATAGTTTTGTGTAGGAGGTTTGATCACGTTAATACCAGTTTTGGAGATTTTGTGGTATCAGGAGAGGTTCTCCTACTGCTTAGTGTAGGAGTTAGGTCGGGAAATGTTATAATGTTTTTTTGGGATATTGATCCTAGTGTTGGAACAGTGTGGTAATTCAAATTGAAGTCTGTAAGTTTTGAGTCATAATTTGTTCCTATGTCAGGATAATCCCCTTGCCAGGTCACTTGGCACTATGTATTTTTTTAGTATTGTTTCATTTCTTGACTTAGTCCAACCCTCGTCCCGTCATACACATCTATTCTCTTATTAAAGCTTTCTTGGTTCTTGGAAGCTATAAATTAGAGACTGTTGTGACGACATGTTCATTTGTTATGCTGTATCGTGGACTGACAGGTTGGTTATTATTAGTCTTATAGTCAAGGACATCTATATTATAACTGTGTGAACTTGTTGAGAACCTGTGGTGTGCTGTTACTTTGCGATTAGTTTAGTAACAACTTAGTGGATTCCAATTCTTGGAATAGTTAACGTGACCAGTAAAGAGAAAGCTAATTACACTCACACTCTTTCAGTAAAACACACAGCCGGCCAATCTAATTGTTCTTTCAAGTCATGGTAACTGCTTCATAAAGCTATCCTATTTCACATGCTCAGTTTCTTGATTTGGTTTACTTAGTATGAAAGAATGTTCAACAAAGTGTGATTGACTGATAAACAGAATCAATCTCTCTCTCTCACTCTCTCTCACACATACAGAAGAGAGAAAGAAAGAGAGAAGACAGAGAGAGAGAGAGAGAGAGAACCAACTAACGAACAGAGGAACGATTAGACGAACTTTTATTTTCAAAGAGTGAAGAATTGAGTACCCAGACCCGTCTAACATTCTACACGTCATCACTCAGCTATCATTCTAATGCATTCATTCAACACCACTTTAGTACTAGTATTTTATAGTGTAAAGAACAATAAGTATGAAATGAACAACTAAAACATATAGCCTCTCATCCATTAATCAACAGTATGAAAATAAACAAAATATACGACAGAATTAATTTATATTTTCACAATTTAATTGCAAGAAAAAATTGACAAACGAATGGATTTGAGCAGAAAGAATTATTTCAGTCAGAGAGAGAGAGAGAGAGAGAGAGAGAGAGAGAGAGAGAAAGGGAGAGAGAGTTTACTAATAAAATAATACATATATGAGAAAGAAATGCATTACTGCACATGCTGGAATGTGCTCACAGTATCCAATCAACACAATTGAACAAAATAAAGACGAACGTTCGCAAGCGACTTTCGACACTGGTTTTGATGTTTATGAGATCATGTTGGAAAACCCTCTCTATTTTGATATAGCTCTAAGTATATAGAGTTTTATGTAAAAAATATGAAGTTCTCTTTTTTTTTTTTTACAAAATAAAATAGTTACGAGAATGTCGAAAAAGGACATCATACCCGAGCAGACGAGATATGATTTCCGACTGTTTCGCGTTATTAATAAAAATCACGTGATTTCCGATATAGGGCGAAACTTCATTTTCGATTCATTTTTCCAAGCGTCAACATACAACATTCTAGGCTCAAACCAGCCACCGGTCCGCCTGATGTGGCATTCTATTAGGAGCCAATTTCCCATGAAATGTAAGCTGAACTTTTCAATACCATCGTTCTCTTCCAGTTTATAATATTTCTAGTGTTATCAATGAGAGATGTTTTGTGATGTTTTAGTACGATTGAGACCAGTTTTACAGGAGTAGCTATCCATTGTTAATTTAATACTGAGTTAGGATGCTACGTGGATCGAGTTTTTCTAAGCTTTCATGGTGTGTTGATGCTAAACTTTGAAAGTAAACAATTCTTTAGGGATTTAAATGAGACTTTAGAAGACAGTGTTGTAATATCTTCATTTGCCAAATATGGCGACACAGGTTCGCCACGTGGAGACAGAGACAACCTAGGTGTTACAGATATATTAGGGTATCATATTTTGTGCTACAGACCCGTGTTTTAATTAACTAGACTTATTAGATGTTAACTTACCTAGTTTAGGAGGATATGTATTGAGATATAATGTAGCTATATATTAGAAGTGGACTGTTGGCGTAATTTTTGTTTGAAAGGGAGAAACTAAGTACAAAAGTGATCGAGAAAACCCGATCCTCTGGTTGCCGCTCGGCTAAAAAAGGCACCTTGCAGCACTTGAACAGACAGAAAAAAGAAAGGAAAGAGAGCAGACGACAAAGACTAGCAGACGACAAAAGTACTAGGAGACGACAAGATGGAAGAAAAAATAAAGGTTTGAACTTGAGATCTAGAGAGAGTTGAAATTTGTATTTCGGTTAGGAAGTTATAGTTAGTTAATCTATGAAATGTGTAACTAGTTTGTAATAGCTCATTAGAATAGAATATAGCAGGAGATCCTGTTGGCGTTGAAGTCTTAGGACATTAGTAGACGCCGGGAACGTGTTCTAGGTGGTTGCTTTGAGGTTTACGTCCTGAATGCGTGTTCTTGGAATGGTTCGTGCCACTGTCACATTGTCACATTGTCTCATCGTCATCCATTAAAAATCATTATAACTTTTGAGGTCGTTTCTGAGCTGCTGTTTACCACTGAGAGGAAGTGCGAGCCTGGGTAAAATTCGTCCACAGACTTATAGTGTGCAGACAACAAGGAGAGAACCACGGAAAACTCCATCACCATCAACAAGGTCATTATAATTTGATGGCTGTTTCTAGCCATCTCAGTGGAGCCCGTCATATGGGTACATGCAGTTGCAGCAACAAGTGAATTAAGAATACAGCTTCATCACTGTGGAGCAATAAACGGCTACATATTGGAACCTTGTGATTGGCACTGTCTCACAGTTGGAGTGGTGGTGCAAATGTCTGGCCACCTGTTTGCAGATCTTTTGGTCACAGGATTATATCGAAGAGAATGTGGCACATGTGATTGTCGTATAGTCGTAAGTTTCGGTAATGTCTTCTACTGTATCCAGAGACTGTATGTGCTACGAGAAGGGGCCAAACCTGGGCTCTCTAGTTTCCTGTTCCTGGAGGGGGCCAACCCGGCTTTCCCGCTGATCCTGGTTTGGTGTTCCTGGAAGGGGGCCATCTTTGGCTTTCTTGATCGATGCTTACCGGACTGCAGTATCCTGATTCTGTCCAGATGTTCATGGAGATGGATGAGGCCCAATAGCCTGACTTTCCCATGTAAGTGAATGTCTATTTCCTGTTGCTGTCCTGTTCGTTTCCTGCACTGCCTGGTTGGAACCGTCTGTACCTTGAACTGTGGCTGAGAGGCTACAGTTTCAACCACTTACCTGTGTGGATGATGGCTGTCCAGCAGAGGTCGACGTAGTTGGGTTTTTGTTTATCCCTAACCTTCGAAGTCTGTTTCTCATTTGACTTGAGTGGGGCTATTTACAGAAGATGTTATTCTTTCAGTTCCCTGTCACTGTTACCAATCATGGAACAATAACTTAGGAAGAGATGTCGTTATTTCAGTGATTGACTTTGCCAATATATTGAACATTTTGGTTTAATGAACAATACTAGTTGTGTAACGATTAGAAAAGTTAGTATTTGATTATTTCAATAAATTGATTGGATTGTGGACCCGATGCTGACAATATGTCGAGATCCAGGGCCTGTCCTTAGTTGTATGGGTTTACTGGAGTGAGGAATATAATATTATTGACTTTTCTGTGTTTTGCTTGTTGAGTTATATATTCTTATATTAAATTAGTAGTTTGCTCTAGGTGAATGTCGTACGATGGCTTCAGCTCCATCCACCTCCGACATGCTGGGTTTACTTCAGGCTATCCTGTACCAAGTCAGCCATGACTTGAGGTTCAATCTTATCGTTTCAGAGGCTGACAAATTTGACGGGGACCCAGCAAAGTTGAAGCACTAGTTGGAGGAGCTTGACAAGATCATGGAGGTGAGACTTACTGATCTGCCAGCAAAGAAGAATATGGTGTACCTGCGCACCACAGGTTCTATGGCGGAATTTGTTAGGCAGCGCCTCCACCTTCAAGAGTCTTGGCCATTTTGTTAGCACGCTACGGTGTGTTGCAGACTTCCCAAGAAGCCTGGCAAACGCTAGCCTCCATTCGGCAGACCTCTGGAGAGTCGGTTCAGGCACTGGCTGACCGTATCAGCAAGGCAGCCACAGCTGCTTAGTCTGCAGCGGAATTGGTATCTACGCTGGCTCAGAGGCAAATAGTGCAGTTGTTCATAGATGCACTACTCTCAAGAAACTTTTTTTTTAGGATAAGCCCGATACCACCGAGAGAACCATAGAATAGCTTTAGCTGCGAGTGAACTTATCAAGTCGGTGAACCTTGGCTGTGGCGCCCGGCAAAGATTTTTTTGGATTCTTTGGCCACTAATGAGATGGCTGCAGTGAGAGAGACTCCACGTCCTGGCTTGCAGAGACTGCGGCTGGTTTCTCAACAAGAGAGGTCGCCAGACCCGGCAACATCAAGAGACAAGGGCAGGGTCGACCTGTAAGGAATGGAAAAATAAGCAAGCAGTGACCTGGTTTTGATTGGAAATCCCACTGGCCAGAGACGGCCACGTTTTGAATGGAAATCCCCATGCCTTCGAGTCCGGGCTGACCAAGTATATAAGACGAGAAGAGAAGAAAAGGGGGATAAGTTGAGCACGTGGAAGTCCAGCGACGAGTCGTGGACGAAGGATCATTCGATAGATGGAGGCTGACGTGTATAGTTTAGTATGTGCATTGTAATCAGGATTGAAATCATATTATTCAAGGAACCTTTTTTATGAATCAATAACGCGTGTGGAAATGTATACTTATATGGACATCATGTGCATAGGATTCGTTGATTTGTGTTGCCTTATGGATCAGAATTTTGTAAATACAAGGATCGTGATTTTATAAAAAAAAGGATTGTTCTTTCATGTTCCTGTTATTTACATGTAAGGTGTGAACGTGTAGTCAGCCTCCCACCACTCAGTACGTCGGCGGCCAGGCAAAATAAAAGATTGAACAATAATTCACGTCAGTAAAAGCAAATATAAAAAACTAATATCTGTATAAATTATAAATACAACACATGGTACTATGGCCCAACGAATCTGTGTTGCATATACGATATGTTTAATATGTCAGCTGACCTTGTTACAAACCATTTGGATTAATACTGGAACAAAGGAGGTCACCGTTTGCACAAACACCGATGAAAAGAGGTCAGCCAGAGTTAGATTTTAGCGATTGGGCATGGAAAATTCCACCACGAAAAGGTCAAAGCTCAGCGCCCACGTGCGTGTTACGTCACATCGGACAGAGGCTCCAACAAGTCTGTGCTTTGAAGAAAATTCCCGTGTGAGGAAAACCCCACTGGAATCTCCAGTTAGAGTGAAGCAGTCCTAGGCGGAAGAAATTTGAGTTAGTCTCGGAACAGGCAGGCTGGTCAATAATTCAGTACGGAGAATCACGCATCGTGCTGCAGTGTGAAGATGCACACAGTGTATTAAAAAAAATTTTTTTTTGGAAAATGTTTCTACAAATACTCAACCGATAATCTTCGTCTAAAGGCCAAGAACCATGGAGTCTGCAACAAATAGCGACCCCAAACCAGAAGCTGACCCAGTCACCATAATGACCGAAGCCTTGAGACAATTAAAGCTAACCTTCGCCACTCAAGGTTTACCATGCCACATCGATACCTACGATGGCGATCCACAGACATTCCAACAATGCATAGAACAGACAGAAAAATATGCGCTTGTACATAACCTACAGGATTCGCAAAAGAAAAACATATTCCTTATTACAGCCAAGGGGAGTGTTTCAGACTTTGTCTCCAGGCGAATTCAAGAGAACTCAGACGAAACATATGCGGATTTTAAGAAAGAACTAGCTAAATGTTTCAGCAAAGGCATCGATCCTCACGCAGCCTTGAGACAAATAAGCAATTTGAAGCAACACAAAGAAGAACCAATCCAAAACATGACAGAAACAATCATTAAACTGGCAAAACAAGCCTTCGACAACGACAAGATACATCAACCGGCCACACAGCATTTGCTGGCAAATTTTTTTATAGACGCTGTGTACGACAAAGCAATCAAAACAAAGTTAATCAAGAAAGACCCACAGACATTAAACTCGGCGATCAACACAGCTATCGAAATGGAGAGTTCACAAAAAGACATCCCGCATGGCCAACGGGGAGACCCCATGCCCGACAACTGAACCAATGACTTCTTTTTTACGCAACGACAGTGCTACACAAAGACAAGCTGCCTTGGAAAGCGCAAGTCAAAGCACGGCCACCGTGGCCCAGGTCTCTTATCAGGACACGCAGACAAACATAAGATATAAACCATATTTCAACTGTGGTATTCATGGGCACATAGCTCCCCAATGTAGATATGAATCTACACCCGTATCAAACAGAAGTTCATGGAGGAGCACGCAGACTAACCATGAGTATACACCACGCAGATTCACCAGACCACCTGAGGACCGATACAGAACACCACGAGAATCTGCACGAAGATACAGAGTCTATAATCAACAGAGAAAACTCGGAAAACTTCAACGGAGGTATGGTAAACGGTCCACCCCACCTCTACAAGTAGCAACGAGCCGTATCACAGCACTGGAAAACGGCACAAACGCAACGTCCACCATTCCCATGCAGATAAACAATACCATCATCCACACACTCATCGACACTGGCAGCGAAGTCAGTCTGATCAGACAAAAGGTATGGGAAACTATTCGCTCAAACACGGTATTACTGCCCAGCGAAGGCAAACTCTTGACTGTCGACAATTACGAATTAAGGGCAAAAGGAATCACGTGGATAAAAATATGCATAGGAGGACAAACTCATAAACAAAAGTTTATAGTTGTAGACAGAATGTGCAGACCCGCAATACTAGGCAGAGATTTTCTATCTCACACAAAAGCAACAGTGGATTTCGGAAGCATGCAACTATCGATTGGAAATACAAAAGTACCTATGAAAAACGAATACGAGATTTGCTCAACGATCAGAGCTACTTGTGACGTCGCAATTAAACCACAAACAATAACCATCATGCCAGCAAAATTGCAAAGACTTTTACCAGCATTTAAAGACACGGAGTTAATGATCACTATTCACCAGAACAGTGTATTACTTCACGAACCTTGTGCTGAAACTATAGACAGTATCGTTAACCCCGATAAACAAGGAAAATGCCTCGTGACTATAGCCAACAACTCCAACAGGCATTTTAGAATAAAAAAAGGACAAATCATAGCAAAAGCAGAGTTCGGCCTCGACATAAATAATATAAATAAAGAACAAACACAGAACAACGCAAATACCACCAGATCTACTGATAGAATCCAACAACTGCTTACACAAATGCAGGTAAATCCAAAACACGAAGCAGCTATCAAAACGAAAATATAGACATTTTTGCAAATAACGACTTAGAATTGGGCAGAACTAATACCGTCCAGCTGCACATAGACACTGGATCCAACCCACCAGCATACACAAAACCACACCCTATGCCACTCAAACACAGAGGCATTATAGAGACAGCAATCAAGGATATGCTAGAGGCAAAGATCATAGAACGAGCACCACTGTCCAAGTGGAACTCACCGATAGTTATAGTAAGAAAAAAGGACGGAACACATCGCTTTTGCTGCGATTTTAGAGGACTAAACAAAATCACGACTCCCATCACATACCAGATGCCCAACGTAGAAGAAATTATGTCAGTGCTCAACGGCGCAAAATACTTTACCACACTGGACGCTAAATCAGGATATTGGAGTATACCCCTAACAGATGACTCTAAAGTGAAGACAAGTTTTACGTCCAGTTTTGGAAAGTTTATGTTTACCAGAACTCCGTTTGGCGTCGCCAACGCTGCAGCAGCATTCATGGCATTAATGGATGAAGTACTGTACGGATTATCAGACCACGCCATAGTGTACATAGATGACATCCTGATTTTTACTAAGACGTCGATTCAGGACAACATCAAACACATACAATCTGTGTTTGACAGGCTAAGACAACATGACGTCAAGTTGAAAATGGCCAAGTGCAACTTCGCACAGAACCAAATCAATTATTTAGGCTTTACCATGAGTAGCCAAGGCATCACACCAGATAAAGAGAAAGTAAAGGCGATGGCAGAGATAACCACACCAAGGACAGTAAAACAAATACGAAGTTTTATAGGAACAATATCATACTACAGAAGGTTTATAGACAATTTTTCCCACAAGGCAGAGCCCTTAATCGCGCTCACAAGAAAATATAGCCGATTCTCCTGGTCGCCAGAATGTCAAAGGGCATTCGACACACTAAAAAATGACCTCATGCGACAGACCATGCTCGCATTCCCAGATTTAAATAAACCGATGATACTTTACACAGACGCATCAGCAACAACAGTAAGCGCTGTGTTGCTACAAGACAACAGCACAAGACAGAGAGAGGAAAATCTAAAACCAATCTACTTTCTATCCCATAGACTAAGTGAGTCACAAAGCAAATGGCACATCAACGAGAAGGAGGCATACGCCATAGTGTACGCGTTACAGAAACTCCACAAATATGTGTTACACAGCCAGTTAAGCATCCGAACAGACAGTATAGGACTTATAAACCTAATGAACGCCAAGCACAAGAACTTCAAAATACAACGATGGAGTCATTTCATCCAAGCCTACACTACAGACATTCGTCATATCGCAGGAGCACGGAACCTCGCCGACCAGTTTTCTCGGCCAGGAACAGAACAGTGTAAGAACAATCACCAGACAGCAGAAATTGTCAACAAGCAGGATAACATGCTTGAAATAAACACCATCAACTCTTCATCCTTTCTGCCAACTGATTTCCCCATGTACGATCCCTTCCCACAACCACAACCAATATCTGAAGTCTTACCAGTCCCCACCGAACAGTTACCCACCCCTCCCATCATGGCAGATGAGCAAGACCTGGACGAGGAGATAAGGCAATTAAAAGCAGATATGAAGCACAACCGATTACCAAGAAAAACCAGTGAAAAGTTCAGAATAGTGAATAACGTGCTATACAAAGTAGAAGAAGACGACGACGACTACAGGTTGAGAACCGTCACGCCCCAACATCTACAACAACAGGTGTTATCACAATACCACGATAATAACGGGCATATGGGGACGGAAAAAACGTTGAAAGCCATACAAATAGGATACTATTGGAAAAACATGAGACAGGACGTAAACCAGCACATAGAGCAGTGCCAAACGTGCAAAACAAGAAACTTGTTACCTCTAAAAAATCCGCTAGAAATATCCGATACCCCACCGGCATGCATGCTGAAATTAAGTATCGACTGTTCAGGACCTTATCCAGTCACCACATCAGGCAACAAGTACATCGTGCATGTAACAGACGAATATTCCGCATGGACGGAGTGTTTTCCAACGCCAAACATCCAAAGTAAAACAGTAGCTGACTTGGTAATCAACAATATCGTCCCAAGACATGGAGTACCAATTACTATAGTCACAGACAACGGTCCCGAGTTTCGCGGAGAACAATTCCAAACTATGGTGAAACGCTATAACATTCACCATATCTTCACAACACCATACCATCCTCAAGCCAACGGGACAAACGAGAGACAGCATCGCACACTAAATGATATTGTTGCCAAACTAGTAAACACGGAGGTCAGTAAATGGGACGAGTACTTGACCCAGGCGGTGGCAGCGATGAATATGAACATTTCTAAACGAACAGGATACTCCCCATTTTTCCTCATGTACGGGAGACACCCCATTCTACCCCTGGACGCCATCCTGAGACTACGAACACACTGCTACAGTGAAAATGATTCTATAGAACACACGCTAATGAGACAACATAAGGCTTTTATACAAGTGATAAACCACATAAACAGAACCAAAGACGCACGAAAGCAAAAGTACGACGAACAAAGCACAACTGAGGATATTTCTATAGGCGATCCAGTATACTTATTAAACCACCATATGACATCAAAACACGACAGCAAATGGAAAGCGGGATTCTTTGTTCTAAAGAAGTTATCTCCAGTATCTTTTATAATAAAGAACCAACTGACAGGAAAAATACAACGAGTCCACGCAAACCATCTGAGAAAGGCCAAACAAGATTGGAATATCTCTACAGACGACAGAAACAATCAGCGAAGACAGGCTACACTCAGTATAGCACCCAACAACGATGACGACACCGACGATGAGATAGTAGTAGACTCGTCGGAATCAGAGACCGAACCTGATAATACGCTGGTAGAAATAACGGAGGAAGAAGTCGTATCCACCCCACAAGTAGCAGTAGACAGCGAAGACAGTACCACTCGAACAAGTACATCCTCACTAGTACATGAAAACCAACCACCCGCCGAATCAGAAGACGGAGCTACGGAGCAGAGCGTCGAACAACGAGTAGCACCTTTGCCCACATTACACGACCAAATACAGTATATGAGAAATACTGCAAGGCACACAAAATTACAAAAAATAGGCCAGACCAACACACCAACAGTTTAACCGGCGGAATGCGACACGCAACTACAGCAACATGTGTGCTGGTTCCAAAAGAAGGACATAAAGACTTTGAGCTCAGGATATGTAGCTATGCTACAATGTATATGTAAAATTTATTGTATTCCATACAAAAATTTTGTAAACAAAACCAGGGGGAGTATGTAAGGAGTGGAAAAATAAGCAAGCAGTGACCCGGTTTTGAATGGAAATCCCACTGGCCAGAGACGGCCACGTTTTGAATGGAAATCCCCATGTCTTCGAGTCCGGGCTGACCAGGTATATAAGACGAGAAGAGAAGAAAAGGGGGATAAGTTGAGCACGTGGAAGTCCAGCGACGAGTCGTGGACGAAGGATCATTCGATAGATGGAGGCTGACGTGTATAGTTTAGTATGTGCATTGTAATCAGGATTGAAATCATATTATTCAAGGAACCTTTTTTATGAATCAATAACGCGTGTGGAAATGTATACTTATATGGACATCATGTGCATAGGATTCGTTGATTTGTGTTGCCTTATGGATCAGAATTTTGTAAATACAAGGATCGTGATTTTATTAAAAAAGGATTGTTCTTTCATGTTCCTGTTATTTACATGTAAGGTGTGAACGTGTAGTCAGCCTCCCACCACTCAGTACGTCGGCGGCCAGGCAAAATAAAAGATTGAACAATAATTCACGTCAGTAAAAGCAAATATAAAAAACTTCTTATATCTTATATCTTATATCCTTCCCGTGCCGTTAGACGTCACATAGGGCTCGCAAAGTAGTTCGCCAATTTTTCCTGTCTTCGGCGAGTCTTTCAACCTCATCAAAGGATTTTATGCCTGTTAACTTGGCCTCTCTTAATAATGTTCTCTTCAGAGTTTCACGCGGTCTGCCCCTTTTTCTTCGGCCTGTTGTGTTCCACTTGATAGCTTGTTTTGGGATTCTCTGATCATTTCTTCTCATCAAGTGGCCAACATATGTCCATTTCCTTTTCCTGATCACCCGTGAGACTGGTTGTTGTTCAGTCATCTGTCTTATCTCTGCATTGTTCTTGAATTCATTCCACTTGATGCCGAGTATTTTCCTTAGGCATTTGTTTTCAAAAGAGTCTAATTTCTTTTCTATTTCTTTAGTTGTCTTCCAGCTTTCGCATGCATAAATGAGGGTGGATATTACATTTGAATTGAATAGTCTTAACTTGGTTTTTGTGCTTATAACTTTTGAATTCCATATGTTCTCAAGATTCTTGAAGATTGATGCTGCTTTTGCAATTCTGATCCTAACTTCCTTTCTAGTGTCACCATCCTGGTCTATGTAGCTGCCAAGGTATGCAAATTGATTGACTTCTTCAATATCTGTCCCTTCTATGTGTATTTTTCCATTTTGATTGATGGGAATTTTCATTATTTTTGTTTTGTCCTCGTTAATTTCAAGTCCTATTTTGCTAGCCAGTGAAGATAGGCTATCTGTTTTTTCTTGCATGGAATTCACATTATTACTGATAAAAAACTAATATCTGTATAAATTATAAATACTACAGACCAACACAGCTCGAACACCAGACCCAAGAGACCTGCGCGTACACAGCCACAAGAAAACAGATCTTGTTATAACTGTGGAAGACGTGGCCACATTGCTAGATTTTGTAGGAAGATGTCTGGACAGAGTCAGTCACGTCTAAACTGACGAGTCGGCGCACTGTGAGCTCGTTTGCGTCGACAGGGTTTTCACACCGTCTAGGTCTTCCAAGCGGTCCGTCTCATTTTCACATGCTACGCCACTAATTTCGGTGGCGGCGATCCCCCTACTCCCGCTTCTGTTCTTGTCTCCATAGCTTCATGTAGGATTAGAACTTTGTTAGACACAGGTGCCAGTGTCTGTCTGATCAAGGATTCTGTTTACAGATCCTTATCTGCTTCTCCGAAGCTCTTGCCCGTATTGTTACATTGCAGACTGTTACTACAGCTTCAATGGGAGTCATTGGCAGAGTTTATTTACCTATTACTATTGCTGGTGTCACTGTTACTCACTGCTTCTATGTGGTTCGTAACATGAACCGATCTGCCATTCTTGGGCGTGATTTTCTTTCTCGCTCTGGTGCAGTGATAGGTTACAGTTCTACTACACTAAACATACATAACAAGAAGAAACCATTAGAACAGGATGACACACAGCCTCTATTCTTCGGGTTCAGCGTTCTTCTCTTCTTTCTCCCCGCTCTGTGAAACTAATGTCTTTGAAACTGAAGGCCCAGCCACATCCCCCCCCCCGGGAAGTTCATATATGGTCCAGGGTATAGACACACCATTTCTTATGTCACAACCGGAGATAGAGTTGGCTTTTGAGCTCCACGCTCGTCACTGTCCAGTAATGACAGTGATAAATCATTCCAGTAAGCACATTAAATTAAAGCGTGGATTTGTTTTAGGCAGACTGACTACTCTCATAGAGTCAGTGACTCTGTTGAGAAAAATTGTAGTATCACAGAGCCGAAAATGGAATATCGTTCGGAGAGTATCGTTCGAAAAGTTCAGTGCCCTGATGTGCACAGGAACGAAATATCCAGGTTGTTGGCACAAAATACGGATGTCTTTGCCTTGACTGATTCCGAGATATCTCACACCTCGACAGTTCAGATGGAGATAGATACAGGGATCATCCGCCGATCTCGATAAAGCCTTACCGGAATCCTTTGGCAGGTAGAGAGGTGATTGAGAAGGCCGTTGAGAACATGTTGCGTGACGGAATCATTTCCCACACGATGTCAGAGTGGTCATCACCTGTAGTGTTAGTGATCAAGAACGATGGTCCGGATCGTTTCTGTTGCGACAACAGTGCACTCATTGCTGTAACAAAATCAGTGTCCTATCCACTGCTACGCATTGAAGATATTCTGAGCACGATAGGTAAAGCCAAGCATTTCAGAACCTTGGATGTTAGATAAAATGTTTGGTGTATTCCTCTGTCTGAAGATGCACAGCAGAAGTCAGCTTTCAACTGCCATCTTGGCTGTTTCCGGTTTAAATTCATGTGCTTTAGTTTGAAAGGAGCACTATCTATCTTTGCCGCACTCATGGACACAGTATTGCAAGGCTTAGGAAAGTTCGCACAAGCCTACATCGACGACATACTCCTGTTGACTGATGGAACGATCGAGGATCATGTTCACAATCTTCGGATGGTTTTCAACGGGTTGCGTGAGCATAAGGTGAACTTAAACCATCGAAATGCCATTTTGCGGTCTCCGAGACTAAGTATCTCGGTTATGTAATCAGTCAGTCGGGCGTATCTTCTGATCCTGAGGTTAGAGCCATTGCCGACGTGACGTTTCCCATGAATGTGAAGGAGGTTCGGTCTTTTCTGGGGACGTGTAGTTATTATAGACGTTTCATTCCCCATTTTTCGGAGATTGTGGCTCCTAATGTTGACCTCATCAAGAAGGGCCATAGATTCAGATGGTCAACAGACTGTCAGTTGGCGTTCGAGTTTTTGAAGGATCGCCTTGTGCAGTTACCGCTTCTCTCGTATCCTGAGTTGCAGAAACCACTTATAATATACACAGATGCCTCCAATGTCGCGATTGAAGCCTGTTTAGTGCAGACGGCCTCCACTTCTGACGGGCTCTTTGTCGAAGAGCCATTATATTAGAAAATGAGGAGCTCTGTGAAAATGCCAAAGAGATTGGGGCCACAAATACAGATCGCTATCCATTAGATTACTACAGAGGTTTCGAAAGGTCTGATGCGGAATCTGAGGAACCATTCCTAGACACAGATCGATTTGATCTAGTGAATGAGCAGGGACGAGATCCTGAAATAGCTAGAATCAAAGCGTCTCTAGAAGGGGCAGGAACTAGTGCCTCGAATTATAAGAACTTCATGTTACATTATGACAGAGTGTATTTTCTTTCAAAGCCTAATGAACCAGAGGCACGATTGAGATTGTATGTTCCTAGTCATCTCCAATGTCATTTGCTATTACAGTTCCGTGAAGAAAAGGGGCATATGGGTCGAGATAAGGTGTATTCTGCGTTGGCTTCCCGATATTATTGACCAAACATGTTCCTAGATTGTTACCAACATGTAGAGTTATGCGGCCGATGTCGAGAATGCAATATTCTGCATAAGAATGCACCACTGTAGGAGACAGATATTCCGTGTTGTCCATTTCAAAAGATCTCGTGGGATTTCTAGATCCGTATCCGCTTACGTTGGCTGGGAATAAGTACATCCTTCATGTAGCTGATTGGTTGACACTATGGCCATAATGTGTTTCTGTGCCAGACAAGGCATCCCACACGGTTGCTGAGGTTTTGTTACAGCGGATAATCCCGTGTCAGTCTACACCATCGGTGGTGGTTAAAGACAATGAGCTGAGTTTGTGAATAACTATTTGAAGCAACTGTTTAAGCAGCTCTATGTTCAGCATTGTTACTACGGCGTTATATCACCAGCAGAGCAACGCCAGGAATGAAAGAATGCATCGCACCCTCATTGATATTTTGTCGAACCATGAGCATGAGATTCCACAGTTCTGGGATATGTTCTTGCCAATGGCAGTGGGAGCCATCCGTATGAATGTGAACGAGAGTACTGTGCCGTCTCCCTTCTTCTTCCTATACGGCAGGCACCCTTGGCGGCGTGGCACGTTCCATGTCACGGACAGCGGTTCTAAGGACTGTTATAGCCGGAAGTGGGGTGGGGGATACATTCTCCACTCCAATGGCGTGTGTCTCAAATAGCCTCTGACAGCCAAGTCCAGCTCCTGACCTTCTCGTGGCAGAACTGTTCAAACTGACGGGAGAAGGGGCGAAGGCGAATATCTGGCGTCTGAAAACCAAACGCTTCGGGTAGGTGAGAGTCATGTTTGGTAGCTCATCTACCGCTGTTGCCGAGATTCTTCAGCTGCCGTGCGTGGAGTGGGGCTCCTCCCGGCCAGTGAAGAAAGGTGCGAATGGGGTTGCCGAGCGACATCACTGTGGAAAAGGTGAAAAATTAAGCGAAGTCGGCACCTCTGCTCTGGAGGTCGGCCACGTCCTATGTGCACTCATATCGGGCGAAATGCCTGAACCGGTTTAAGTCGGAGGTTAAGACACTGCTGGCGAGATACTTCGGAAGTAGCGCGCGTGGAGTGAAACTCCTCCCAGCCAGTGAAGAAAATGCGAAGAAGAAATTAGGTTTGTCGTGCAGCATCGATGTGTAAAGGTGACAGGGTAAAGTGAAGCTTAGTCGGTATGTCCAGTGGTCTCGCGGCGAGAGCTGCTCATACCACGGCACCCCTGCTCTAGAGGCCGGCCACGTCCGTTCTACACCCATACTGGTTAAATATGCCTAAACCGGCTTAAACCAGGGGTGAAACTTGATCCATGTCACGGTACCTCCGCTCTAGAGGTCGTTCACGTCCTAAACATGCTCATACTGGGATAATATACCTAAACCGGCTCAACCCAGGGGTCAAACTTACTAGTGGCGAGGATTTGTCTTCCTGGACAAAAGCTCCGTCCTGGTCACAACTAGGAAGGGTAGCGGCTACGACCACAAAATGCTGAAGTCGGAGACACTGGACCAGTGCAGTCTAGATGAGCAACCACCTTTCACCCGGCGGGGATGTATGCCTATCCTAATCACGCGGAGGTTTTCCGGTGAGAACGTCCAACGCTGGATTAGATGGGCAACCACCTCTCACCCGGTGGGGATACACATGTATCCAAAAACAAGTCGAGGTTTTCCGGTGAGAAAATCCAACTCTAGATTAAACTGGTGCAACGAAAACCACGGTGTCACGCATTCATGACACACGTAAAATCAAATGCTTCAGTTTGTCTAAGAAGGTCCATACAGACATGACAAGATGGCCGTGTATAAGTCAAATACCTCAGCTGCCTTAAGAGGTCACAAGTCATCCTATTATCAACTCAATCTAACAATACCATCGCCATGCCAACATGCCACGCAGTTCTCAACTCCGCGTCATAACATTTAATAAGGGTGATAATTATGAAATTATGAGTATTTCTACACTTAAGATTAGATGTCTGCCTTCCTAAATCTTGGACATATTGTTTCCTCGTGTTAATTTACGAACGATGATGAGCACATATACATACATCTAGCCATTTACCTGCTCATGCTGGGCGATCATTGCCAAAAATTTCTCACGCAGCGCAGGGTCCATATCTATGGAGTTGTCTCCGGATAAATGCTCATCCATGTTGCTCCAGTAATATTATAGTCAGGCTAATTAAACTTGATGTATAAATTCCGCTATCTTCGCGTAATCTCTACTGATAAGTCTATACATCTAGATCTGTAGAAAGACTCGCACATTTTATGTTTCTGTCCACTTCCACTGTGTCAGTTATTCACAATCACAAGCTGCCAGTATATGTGACGCATGAATATATATATATATATATATATATATATATATGTATATATATATATATAATATATATATATATATGTATATATATGTATATATATATATATACATTTATGCATGCGAAAGCTGGAAAACATCTAAATAAATAGACAAGAAATTAGACTCTTTTGAAAACAAATGCCTAAGGAAAATACCCGGCAACAAATGGAACGAATTTAAGAACAATGCAGAGATAAGACAGATGACTGAACAACAACCAGCCTCATGGGTGATCAGGAGAAGGTGATGGACATATATTGGTCACTTGATGAGAAGAAATGATCAGAGAATCCTAAAACAAGCTATCAAGTGGAACGCAACAGGCCGAAGAAAAAGAGGCAGACCGCGTGAAACTCTGAAGAGGACATTGTTAAGAGAGGCCAAATTAACAGGCATAAAATCCCTTGATGAGGTTGAAAGACTCGCCGAAGACAGGAAAAATTGGCGAACTTCTTTGCGAGCCCTATGTGACGTTTAACGGCACGTAAAGGATATAAGATATAAGAAGATATATATATTTTATCTTATATCTTATATATATACTTATATCTTATATATGTATATACTTATATCTTATATATATATCTATATGTACAGTTGCTGTTTGTTTTATAAACAAGTTTATGTCTTTAGTTCATTTCAAGAAAGGCAAATGTGACTGTTAATGCTCATAGTCAAATAGAGCAGAGGAATAAATACAAGTATCAAGAAACTTTTTCGTCTGTCACACAAAGCAATTCTTTAATACAGTTTAGCACATTTTAAACATTTCATATCCACACATATTATATAATATATATTTAAGGATAAGTTTAAGTTCGTCTGAATTCAGCTTGGATCGCTGTTTACCAGACAGTCACAAAATGCGATTCCCTAAACTTATATGTACACTAAGAGACTGAAATATAAGATCAGCTTGCTTCAGGCAGACTTAAAAATTAAATGTGATGTTTCTATGAGAAATTGATAGAATATTTTAAAATCCATTCAGAAGTTCACTTTTATATTTGTCCTTATTTCCAAATGCGCACTTTGTATTGTACGTGGAGGTTTCATTCCTTCATCTGGTGCTGTAGCCTACTTTACATATCTTTGTGTACATACGCAAGGGCGTAGCGACGGGCTAAATCAGGACTGATAGCGCGTTTGTGTGGAGATGTTGGACTGCATACAATTTAAAGTTGGACATTAAATATTGTCAAACTTCTGAAGTTATTATACTACATATGAATCAACAATGTATTCATCCAACATTTTTTTCATTTTGTGCTTTATGCGTCTTCACCAACTAAGTTGCCATCTTTCTGTGTACTGAATCTAACTACTGTCTATTAAAATATAATTTGTTCTGATTTCTTTTACATAAACAATTTTTGTCATGTTCCGTATGACGTCTGTCACACATCAAGTCTTTCTTGGCATAGTTGTATTTATGGTGTGACAGCAAGCACAAGCTGAAAAACTGACTGTAAGCACACAGGAAAACACGCACTTTCTTCGTTTATTTGTTTAGCTAGAAAGAAAAAGAATAAAAGGTGTGCTATACGGGCACAGGACTATCGTCATTGTCCGCAAGATATAGCAGCGGTTTTCAAGATATTTCTCTTCCATATCAATATATAGCAGTGGTTAAGATATATCTCTACCTTACCAACATATAACAGGGGTTTTCAAGATATTTCTCTCTCATATCTGCATTATGACTTATCCAACAATTGTTATCCGTCGTAAAACAATTTTAACATTTGGGGCACTACAGCGGGAACACTGTTGCTTGTGTTGGGTTACAATACATACACAGTACACATATATACAAACACGCATACATACTCCACACACATTCTGTACACAGATAAAAGGGATGGCGACTGCAGTAAAACTGGTTTAAATAGTAAAGGTAGATAGAGGTGTATGGTGTAGTTTTACAAAGTGGCAGAGGGAGTGAGTAAAGTGAGAAAAAACGAATAGAAAGTATGAGAATGTGTAAATGAAATGCTATTTCTCTGTTTCTTAGTTCTGGAGGAGGCCATATTAAGATAAGTTCTTTGTTTAGTTATTTGGGTTTTTTTGTCTCGTTTGTGCATGTAATCCTTGAAAAAGGCTCACGCCGAAATATCGGATGTTGTTTGTTTTTCATTTAACATTCTCATACTTTCTGTTCTTTTTTTCTCACTTTACTCACTCCCTCTCCCACTTTGGAAAACTATACCATACACCTCTATCTACCTTTATTACATTCTATACACACAAACACACTGAAACTACAAAAAAATGTGGAGAAAATTATTTTACTGAGAGCAATGAGTAAGTTAAAAGAGGCAGACCGCGTGAAACTCTGAAGAGGACATTGTTAAGAGAGGCCAAATTAACAGGCATAAAATCTTTTGATGAGGTTGAAAGACTCCCTGAAGACATGAAAAATTGGCGAACTACTTTGCGAGCCCTGTGTGACGTTTAACGGCACGGGAAGGATATAAGATATAATATAAGAATGAGTAAGTTAATAAACTTCTGTCTGGAAATATAGGAAGTAAAGTATCAAGCTATTGCAAAAACTGTTGATATTTTTAAATGTAAAAAATTTCACGAGTTGACTGAAGCAGAGATGCATTCCGATTCTTTGTGACTAGTCTCAAGTAATTAAAATCTGAAGTCAAGACTTAAGTCATTACATTGAACTCTTAAATAAAGTGACAGACCATTATCTTCTAAGTCTCAAGTCAAGTCTCACGTCATCGCCTTCATTCTGCGATCGAGTTAATCGGCAGTTACTGGTACATTACCAATTAAAAAGGAGAAAAATCGAAACTTTTGGAGGTCGTCGGTTACTGTAACCAGTTTATATTATAAAAAACCTAGTAAAATGCAACAAGCGAAATTGGTTGGAGGATAATCAGGCCAGTATACTGGTGATGCTCAGTCTGCCTGGATGATAATCAGGCCAGTATACTGATGCTCCGTCTGCATGGATGATAATCAGGCCAGTATACCAATTCTCCGTCTGCATAGATGATAATCAGGCCAGTATACTGATGCTCCGTTTGCATGGATGATAATCAGGCCAGTATACCGATTCTCCGTCTGCATAGATGATAATCAGGCAAGTATACCGATGCTCAGTCTGCATGGATGATAATCAGGCCAGTATACTAATGTTCCGTCTGCATGGATGATAATCAGGCCAGTATACCGATGCTCCGTCTGCATGGATGATAATCAGGCCAGTATACTGATGCTCCGTCTGCATGGATGATAATCAGGCCAGTATACTGATGCTCCGTCTGCATGGATAATAATCAGGCCAGTATACTGATGCTCCGTCTGCATGGATGATAATCAGGCCAGTATACCGATGCTCAGTCTGCATGGAAGAGAAATCGCCAGTTTTGACCCTGGTTCAGCAGATGAGGATTTGGCAAGATTCAGTCTCGCTGCACATAAGGTAAGAAGAAAAAAAACTCCACACGAACACTTATTTTCAGATGATGTGTGTAAACTATGTTTACTTTTACATCAAAAAGAAAGGTATAAATTACCGAATGTTGTACTGAGAAAACCAGTATTTCCGAAAGTACTTCATGCAAGTCGAAAGACGGTACAGTTGTACCAGTTTGAAAAAAAAAGTAGTACCGGTTATCTTTTATAGCATGCACAGACGAGTGTAATTTGTGAAAGTGAAGAAGTAAAATAAATAAAAGTGACAGTATATAATCTTTATTCTTCACATTATCAAGTATCACAGCATTAATTAATTCAGAGTAGATTTTAAACAGTAATCAAACCTACTCGTATTAGGATACATATGTATAATTAATCTTCAGTAAACTATCAGGGTGCATTAAACTCGATTTCAGT
Source organism: Achatina immaculata (assembly GCA_009760885.1). Taxonomy (NCBI): domain Eukaryota; kingdom Metazoa; phylum Mollusca; class Gastropoda; order Stylommatophora; family Achatinidae; genus Lissachatina; species Lissachatina immaculata. The sequence continues at coordinate 33,859,059 of CM019706.1, forward strand.
TTCTCTGTTGTCAGTTCTTTCTATTTGTAAGGTCAGATGCACAATATAAATCGTGATATAAATCGTCCAGTTTAGTGGTGTCTGTCTAATTTGCACATGCGCCATAAGCACCATTCTCGCCACGGGCATCACTAGTGTCTCAAAATAAACAGAGTATTATATAATGAGTAGTCGTGTCAACTCGTATCAATAAATCGCAAACTGGAACTGGTTATGTCTGACAGACTAAAAGGCAATGACGCCATCGAAGCATGCGTTGTTGTACTAATAGCACTTTTAGTCTAGCTGATTAACTAAAAACTGTCAAGTCGGAAGTCGAGTCCAAATCGTTATTCTTCAAGTGGAGACTTTAAAGTGACTACAGTCCGAGTCATTTAACTCGAGTCTACATCTCTGAAATGAAGGGTTTTGTGAGAATAATGTTGAAGACGTTAAGTGTACAGGAAGGTATGTGTATGCGTAGTTTGATTTCGTTTTGCAAAGTTGCACAATAAAATGTATAGAATATCAGTAGAACAAAACATTTTAAAGTCGAAGTATTCCGGCTCAGATTTCGTCCTAGTCAATCTGAAGTGGACAAACAAGAAACAGAAGTCACTGAGAATTATGAAGGCAGCTACAGAGTTCTACGAATTCTCGTTTAGGTGTGAAGCGCTCCTTCGGGATGTAAAACGCGATAAACAGCTCTTTAAAATGGCAAAAATTCATGATAATTACAACAAAAATCTCCGGAGAATTGAAATATCATGCACTTTGGAAACTTAATTCTCTCGACAAACAACTTTTACAGGAAAACCTGAACCTTAGAAAATCTTACTTTCATTTCAGAAGAGCATTCAGCAAGAACAATAGCAGTAATAATAGTAAAAGTAACAACGGTAATTGTAGTTCGCCAGAATTATTGTTGAAAAACTATTAATTACTTATCTTTTTTCTCATGTACCCTTTAGTGTCTTGAGAACAATAGACTTCCTGACAGTGATCGGCCCATATAAGGGCATATTTAAGGTATCTTAATCTTGCTCATCCACCTCCTCTGTGAAGAGCCCTTTGAAGTCGTTTTATTTATTTATTTTTTTTTGTCAATTCATAATTTAACGTTTCCATTTTTTTTCAGTTTATAACAGTCCGTTTATATTTTCTGTGTTTACACGAGTGGTAAAGAGACCCACCGTCGACTTGCTGGTTATTTTTGGAGCTGAATTTAACTGAAGGGACCCCATCCTCATATTTATAATCTAAGAGGACAAGAGATTGTTATCTTATACATTTTTCATGTTGATATCATTGAAACATTTCCATTGCTACGCAATCAGAAATCATGAATAAATCCATACTTTTGAAGAGTTCATTGACTGTAAAAAACTGGATGAATACTATGGCGGCTCCCTACTTTGACCAGAGATCGTAAAAGGTGGTTCTACAGTATGACAAGTGCCTGAATTTGAGTGGCGACTATATGAGAAAGTAACGCAGTAATCTGTCTGCTTAGCTTCCACAGCTTTCATTTTACCAGTCAGTCAGAGGTTGATTCTGGAATAGCTCTCGTATATATCGTTCTCTAAAGTAGTAGAAAATGGAGACAGCACAGAGGACATCAACAGCAGACTTACTAGTGCAAACCAGGCTTTTGCAGTACTGCAGACTATATGGAAATAAAAAACTAAGCATGAATACGAAAATCAGGATATTTAAGAGTAATGTTCTAAGTGTACTACTCTATGGAAGTGAATGCTGGAAAATCACCAAAACCATAGAAAACAAGTTGAATTCTTTCCAGACTAAATGTTTACGAAGAATTAGAAAAATATTTAGGCCAAACACCATAAAAAATAACATCTTGTTGGCAGAGATGCAGATGAAGCCACTGACAGCAGTTATTGAGGAAAGACGCTGGCGATGGTTGGGGCATGTGCTCCGAATGACTGATAACTCACTACCAAAAATAGCACTAAGATGGACACCACAGGGGAACAGAAGTAAGAGTAGACCAAAAGAGACATGGAGAAGAACAACAGAGAGGATGTTGAGCAATAGAGGGCTCACCTGGGCAAGAGCAGAAAAAAAGGCAAAGGACAGGCATTTGTGGAAAAACCTTGCGGAAGCCCCGTGTGCCCTGGGCACTAAAGGTTCAGAGAGATTGATTGATTGATTGATCTTTATTTCAAATGGGTTAAGAATTGGGCACGCAGGACCGTCTGACATTCTGCCCTTTATCATACATCTTTCACTCTATTCCAGACATTCTACAAATATGCTGTTGATATAACAAACATAACTAACATTGAAGCTGAGAGACATAATATAAAATATAACATTTACGTTTCGCTCTTAAACATTCACTCAGTACAGAAGTAACTACATACATTATAAATGACTATCTACTAAACAAAATTTTCGGGACTATTCAGAAAACAATTAATTGTATTCGGTGTCTGTAAGAGCAGTTTAAGATAACTTTTAAATTTTATAATTCATGGAGGTATGTAGTCGACATCAAATAGATATTGGGAAAGCTTGTAGTTGTAGGAAGGAGTATAATTTATATTTTTATATAGGATGGGAGGGTATTCCAAAGATAAGCAGCAGAATAACTAAAGCTTTTCTTGTAAAGATCAAGTCTAGGTTTTGGAAGATATATGTTGTTCAAGCGTTGGCTGCACTTTGGGCTAAAGAGAGAGAGAGAGAGAGAGAGAGAGAGATATCGTTCGCTGTGTGGTTCGTATTCATTCTCTTTTGTTCTCATTGTTGTTGACATATTTCTGTTGTTTAGACGGGTCTCATCCTACATCATTCTTTGTATTTTGTTTCATTTATGACGATCCTAATTTACCAACACAACGTTCGTTTAGTTTTCAGCATTGCGCAATACTTATTGCCTTCAATAACTGTTTAATTGTATACTACTCTCCTGTGATACAAAATCCACTACATGCTCAGTATTATTATTTGTCCTGTAATACAAAATCTACTATAAGCCTAGTATCACTACAGTACAAAATTGCTACATGCCCAGTATTATTGTCTGTTCTGTAATACAAAATTCACTGTATGTCCAGTATTACTGTCTGTTCTGTAATACAAAATTCACTGTATGTCCAGTATCATTTTATGTTCTGTAATACAAAATCCACTGTATGTCCAGTATCATTTTCTGTTCTGTAATACAAAACCCACTGTATGTCCAGTATCATTATCCGTCCTATAATATAAAATCCACTGTATGTCCAGTATCATTTTTTGTTCTTTAAAATAAAATCCACTATATGTCCAGCATCATTTTATGTTCTGTAATACAAAACCCACTGTATGTCCAGTATCATTATTCGTCCTATAATATAAAATCCACTGTATGTCCAGTATAATTTTCTGTTCTGTAATACAAAATCCACTGTATGTCCAGTATCATTTTATGTCCTGTAATACAAAATCCACTACTTACTCATTATCCTTGTTTGTCCTGTGTTATTTGTTGCTGTTATTTAAACAAAATATTCTGAGGGCTTTTCTGCGGCATTTGATCTAAAACAATCAAACTTGCCTTTCGCTGACATTTCTTATTACCTGTTATTCACAGATGTTGAAAAGTTACAGATACAGGACGCAACACTGTTTTACATGTATCTGATTCTCAGACCATTCTAATGTTTCGTCTTCTGTTGTCATGGCTGCTTGTTCTTGATAGATTGATGGGCTAGGTGAAACGGAAAGACCATGTCAGTTATGATTTCTCATAGCTTCTAGTGTTGCATACAGTAAAACCGTCGATGAAACAGACCTATAGTTCTATAATGCCGTCTCTACATTTGTGTAGGTTTTGTATATTGTTATAGGGTGAGCATAAAGTCTTTCCATGATTTCATACATTTATTGCGCACGCACGCACGCACGCACGCACGCATGCACGCACACACACACACACACGCACACACACACAAACTATGCTAGGTACTTTTGTGTACCTAGTGTGTTCTTTTCGCAAATTTTACCTCAACTCAAAAAGTGTTTTTATTTTTCATTCATGCACTTCAACATGTGCTCCAGTTGTTGACTGGAAAAGGTCTAAGCTGTACTCAATTTCTTGCTTTGTGTTCTCCAACATTTCTTTAGTCATTTTCGCCATATATGACATTTTAATATTAGTGAATGCAGTGCTTCTCGTTCAGAAATAAAGACCTGTAAGAATCAACCTACGCAATGCCATAACGTTCATGTTTCTATGTGCATAGTTTTTCTTAATCAGGGAAGTACTTTATGATCCCCTGCAAGATTTTCTGTTTCCCTGCATTTATTAAAATATACCTAAGCTTCACGTTCTTCTTGTTCTAGTTTATGGTCCAGGTTTTTTAAAATAAATGTTTACTAAAACGATTTCTCTGGTTTGACCTATCAGATTACAGTTTGAGGTTGTCACTTTCTGTGGGGGCACGAATATTGATCTCTTTGAAGCTTCGGACTATATATAGCTTCTCCAGATCTTTACACAATCACGCACTGATATGGCCTTCTGTTTGTGTACTTCAGCTGGCGTATCACTGAATCCTGGTGACTTCCCATGCTTTAGACAACTGCATATTGCACCTCTTCTAGGTTTCGTTAGTTGTGGCTCGCTTGAGCTTTTTGTCATTGTTCCCGTAATTTCTTTGCAACATTCTTTTCGTCTCTCTATAATATGTTCTCTTTGTGTTATTATATCTTCATTTTTGTTGCTTGGCATTCAGAAAAGGTCTGAAATCAATTGTTTAAGATTTTAACTCCTGATGCGCCCCCCCCCCCTCAATTTATTGAGATGAAGTCCTTTATTATGACAGAGGTCCTTGAGGATTAACTGACTTTTGTCTTTTCTATGTTTTAAGTAGTGTTTCTTGTTACATCTTATGGGTTTTTACTTTCTTCCTCTAATACATCGTTTTGTCTGTAATGCATTTTCTTAATTTAACTGTCTTTCTTGGAAGATGAGATGAGATTATAGCTGGCTAATTTATTAAGTGTCACCGTTTCGTGAATGCCATTCAGTGAATTTATACTTCTGTGCTGTATTCTAATGGGAAACAGACTTGTTTAAGTTTCCTCAGTTTTGTATTAAAATCCGTTATGTGGAGTTCATGATCTGTAAAGCAGTCATCCCCATCTAGTGTCTTTTTTATCGCCATCTCTGTTGTATTAGCACACAGTTAATTTAATTTCTGTATTTAACAATCTTGTGCCTTCTATATGTATAAATATCGTGATTATCGGTCTGAGAAAGTGTTTGTGATACTATATTTTGTTCTAGGCGGAAAGCAGAATTCTTTTCATATTGTCAGTAGTGATTTTCTGATAGGTTAGACTTATAGTATGTATAGTTTGTTATAGTATGTTATTCCTTTGATTGTGGTTCTGGCCACTTTGCAATTTTTGCATTTGGTGAGCCACTGTCATTTGAAGCTGCCATCGTCCTAATCTTATTTTTGTATTGTGAGATGCAGTGTGGTCGAGCTGACAAGAGCATTGTCCTCTCCAGGCTCTTCCTACGAGAGTCTGTGTCTGTGGTTCTAGTCATAGTCATTAATCTATTATTTTTCTTTCTCTCGTATCTAAAGCGATATGTCTACCATTTCGAGCCTAATCATCCATATATTGCTCTATAATTTTACTTTATGGCGCGCTAGCTGTGTGTACTGTATTGGAAGTTATTCCAATTAATATAGCTCAAGCACAGTTTAGCTGGTAAATCAAAGCAGCTGGCCAGGCACTAGACACATACATAACTAAACGAACTAATTTTATTTTTAAAAGGCTAAGAATCGTGAGTGAACTCGTCTGACATTCTGCCTTTATCCCTCAGCTTTCATTCTAATGCGCTCATTCATTATCAGTGTAATACTCAGTGATCGTGCTAGGAGTTTTTGAAAGTGGTACAACTGTACCTGTCTTTCATCTTGCAGGTAGTATTTTCCGAAATACTGGTTTTCTAAACACTTTATAATCATTTGCGGAAAGTGAATGTTCGCGTGAAATGTTTTTCTTAGCTTTTTGCGACAAGATTTTCTGTACAAAATGCAAGCAATTTCGCTTGTTGCTCATTACTATGTTTTTGATAATGTAAACCAGTTATGGTAATTGACGACCTCCAAAACGTTTGGTTTTTCTCTTTTTTAACCGGCAATTTACCGATGATTGCTGGTTAACGCGACTACTGTTAATGCTAATAAAACAAACATATATAACTGTTAAATATGAATTAAACAACTTTAACATATAACTTCATCATCTTCATCATCGTCGCCGTCGTTGTCGTCGTCGTCGTCATCATCATCATCATCATCATCATCATCATCATCATCATCCTTTTGTGTCTTCTCGTTAGGGGAAGTTGTCTGCAATGATCTTCCAACTTGCTATGTCTCTTGTTTTCACATTGTAACCAGTCAAGCTGAATCTAGTCTATTTTCTGATGTTGTCCGCCAGTCTATATTCTGATGTTGTCCACCAGTCTATATTCTGATGTTGTCCACTAGTCTATATTCTGATGTTGTCCACCAGTCTATATTCTGATGTTGTCCACCAGTCTATATTCTGATGTTGTCCACCAGTCTATATTCTGATGTTGTCCACCAGTCTATATTCTGATGTTGTCCACCAGTCTATATTCTGATGTTGTCCACCAGTCTATATTCTGATGGTGTCCACCCGTCTATATTCTTATGTTGTCCACCAGTCTATATTCTGATGGTGTCCACCAGTTTACATTATAATGTTGTCAACCAGTTTATATTCCAGGTGGACACACCAATCTATTTTCTACTGTTGTCCACCAGTCTATATTCTAATATTGTCCACCTGTCTATATCTTTGTCCACTTCTTGCTATTATTTCTTCTAATTTTCTTGCGTATGATTTTCATTATTGTATTATCCATACAGTATATGTAAATATAACATACAATAGGATTAATATACGTTCTCATTACAGCCAAACTGATAAGTACATTAGTTCGAGGACTAGATTTATCTCACCTACTCTGCAAGCATATAGTTATTGCTAACAAAATGAAACTAAATGTTTGAGGGGTAATGTAATCGAAGTCAATTAAGCAGTGAACAAGTTTGATGAAGGAAAATCGATTACGAGTTTTAAGTTAAACTGAAGAGCATTCTTGAAGCGAACCGTAGGCTTTTCTTTCAAAAGTCGGTCCTAGGTCAAAGGATAAAACAGTTTGTTTAGACGTTGGTTATGTTTTTGTTTAGATCTGAGCAGTGGCCACAAACAGGGCGCAGCATTCTCGGAGAGAATTCGATGAACTAACTTGGCTTTGTTGAATGTGAATTCATTTTTGAGTGATGAAGTTCTGGGATGTCTGTGCTGATTGTAGTCTTGGCTGACTGTTTTGTCATTAGTAAGTTCCAAGTTAGATGGTGGTCAACAGTGAAAGCAAAAGTTTTATATTCTCTAATCTGTTCTACCGTGTCATTCTAACAAAATGCTGTGCTGTTGTATTTCGTGAGTTTTGCAATCCCTGAACTGTGATCTACACGGATTAGTATGTCGGTGGTTATCAAAATGTCCTTGTTTTTGGTTTATTTAATTAGAGTGTTTATTTTAACTCGACGTGTTGACTCTGCGAGATCAGATAATGATAACTGGTGTAAACTGTGCAATACTGAACAAAAAACTCACACGAAGATCGCTTATGATAAGTGAGCGAGAAGTGGACCAAGAATAGAAACTTGTAGAAATCCCCAGTATTAACTGCAGATTAATTCAACATAAAATTTTGAAAGTTCATTATTTGCTGTGTACATGAAAGAAATGATGTAATACATTGTGTTATACCAGAGCGTAGTCTACAAATTTCCAATATTTGTACAAGAATTTAATGATCAGCCATACCGAATGCGTTCTTAACGTCACTAAAAACAGCGCCACATATTTTTCTAAAATTCATCTATAATTGATAATTAATTTCTATCATGTTATGACAGCTATGTTGCAGAAATGTTTGTTTCTAAAACCAGAAAATGTCGTATGTGAGACAAAGCATTCGATAATGTCTTGTGGTTTGTTACGTATGTGTGATCTATTAATACATATGACGCCTCTGTTACTCTAGTAGGTTTGGTGACAGACTAGTACATTAATATGATAATATAATTCCATATAGAATTTGGTTGTCTCGAGGCAGTGTTAAAATCACCAAGAATTACCATATTCTTGAATTTAAACATTAAAATACAGTCTACCACTGCCATAAAGTGACCACACAAAGCTGTTGATGTATTTGTATTACAATATACAAAGCCAAAAGATATAAAGAGAGAGGTCAGACAAGGATGTGTCTTTTCTCCAAGTCTGTTTAACCTTTATACTGAGAAGATATTCAAAGAAATTAGCGAGATGCGAAGACTGAACATTAACGGAGCAGAAATCAGTAACCTAAGATGTGCTGATGACGCCGTGCTGATGGCAGAGAACAAAAAAAACCATATAGAATCTAGTGACGCAAATAAACGACACAAGTCCACACTACGGGCTGGAAATAAATGTCAGAAAGACAAATGTTATGGTAATCAGCAGAGAAGAAATAAAACCATTCGTAAATATAACTAGAGAACTGCTTGAACAGACGAAAAGTGTCAGGTATATGTGACACATGATAACAGAGGATGGAAAATATGAAATGGAAATTAATAGAAGAACACCAATGGCTAAAATCACCTTCAATAGAATGAAGACGATCCTTACATCAAAACAAATATCACATAAATTGAGAAAACGTATATTAAAATACTACATATACTCAATATTCCTTTATGGTTTAGAAGCCTGGACCTTGAATGAGACAAGAGAAAGGAAAACTGAGGTCCTTAAAATATAGGTATATCGAAGAGTAGGGCGTATCCTGTGGGCTGAAAAGAAAGCAAACAAAGAAGTGCTAAACCAACTAGAAGTTAAAATATAAATATTGAAAATACTAAACACAAGACAACTATGAATCTTTGGACACGTCAAAAGGCGTAAAACTATACTGAAAACACTTCTTGAGGGCAAGATCGAAGAGAAGAGAATAAGAGAACAACAATGACGTAGGTGAGTGGACAACATCAAGAGATGGACAGGAGCCAGCTTGATCGAGTGCACTACGAAGGAGGAAACAGAACAGACTTGAAATTCATTGCAGCCAACCTTCCGTGGAGAAAGGGTACGAAATGATGATGATGATAGAATGTCTATTAGAAATAGCCTCTTATTCAGAAATATAATATGATACATTCGACATCAGGTGTTTCAAGATCTTCTCTACAACGGAATTTGATTGCGATGGAAGTATACACTACTGAACTTATTTCATGCCTTCTAATAGAGTCACACTGAACTGAAGTGAAGTGAAACTATTATTCTAATATCATAGGTTGCAGCAGGAAAACCAAAAACAGGTTTCGGATCATATACAGATCAGATGTACAGTAGCTGCTTCTTACTTGAAGGTTTTTACCGTAACCATCACAAACTTGGAGACAGCTAATGGTTGAGAATACGTTATATGAGCATGCTTCAGTTCCGAGACTGGTAGCAGGCTAATTAGTTTTTGTATCAAGAGCTTAAAAATAAGATTTTTAAAGGCATGCATCTTTCTCAGAAAGGCCTTACTTTGAACATCAAAAAGACAGAGACTATGGTTATATCTAAGAAACAGAATCTACCAACATGCAGTATAAAATTAAATGGAACTATTCTAAAGCAGGTGCAGAAATTCAAATACCTTGGAGCAGTAATAACTTCAGATGGGAAATGCACAACAGAAATTAGGAACAGAATAGGCCAAGCAAAGACTGCATTTCAGAGAATGAGAAACATACTAACCAGCACATCCTTATCAATGAATGTTAGAAAACGAGTCCTAAAATACTATATTGAACCTATCTTGTTATATGGAAGTGAATCATGGACAATAGGCAGGTCTGCACAAAAATCATTGGAAGCGCAGAAATGTAGTTTATTAGAAGAATGTTGCGAATCCCATGGACAGCAAAAATAACTAATGAAGAATGTATGAGAAGAGCTGGAGAGACAAAAAAACCTTGTCAAAAAGATAAGAGAAGAAAATGATGTTTCATAGGATATGCAATGAGAAGAGGGGGCATTGAAAATATTATAACAACAGGAAAAATAGAAGGAAGAAGATCAAGAGGAAGACCAAGAGAAATGATACTGGACAGTCTGACGGGATGGTGTGAGAGGAGATCACCAACTGAGCTGATGGCCTGCATGAAGGATCGTGTACTCTGGAGAAGCATGACAGCCAACGCCAGTCGGCACGGCACTAGATGATGATGATCTTTCTCATCGCAACATTTGCCTGTGAGACCTGGACACTTAACAAAACAGCTGAGAAACACATAAATGCCTTTGAATGTAAATGCTACAGAAGAGTTCTTCAAATATCATGGACACAAAAAAACAACAAATAAATCTATACTACAAGAACTTAATATTGAAGAAGGCTGGCTAGTAAAGAGGATTAAAGAGAGAAAACTTAAATATTTTGGACACATTAAACGTCATGATAATCTAGAGAAGACCGTCTTGGAAAGGTACATAATGTGAAAAAGAAAGAGAGGAAGACCAATGCGAAGATGGCTGCAAGACATAGTTGATGATCTGCAAATGGATGCTGCAGCAGTAGGCCATCTTGCTCACAACCGAGAGGCCTACAGGAGTGCTGCTAGGGAGGCAAAGTTCCACAAAGGACATGCTAATGAATGAATGAATAAATCAAGAACTTATCTATCTCTGCCGCATTCTGTAAAAGCACGCATGATTCTCTATCTGTAGTCACATTTTCAGTAGGTATCCACGAAGCTGACAAACTTCTCGGAGAAGCATGTAATTCACAACCACAGAGAAATAAACCAGAAGTCACTATAAGCTGTGTGATTTATTGACCGCTGTATGATTTAATGATCGCTGTATGATTTAATGATCGAGAGAATTAATAGTAATTAGAAATATTTATCTCCTCGATGGGACGAAAGATTTTCTGAAATAGAAGAGATACTCAAAAGATTTTTTTTTAAAATGTGGACGAGAACTTGTATTTACTTCAAGGAATCGACATGCAGTGGAAGAGTGATAAACTACTTGGAAGTTTTCTTTCTGTCACAAGTCAGTCTTTGCAAGATGCAAGAACAAAGCCTAAATGACATGAATTGACTCAGAAAAAAAACTGTCCCGTGCTTGGGGATCGTAATATAATGAAAATTAAATTTCTCGTTGTGGTCATGTTCAAGTTTTAACTTAAGCAGCCAGGAAGAAAACTAGGCTAAGGTTAAGCTACTATTCAAAGTGTACTGACAGGGAAGTTACCCTGCCCGCAAATAAGCAAATACTAGGAGGTGAAATCAGTCGCGTGTTTACTGCCACAAAGTAGAAAAAAATTCAAATGATAGTTGTAGCAAGAAGAAGGAACTTTAGCCTCAAAGTATTTTGTTTAGATACAGAAACTTGCCTTTAAGTGTTTGCTAAAATAGGGAAAAAATTCGCTTTTAGTCAATGCACACGTCTTCACAGAATAGTTTATTCGTTTGTGTACTTTCACACGTAAGAGTGCACAAGAGCCAGTAATTCTTCCGGTATAAGCTGACTTGGACCCCTGTGCAACAAAGATGTGCTACATGTAGAGAAAACCGCACGGCCTTGCTATAACAAAGAACGGTCGTAATGACCTATGTAGCACTATCGTTGACTTAGTGAATTTCGTTTTTGCCTAATCTTTGTTCAGTGAATTTCTTTTTTAGCCTTATCCTTGACTCAATGAATTTCTTTTTAGCCTTATCCTTGACTCAGTGAATTTCTTTTTAGCCTTATCATTGACTCAGTGAATTTCTTTTTAGCCTTATCCTTGACTCAGTGAATTTCTTTTTAGCCTTACACGCATAACCATATATGGGAAATGCAAACAATGAATATATGAGGTGAAATAACAGTTAATAGAAATGAGTCATTTTCACTCAATGCTCTGTTTAAAAGTTCCGAAGTTACATAATGAGTAAGAAAATGAACAGAAACGTCATCCACATAATATTTCATTTACAGATACAAATAGTGCGGGAGGCCCCACTTACTATTTTTTTCTTTGTTCTAAAACTATCTTACTTATATCTATGCTCCTTGCGTTCGGCATGTGGTTCGAGCTTTTGGTGTCTTTCCCGGCCTGGCATGGTCAACACATAAGAAGCTGCCTTGTGCTTCTAAACTGGTTTGGAGAACGAAAAGTTATTCCGGGAATATAATAGTTGAATGACAAGAAATAAAAGCGAACTAAAGCTCTTTTTTAAAATCATATTTTTGTAATACAATTTTTAGGCCTACATTCTCACTCCTTTTTGAAAAGGTAGTGTACACAAGTTATCAAACTTTCATATGAATATGCAAGTGAGACAAAGCTATGCTCCATTTTTTTTGCCGGAAGCCCGGATCTTAACCCGTTACAGAAGCTGGGGTCCGCTGACATACTGAATATAAAACAAGTATGTTTCTGTTTATGCTTTTCGGATTTGTCAGTTGTCTGCATATCTACATCATAAGAAAGTCAATGTTGAAGTGGTATTGTATATGTTTTCTTTTTTTTCCTTCTAACGAAAAATTACCTTTACTGTCTCTTCTTCTTCTTCTGCTAATCTTCATTTATAATATAAAAATTACTAACTGCACGTGCTTTAAAAAATAACTGCTAAGATTTTTACCTCGGATAAACCTCGTTGTCTTGAACCTTTAACACAGATAGTACTTGTGAAACATATTGCTGCTTTGAATGAACATTGATTTGAAAAAAAAAGATGGCAACAAAGAACTGAACTAAGAGGAATTTGACGCGAATGAGAAGGAAGGCTTCATAGTTCATGGTTAAAAAAAACAAACTAAAAAGCTAAGGGATCCCTTCTGAGGAGACACTACTAAAGCATCTGTTGTATTCAATTAATTTCCCATAATACTATTGTGTTAGAAGTTTTGCCAACGGAAAGAGATTAAGTTCTATACATCTAAAGCGCAACATTTTCTCGCTTTTCCATTTTGTCCATAGAATGAGAACATAATTTTATTGATCTGCGCTGTTGTGCTTATTTTTAGTATATTTTCGTCCATAATATGATTATGTGCAAAATTTTTCTTATAGTTATAATTAGTTTTTGGAATTGCCCAATGTATAAGTTACATCTTTCTCCGGAACCATATCTTCAGGTGTCAGGTTTCTGTCTCATCTTGTTTTTCCTTTGTTTTTGTTTACAAACAAACTGATACTGGATGGATATATACAGAAACAATCTAATTTCAGGTTTATTTTTTAGTTGTTTCCAGCTTTCACATGCATAAATGAGGTTGGATATTACATTTGAATTGAATAATCTTAACTTGGTTTTTGTGCTTATAATTTTGAATGCCATGTGTTCTCAAGATTCTTGAGGGTCAGTGCTGATTTTGCAATTCGAATTCTAACTTCCTTTCTGGTGTTACCATCCTGCTCTATGTAGCTGCCTAGATATGCAAAATGGTTTACTTCTTCAACAGATGTTCCTTCTACGCATATTTGTCCTTCGTCTTTAATGACAACCTTCATTATTTTTGTTTTATCCTTGTTAATTTCAAGTCCTATTTTACTAGCTCTTGAAAACAGGGTATCTGTTTTTTACTTTCATTGATTTCACATTGTCACTGATAAGGGTTATGTCATTTGCAAAATTGAGATCTTCCAGTTGGGTCTAATGTACCTAATCAATGCCCGTTTTACTTGTGCAGCATTTTTTAATTATGAACACACAATAATTAGTGTATAAGTATACAACTATTCACGAAGCATTGCTTCGTACTGTATGTGTTTGTATGATTAAGGCTCACGCCGAAACGTTACACCTCTGTAGTCGTTAAGTAATAAAGCTGTTACTACTTTTTTTTCCTAGTTCATACATTTTTCACTATGAAGACTATGACAATTCCAAAAAAGCAAGGGAGATAATATACATCCTTGTTTCACGCCTTTTTCAGTCTGGAACCATTCACTCATTCCTTCTTCTATGTTGATTGCACACACATATCCGTTGTAGAGGTCTCTAATGACGTCGACAATCTCAGATGGTATTCAATATATTCTTATAATTATACACAATGAATCTCTGTGCATGCTGTCAAATCCCTTTTTTAAATTCTATGAAGTTTAGGATTAATGGTTTTTGCTTTTCGATATGTTCTTCAAGTATTATTCTTAGAGTAAAGATCTGGTCGAGACATCTTCTCCCTTTTCGAAATCCTGCTTGTTGTTCTCTTATTGCAGCATCCACTATATCTTTAATTCTATTCAGAATAACTTTGCAAAATACTTCTGACACAACTGATAGTAAGGTTACTCCTCTCCAGTTATTGCAATCGCTAAGGTTGCCTTTCTTCGGTATTTTAACAATGATTCCTTTTTTCCGTTTAGAAAGGACTTCTTCTTCTTTATAGACTTTATTAAACATTATCTGTAGTTGGTTCACGTTGTCAGTGCTAATAGCTTTCGACTGTTATTTCATCTTCACCTGCAGCTTTGTTGTTAGCCATTAAATTCATTGTTGTTTCAATTTCATGCATTGTAATTTCATCCAGGTTGACATTTAGTTGTGGGAATGGTATGTCAGTTTCAAGGTCTATCAGTTCTTTTGGGTGTGGTCGATTAAGTAATTCTTGGAAGTGTTCGGCTCATCTTTGCTTTTTTTTCTTTACTTGATGTTAATAGGGTGCCGGCTTTGCTAAGGATTGGTCTTTGTGTATGCAATAGTACCTGTTAGCCACTATTATATGTTATATAGAGTTTCGCTGTCTCCTGTTTTTACTGGTTTCTCTGCTTCTTTCGCCATATTGTCTATGCATTCTTTTTTATCCCTTCTAGCTCAACTTTTTACTTTATTATCTAATTCTTCGTATGTTGGTTTTGCCAAATATCTTCCGAGATCTGTCTTTACTTTCAACTAATTGGGCTGCTCGTCTTTCATGTATTGATATCCATGTGTTATCTGAAATTCATGCTTTTCTATTTGTTATGTGCAGTCCAGCAGTTGTTTTAGCCGATGTTTGCAGTCCAGCAGGTGTTTTAGCCGCTGTTTGCAGTCCAGCAGGTGTTTTTACCTGCTGTAATTATGGCTGTACTGTAAGAACGCCATAATTAATCTATATCTGTCTCCTCCACCTCAGTGAATGCAATGAACTATTTGGTAAGTTCCAGGTTAAAATTACTCTTAGTATTTTCATCATGTAGACTATGACTGTTTATCTTTTTGAGTATTGCTTTCTTGTGTTGGCTTTTCAGTTTTAGTTTTATTTTCTCTATACACAGATTGTGATCACTGTTGACGTCTGCACCCCTATATGCTCTTACATCTATCAGAGATATTCTGAATTTCTTTCTAATCAAAATTGATCTATCTGATTTTTTTTTAATATCTAGAGATAACCATGTTGTTTTATGTATCTCTTTATGTGGAAATATTGTTCCTCCAATGATTATGATCTCTGTTAGACATACTTGTGATTCAATTAATCTTTCTCCATTCTGATTTACCGTATCAGTCCCTTCGTTTTCCATTACGTTTTAGACGTCAGTGTTATACTTTCCTACATTTGCGTTGAAGTCCCCCCATGACATCAAAGATGTCGTGTTTAGGGACTATACTAATGAGTTGTAGTTGGTGATAGAAATTGTCTTTTATTTCATCATCTGCATCATTCGTGGGTGTATAGCATTGTATGATTGTCATTCTTTCGTGCCTTATTTGGAATCATGCTCTTAATATACGACTGTTCACTGTTTCCCATTCTGTAAGGCTCTTTGCTGCTGCAACTGACATAATTATACCTACTCCTTCTTGATATTTCCCATCGTCTCTGCCTGAATGTATGATTAACTTATGGTTTTCCGCCGATCTTGTCCCTGCTCATGGCCTTCGCAATTCACTGATGCTCAGGACGTGATATCTATCCATTTCTTGTATTACCTGGGCAGTTTTTAATGTTGTGACCACTGTTCTTACGTTCCAGAATCCAATCTTTGTAACATACTTGGGGCTCATGAATGTGTTCTTTTGATTGTTGTCTGGGCTTGTCTGAGTTGGTATCCCCGATGCTCGATTGATTTTATTGCGAGTTTCCGTAACAGTTGGTTTTTTTCCTCATCTAGAGCTGACTCTAAATAGGTTTCAGGATAAGGTTGTTGGCTTTATGCGCAACTCCCGTTTTACGATATGTGTCGACGGAAGAGATTCACACGAAAATATGCCGGCAAGAGCGTAAAAAAGCTCCCGCCATCTTTTACGCCGCCGGGAAGCAAAAACCCATCATGGGAAAGATGCATTCCCTTAAAATCATTTTTTTGTAGTTCTGTCTGTTCTTTTCCACAGCTTCTTTAGTTGTTTTGCTTTTTGAAGAGGTTTTGCTCTTCACTATTCTTACGGACTGACATAATTAGTTTTTGCATTCCTTTTTGTATTGTGGACAGTAATACTGTGTCACCAGCGTATCTAGATTTTCATAATATCAGAATTTTTCTTTTGGTGAAAGAATTAGGGACATGAAAGTATCTTACGAAGGAAACATTTTTGTCCCAAGAGGTGAAAGTGGCAGGAGATAAGATAATGGATGGTTATCAAACTTTTCTTTAGTGGAGCTCTACAGAAGAGATAATGTACAACAGAAAAGAAAAAAAAATCTTTATGAAAGCACCACGACGACAGCTCTGTCCATTAAAATAAAGTGAATGAGACTACGTGACATAAAATGAAATTATTTTATACTTTTTTAAAACAGTACATAAGATGTACTGAAAATGTAACTACAGATAACATACGAGTGCGGTCTGCAAACAAATCGTGCATAACGTCTCAGTCATTTTTTTTGTCTTCACGGAGAGACTCGTTGCTAAGTGAAGATAGCATTGTTCTTACGTCTAACAAAATGTAGGCCGTTAACACAGGGTGATCATTTTACATGTTGCTTGCTCTTATTTCAGTATAAGCACAAGGTGCGTCATAAGTCGTCAGTCAGTTTTGTATATTCACGTTGGAAGCTTGTTTAAAATAGGATATCACACAAAGACTTGTTGAACCACAATCGCCGCAAAGGGAAAGTTCAAACATAAAGAAAGTACTTTTGCCCGTGCTACCTCTCAACATCAACCATGTTTACTTACACAAAAAATCACACATCAGCCACAAACGTGCATAAACAAATCTTGAAAATTGATTTCCTCTTGTTGATGAATAATGTTTTACATGTTCCCCTGAGTTTACACGAAAAAATAAACAGTATTACAATATCATGTGGCATCACAAAAATCTACATGTACACCATAAAGTCACGTCAGTTTTAGCATCAGTTCCCTATATTTGATTTTACTTTTAAAAATAAAATGCTAAGTGTTTTTTATGTAATTTTTTATGTATCAGCATAAGCATTATATACTGATAATACTATGGATTTCAATGCAAAGATAGGAAAACACATACACATCACTGGAAAAGAAAGTCTCCATGAAGCATCTAATCATAATGAATGGAGACATAAATATGACAGAAGCTTATGGAATGAGACTAAGCAGCACATGTTTTCAAAATAAGAACATCCATAAACAACACGAAAATCACCCGATAAACTAACATGATCACACAACAAACTTCAGATCAGAAGTTACAGAGGGGCTGAATGTAGCACCGACAACTATCTTGTGGCAGCTAAACTAAAATTCAGAATAAAGAACATTTTTTATAGTAAATTAAATAAAAGTTCAGTAATGAATAGAGAAGGTTTGAAGAAAAAGAGGTCGACCACGTGAAAATTTAGTAAAGAGGACATTGTTAAGAGAGGCAGTTCAGTGGGCATAACTTGATGGGATTGATAAACTCGCCGAAGACGAAATCTTCGCGAACTACCATGAGAGCCCTATGTGACGTTTAGCGGCACGGGAAGGATGTAAGAATAAAAAGAAATGCTTGAAAAGAGAAGCAACTAAAGAAAAACTCAGAAAAAAATAAACCATAAGATAAACACTAGAGGGAATAAAGAATATAAAAGCATCGATGACAAATGGGAAGATATAAAAACCATTATAAAGAACACAGCGGAAGAACGCCTGGGAGTAAAGACTATAAATAAAAGAAAGAATTGATTCGATGAAGTCTGTGGAGAGGCAGTCATAAAGAAAAGCACAGCTAGACAGATATGGATGAATGACATGAACAACAAAACAAATGAGAAGTACTACACACAGTGTAAAGAAACTCAAAAAAGTTATTCGCCAACAAAAGCGACAATATATGGAAGACATGGTAAATGAGACCCATACATGCCATCAAAATTTAAAAAAGCAGGAAATTCTATAAAGAACTGTAAACAGTAAAGCAAGGTTATAAACAACCTCTGCAGAGCTTGAAGGATAGTAATGGAAACATGATAAATAATGAAGAGAAAATCTGTACCAGATGGAAAGAATATTTGGAAAAAACTAATAAACTGTGAAGAGCGTATAAAAACATTACCATGCGAAGAAATACAGACTAGTGAACCCGATATAGAGGAATCAGACTTAGAAGAAGTCATCTAAAGAATCATGTTTCTATGAAACAACAAAGCAACAGGTTCAGATGGAACTGCTGCAGAATTATTTAAGAACGGGGGTCTAAATCTACATGAAAAGACATGTGCACTAATACAACGAGAATATCAAAACACACAGTAACACTACAGAAGCCTTCAACAATAGGAAGATAGCTGAATGTCAAAGAGCATGGAATGGAAAAAAACTAGCTCCCTGAGCCTGAACAAAGATACTAACAAACTGTGGAACCTGATCAGATCCATAAACGAGGACAAATCTTTAAGCCAGCCCAACACAGTCATGGAAGAAGCTGGAAAATATGGTGGGAAAATGGCAGCAAACATTCTGGCAGATCACCTACAGAGATGAGAGCATCACAACAATCCCCAAAAGACACATACAGGAGGTAAAAGCAGAACTCAAAGAAAGGATTAAACAGCAAAATCCAGATCCATGCATGATGGCAACATTCACCATGGAAGAACTCAGTAAAGCTACACAAAAACTAAAAGACAAGAAATCATCAGGAAAAGATGGTATAACAAATGAAATGATAAAGAACCTAGGACCAGCAGCAAAAACAGCTCTCCTTCACATCTACAACCAGTCCTGGAGCTTCAGAAAATTTCCCGACGGATGGAGAGACGCAATCATCACTCCCATCAGGAAAAAAGGGAAAAAACAAGCACCACAAATCCAGCTACGGACCTATCAGCTTCCTAAGCTGCATGGGCAAAGTGATGGAAAGGATGGTCAACACCAGACTCATACAACAACTAGAAAAAAATCACCTGATAAACAATGCACAGTCAGCATACAGAAAACATCACAGCACAAAAGACCAGCTCATCTACCTAACCTAAGAAATAGAAAACTCTTTTCAGGAGAAGAAAAAAGTTCTGGCCATCTTTGTAGAACTAACACAAGCATTTGACAAAGTATGGAAAAAAGGTCTCCTCCTGAAACTACTCAACAACAAGGTTGAAGGAACAATGTTTTGGTGGATACAAGGTTTCTTGAGATACAGAACAGCCAGGGTCAAAATGAATGGAAAACTAAGCCACAGAGTCACCCTGAGACAAGGCGTTCCTCAGGGAGGAGTTATTTCCCCCACTCTGTTCCTGCTATACATAAATGACATCACAGACAAATTGCCCAACAGCATACCACACCCTTGCACGCAGATGACTTCACTGTGTGGAATGCTGCGGAAGAAACATCAACAGCAACCCACAAAATACAGGAAGCACTAAATACCATAGCAGACATGGCCACAAAATGGGGAGTGATGATAAACCCCACAAAGTCCACAGCCACCTGCTTCTCATTGTCCAACAAGATAGAAAACTTTAAACTAGAAATACAAGGAAGAGAGCTTACACAGACAGAACAGAAAACATACCTCGGAGTGAAACTGGACAAGAGGCTAACCTGGAAGCCACACCTAGCTATGGTAAAAAAGCTGGCAGGCACAACCTGGGGAGCCAACAGCAATATATTAAAGAAAGCATATGTGGGCACCATAAGGCCAACACTCGAATATGGCATGACAGCCTGGGCTACAGCCTCCAGCACAAACACCGCTCGCCTAACAAAATTGAAAAGCACTGGCCTGCAGCTGATCAGAGGAGGAATGAAGAGTACTCCGATCATGGAGATGGAGAAATACACACAAATTCAATCTCTTGAGGTCAGGCGCAAAAGAAAGATTAATGATCCACAAACAAGAAGTTAATACGCCTGACAAACCACACTGTGAACAAAAGAATTCAGGAGTCCACAAAAACAGACTGAAAAGAACCAGCTTCACCCATCTGACAACACATCTGCATCAACACTATAAAGACCTCCTTCCCACCTCTCATGAAGAAACTGAACCACTCCAAATTGTGGAGGAGCACAGTCACTGTGAAAAGATAACAGTCCTCACAGAGGTACCAGGCTTACACAAAAAGGACTACCTAACAACACTTTAGATGAAGACACTGACCCAGCAGCTGATTGACAGAAAATACAACCCAGCTGAATGGACACATGTGTACACAGATGGATCTGCTGAAAAAGCAGTAAAAAATGGAGGTGGGGGGCGTTTAAATAAGGTACACAGATGGGAGACAAACCAAAAAGGCCTTTGCGACGGGAAAGATTTCCCCCAACTACAGGGCAGAAACAACAGCCCTCCTTGAAGCCCTCAGAACACTTAAAACAGAAAACCAGCACCCACCACATAAAATGCCTTCTTCACAGACTGCAGGGCACTTCAGGAATCTCTAAAAACAACAAACAACTCACAGGCAAACATACAGGAAATCACAATATAACTGAAGCACCTTACACTGTCAACATTCGTGACCCTACAATGGGTACCATCCCATTGTGGAATAGCTGGCAATGAAATAGCTGACAGTCTATCCAAAGCAATCAAGATCAAACCAATCATCCAGTAAACTACAAAGAGGCGAAAACCATAATCCGTAACAAGTGCAGGTCTGAATGGAAAGAGAAACTGAAATGCAACAATGAACCAGATCCAATACACCAACTACAAAGACATCAGCAAACCATCCTCTTTCGCTTAAGGACAGGCCACTGTAGACTTACTAAGCCACTTACATCGACTCAAAATGTCTCACACAGACGAGTGTCCATGTGGCAGGCAGTAGAGTCCAGACTCCAGAACATATCCTACAAGAGTATCCAAACCACGCAGACCTGAGGCGTGAGACATGACCAGAGGACACAAGCTTGGGGCAAAAGCTCTGGGGCTCCTATCAAGGTCTGGAGAGGACTGCGGGCTTTGCCATGTTGACAGGGATCAGGATCTGAAGTGACCAACAACCTCGAACGCAGAAGAAGAAGACTAATACAACAAATATGGAAAGAAGAAAAACTCCTTGGTGAATGGAGAGAACCATTACTGATCCCAGTATTAAAAGGCGATAAGAGCAACTATGAAAATTACAGAGGAATATCCTTATTACAAACAAGCTACAGAATACGTTTAAATAGATTAAACCATACAGCGAGAACATAAATCAAGCAGGTTTTAAGAAGACTAGATCAACCATGGACCAAATATTTTATCTATGTCAAAGAGCAGAAAAGTACTGGGAATATGCAAAAGAGGTACATAATATCTTCACTGATTTCAAGAAAGCTTATGACAGCATAGATAGGAGCAGCTTATGGAAAATTATGAAAGAATTTGAGATAATAAATTAATCAGTTTGACCAGGATGTACATGGAGGATGCAAAAAATATTGTATTGTAGAAAGGAAGAAAGTAAAAATCCCTCTATATAAGAACTGGTTTAAAATAAGGTGATACATGATCTCTATTACTATTCAACCTAGTACTAGAAAAGGTAATCAGAAAAGTTGAAAGAAGAAACCAGTACAGAAGAACAGGCTAAAATAATAGGATATGCTGATGACATCAATCTAGTGGGGGAAACTGTGCAAGAAGTCATCAATACCTGCATACACCTGAGAGATGTGGCACTAAAGTGTGCTTTATTAAGATAAGACAGAATATATGAAGATATCAAGAGACCAGAGGCAGAATGATCAAGATTATATAAATGTTGGAATATGATCATTAGGAAAGCAGAAACATACAAATATATAGGCACAACCTTCGACAGAAGCAACGTAATAAGCGAGGAAATGAAAAGCAGAGTACAGACAGGGAATAAAATATACTTCGTCTTGCAACACCTGTTAAAATAAATAATCCTGTCTCAAAACACAAAAATAACAACCTACAAAACTATAATAATAAAGCAGGATCCTCTCTTCTACTCGTCTGCTTATGTATAGATGCTTATAGTTATTGATCTCTCTCTGTAAATGTCCACTGTAATAATGTTCTTTCTGTTTACCACAACAAGTGTTGATTTTATCAATTATTTTATCTCATTTAATCTACGCCTGTTCTACACCTGTTTTACGACTGTTTTGCTATTCATTTCACAGACTTACTTGCTCACAGGGACGTTCATTCTCTCAGTGGCAATTGTAATACAGAAGCAGCAACTTTACATTTGAAACGACTTAATGATGCACGGGGTGACGATGAGTCAATGAGCGATATGACGAGAACGACAAAGGCATCAACAAAATCCATGGACACAAGACTGGACGTAGTTTCCATCTCCACGCCATAATATATGTTACCGGCAGACTACTGTCACCATCAGAACATCCTAATACACTCTATTCTACATCTGTTTCACTAAACAACTACGTTTTAACAGACTAATCTACGTCTGTCCCAGACGATACACAAAACACAGCTGTCCCTCAGCCATATGATCTCTCTCTCCTGACCTTTTTCCTGTCATATCTTAACCGTGGCCCACGTGGAAACTGAGACAAAGCAGATGGACTCTACTCACAAACAGCTGATTACTTTAGAAGATAACCCATTTTATACTAATGTTCCAATTCTCAGATGGGTTATCTATCATACATCCTAACATTCTGTATACTATTGTAATAATACTAGCCGTCAAGTATGGACCAGAAACGTGAAGTACAACAAAGAAAGATGAACAATAATTGCAGATCTTTAAGAACAATATTGTAAGAAAAATCTTTAGGCCCACAAAGGATACCAACAGTGGAGAATGGAGAGCTAGAAAGAACACTGAACTGAACAGCTTATTTAAATCCCAACGATTTATAAATGTCTTTAAACTGAACAGACTACGCTGGCTAGGCCATGTAGAAAGAATGGAAGAGAATAAGTAAACGAAAATTATGTATGCACAAGAGATGAGGGAAACAGGATCAAGATAGTGATGGAAAGACAACACAGAAGAAGATATAAAAGAAATTGATGTCACCAACTGGAGAAAGAAGATTAGGAATACAGAGGAATTGAGGCGAACTTAATCTGGAGCGATGAGCCTTAATGGCTCGGAAAGCTGAAGAAGAAGAAGAAGAGCTTATCAATATATGCTACATTTCTTCTGATTTCTTATTTATGCAAGTGAAAGTAAATCTATATCATTTTGGCAATTGTCGTCTTCGTAGTCATTTTCAGCCTATATCTGCAGTTCTGTATCTCTTGGATAGATTTGGCTATTTTTGTACTTCCTGCATGGAAACATAGATCTTAACGTTTTGGGTGGTTTCACTGGACCACTGTCTCTTAGTTGGCCGGAGTCTTGGAGAATGTTTCCCACAGTTTGTGACGCTGGGCACATGTAGAAGGAGTTGAAACTGCCGACGTTAAATTTTACATACGTGTGACTCTAAAATCGGTTGTGTCATGTTCAAATGTAATAGGATTTTGGTGGTCTTGTTCTTTCTGTCTGTACTGTTGGTGTGTACAGTGTGTTAATGGGGCTTTACCTAGGCCGCATCGTATCGTAGTGATCATGTTACGCACGTGAATAACAGGGTAGACTTTCATCTTGATCTTCGTGAGCTGAGGTTACTAGACTAGTTATACACAGAATTCCAGCTCTTACTCTCACTTGCTGGATTAGTTAAACACTGTTCCAGACACACATCTCATCCAGGCTCTTCAAAACCTCACGTTGACAACAAATGGTACAGACAGTCAAGTAAATCCTGGGTAACGGTGACTTGGAACATTTATTGATGGAAGGATGATAAAGTTGATGAAAATAACATTAAATCTGACTGCCGGCTAGTTATCCCTGCCATGTGGCCAGTCCATTCATACGTACAACTGCAGTACAACTATAACGTTCATATGTTCCACGAAGACATCGCACAGCACAAAAAACGTCCACAAAGTTACACGTTCAAATCAAAACTGACTCCACGCACTCAGCTTTGCCCCTACAATTTCCTGTCACGGGTTTTGCAGCCCCCATGACCTTCTCGAAGGATCTCAACAGAAGAAAATTCAAAAAGCAAAACCCATAATAATGCCCTTACTTTGCTTGGTAGCCAACAGTTTTTACATGAATACTGCTGTACTAAGACAGAGTATGATGACTTGTTCATTACTGTTTAGAAGGTGTTAATCATCACGTGATGGTGTTTGTGGCTTTTATACTGTTTGTCTTTTGGTTGTGGGTGATTCTTATTGGCCAGTTACTCTAGCACGATGGTCGACTATTTCATTGCCTGGAGTCCCACAACGGGATGGAAAATTCACTGTAGGGTGACTCTGTGCTGTAAGCTAATTTTTGACAAGGCGTTCTTAATTAAGGTCTGGTAGTTTGTTCCACTGAAGAGCTTCCAGTACAGATCTTGTACAATTGAGAAAAACTATAGAGCATGTATCAATGTTGGATTTTGATACCTTTTCAATGAACCAACTAAGAAATTATGAATATGCATATCCTGTCATTGGTGTTATCTGGGTATTCAATATGTGTTCCAGCACCTCTATTCTTTATGATACTGTGCGGCAATCCATATGTGTACACACAGGTATCCAGGTGTTATATGGACTTTTGTCATAACACACTAAGTGTGGCTGTTGATCGAACAGAGCTGCCATGCACCTCATCTTTGTGCACACATTTCACTTCATTTTGAGGAAGGTTTCTGACTCCAGATTTCTTTACAAAAAATTACGTGAATGCTATAAAAAACATAAACAAAACAAAAGTAGTAAAAGCTAAAAAACACGTAAAACGGATGCACAATAAGCACAAAAAACTCACTTTGTAGTGAGTGATGGCTGCACAAATATTACATCTGTTACAGATGTTACAAATTTATAGATATTAAGATTATATAGACACTGCATATGTTAGCACTGTTACAAACATTAAAGAAACTACGTATACTACTAATATTAGCACTTTTCGTCTAAGGATATGGTTTTGAAGCTAGATGATATTAGCTGTTGTGGGTTTTGTCAAGCATAACCTTGCTCAACAGCTTCTCTCGTGCCTAACTCTAAAAAATTGAATTTGCACAGCTGGTCACAGTAACAGCAAGCAATATTTAGAAGGGCTTATAATCCTTTGATCTTCTAACCTTGACCTTTATAATTTTGATCTTACAAAAATATCAGAACAATACGGTATAGAAGTGAAGAGCCGTTTCGAAATCCTGATGGTTGTTGTATAGGAGGAGATGACACGATGGCTACGCAGGCCAAAGATATCTTTATAACAACAGCTGAAGACATAGTTCTAGTAAAGAACACATAAAAGAATGGATAGATTACAGCAGGCACACTAGAACTAATAAAACAACGTAAAGAAATGAAGACGAAGTGGAAAGTGACAAACAACAACAAAGAGGAATATAAATCTTTAACAAAAGAAGTAAGAAGAAAGATAAGAAAAGACAAAAAAACAATACATACAAAATTGTTCTGAAAAAATAGAAGGACATCAGGAGTGTGGAAGAGATAGTGAAATGTTTAAAGAAATGAAGACAGTGACGAGAAATGCCACAGATAAGCTAAATGTAATTTGTGATGAGATTCAGAATACCCTGACAGAGACAGAGGAAATTCTAGAAAGATGGAACGAATATTGCAGAGGAATGTATGAAACAATTAACTGTGAAAGCGGAAATCAACAGTGTGAATTATTATTGGAGGAGAAAGAACCCGAAGAGGCATGTTAAGAAGTTTTATGGGCAATAAAGAATCTGAAAAATGGTAAATCATCAGGATGTGATGAAACAACAGCTGAACTTATTAAAGCAGGAGGAAAGGAAAGTGCAACAATCTATCATGCATTATGTAAAAGGATATGGCATTCAGGTATTTGTCCAAAAGAATGGAAAAGAACTGTATTCATACCATTGCCAAAAAAGGGTAGCTTTAAATTATGCACAAACTAAAGAATCGTTGCCCTGATTAGTCTTGCCAGTAAAATTCTATCAAGCATCATAATGCGTAGACTTCGTAAGAAAATAGAAGTCAAAATGATCGAAGCTGGTTTTAGACAAGGAAGAGGAACAAAAGATCATACATTCAATATAAGATTAATAATAGAAAAATACAGAGAATTTAATGTGAATCTATATTTATCTTTTATAGACTATTCAAAAGCATTGGATTGTTTACAACACCAGAAACCTTGGAAAATAATGGAAAAAATGGGATGTCCAACACTTGTGATACAATTAATATAACTGCCGTATCTAGACCAATAGGCAGCGGTGAGAATAAATGGTGAAACAACAACTTGGTTTGACATAAAACAAAGGGTCCGTTAGGGGTGCATACTTATTTAATTTGTATCATCATCATCATCATGTGCTGTGCCGACTGGCGGTGGCTATTATGCTTCTCCAGAGTACACGATCCTTCATGCAGGCCATCAGTTCAGTTGGTGATCTCCTCTCACACCATCTCGTCAGACTGTCCAGTATCATTTCTCTTGGTCTTCCTCTTGATCTTCTTCCTTCTATTTTTCCTGTTGTTATACTATTTTCAATGCCCCCTCTTCTCATTGCATGTCCTATGAAAGTACATTTTCTCTCTCTTATCTTTTTGACAAGGTTTTTTTGTCTCTCCAGCTCTTCTCACACATTTTGCATTAGTTATTTTTGCTGTCCAGGGGATTCGCAACATGCTTCTAATAAACCACATTTCTGCTGCTTCCAATGATTTTTGTGCAGACTTGCCTATTGTCCATGATTCACTTCCATATAACAAGATAGGTTCAATATAGCATTTTAGGACTCGTTTTCTAACATTCATTGATAAAGATGTGTTAGCTAATATGTTTCTCATTCTCTGAAATGCAGTCTTTGCTTTTAATTTGTATACTGAACATATAATGATGAATGTTAGAGAAGATTTAGACAAATAATATTACGATGCCATGAAAATTGGAGGTTATGAAATGGTAGATATTAGATATGCTTAAGACACAGTATTACTGTCTACAACACAAAAATTAATGGAAAAATTAATTATGTCAGTTCGTAAGAATAATGAAGAGAAAAACGTCTATCTTAATGCGAAGAAATATGAATTGATGACAACTGACAAAACAAATAAGGCAGCTGAAAATATGTATCAATGAGGAAAAATTCGAAGAGTGGAGAGTTTTGAATATCTTGGATCATTCCTAACTGATAATGGAGATAAAATGAGGGAAATTAAAAGGATGACATTTATCGCTCTTCAGAAAGTAAAACAACTAAAGAAGCTGTGGAGAGGAACAGACAGAACTATAAAAATAAGATTTTTATGTGCATGCATCTTTCCCATCACAACATATGCCTGTGAGACCTGGACACTTAACAAACAGCTGAAAAACGCATAAGTGCCTTTGAATGTAAATGCTACAGAAGAGTTCTTCAGATATCATGGACACACACACACAAAAACAACAAATATATCCATACTACAAGAACTTAATATTGAAGAAGGCTGGCGTGTAAAGAGGATTAAAGAGAGAAAACTTTAATATTTTGGACACATGTCATGATAATTTAGAGAAGACAGTCTTGAAAGGGTGCATAATAGGAAAAAGAAAGAGAGGAAGACCAATGTGAAGATGGCTGCAAGACATCGTTGAGGATCTGCAAATGGATGCATCAGCAGCAGGGCATCTTGCTTACAACAGAGACGCCTACAGGAGTGCTGTTATGGAGGCAAAGTTCCGCAAGAGACATGCAACTGTAACTTACAACTACCACTTGGTGTCCGAGCTGCACAACTGGTATGTAAAAAAAGGTAAAGGTAATCCTGTCATGTCTTAGAGGCACATAGGGATATGGTGTTAGTGCCCATATTTTCCTTGACCTGTCAGCACACTAGAGGGTGATATGGTCAGTATCACGCCTGGCTGCCTTTCTTTCCCCAACTCCAGAAGAAGTTGGGTACCCATTTCTACAGCTGGGTGACTGGGGTGACACCGGCCGGATTCGAACCCCCGACCTTCGCCATGAGAGACCAGTGCACTAACCACTTCGCCACTCAGACACCCAATTGGTATGTAGAATATGCTATATCTATGTTACACTTCTCCCTCTTGACTCTGCCAATTCAACTCCAGAGAAAAAACAAATTATGTAGAATATGCTATATCTATGTTACACTTCTCCCTCTTGACTCTGCCAATTCAACTCCAGAGAAAAAACAAAGTCCACAAGTCTGAAAATCTAGCAGAGCTGAAAAGATGCCAGAAGGTGGCCAGGTTAAAGAACCCTGCCACCAACTCCCTCCGGATTTTTCTTACGGAGTTTATTCCTGTACCTTTGACTTTCCCGAGTCGACAGCAGGGGACTTGTAGGACCGCTTACGTTAGCAGACGAACCTGACCAGACAGATAAATTCTGCAGAACTAATAAACGTAGAGGACCATCTTTGTTTCGACATGTTTGATTTTGCTACGACCGCCCATTATTGTAAAAACTTTCTTCATAGTTAATAATGTTTTACTTACTTTCTTCAGGTTGAGTTGTATCTGAGACTGTTCTTTCTAATTTGGCTTTCGTACCAGAAAGTACACGTCCGCATTCATATTCAATATATGTATATAAAAGGTGTGTATATCATCATTTTCTCTTCTTACGCATTAAAACTTCTCACAAAAGGCAGTGTTAAGTAATATACTGTTAAAAAAAGAAACGTAACACTTCTGTAGTCGTAATGGACACCGCATTTCAAACTTGTATCAACATTTTATTTTACGGAATTAATGTTTCAATCTTGGTATGAAGAAACTTTAAGATTTTAACAATGAAATGATGCGATTGAGGTCTCCGTTTCAGTAAGGTGTATGGCCTTCTCTGTTCTGTATCAGGGAACGACATCTTCTTTACATGGATCCAATTAGCCGTTGGATCTGTTGTAGTTGGGTGGCTGCACGCTCTTCCCGCAGTGCAAGAGACAATTGTCGGAGATTGGTTGGCACCATGTCTCGCTGGCGGACTTGTCTATTGAGTTCATCTCATAAGAATGAGTTCATGTCTGATGACATGGATGGCCACGGAATGGTCTGGACGTTGTTGTCAGCGAGGAACTTGGTGGTGAGTTGTGCAACATGAGGTTGTGCGTTATCCTGCTGAAAATTCGATCCTGGTGCAGCCAGAAGTGGAAGGACATGAGGACGAAGAATTTCAGCGACATTCAGGCTTCCTTCAGTTTGCACCAGGTCACTTCTTCCCATGAAGTTGATCGCCCCCCACACCAGTACACCTTCACCACCATGTGGAGGAGACTCATCCACGCAGTTCTTGGCGTAGCGCTCATGGACTATGCTGTAAACTCTTCTCCGTCTATCGTGTCGCTGGAGCAGAAAGAATGATTCATTACTAAACCAAAGACTTCTCCAGTTATTCACAACGGTCCATTGACGATGCTGGTTCGCCCACTGCAGTCGGTTCTGGCGATGCCAGTCCGTAAGAGCAGGACCTCTGTAAGGTCTTCTAGCTCAAAGACCAGCGTTGTGCAACCGGTTTCTGACCGTTTGATCTGAAATTCGACGAGCTGCTGCCGTTGATTGGACCGTTGAGGACGCAGGTGCAAATCGATTCCTGAGGTGATGCAGCCGTAAAAGCAGTCTTCGGCTGGAGTGGTAACTACGGGTCTTACACTGCGCGACCGGTCTGCAACTGAGCCAGTTTCTTGAAATTGTCTTCTCCAAAGGCGATTAATGATGCTCCTAACAACATTAAATTGTTTTTCCACTACGCTTTGTGACTGTCCAATCTGTAAACGTCCAGTGATGACGAGTTGTTATTCTGTAGGGAGATGAGCCATACTTGCGCATAGAATTTTCAAATGAACTGATTCGAGTAGCGTCAATCTTTTATAGGCATTCAACAATATGGTCAGTGAGTTCTGTGTTCAGTAAATTTCACAGGATTCTCGTGAACCTATCATGAGTTATTGTCAAAAATGATGTTTTGACTAGTGTCGCTTTTCTGTGCCCATGAATCATATGGTGAGTACAGTTCAGGTCAGCACGTGAAGTTGATGTCCAAGTGAACGTTTCAGGCAATTTGCCCTTGGCTGATCAGCAAACTTCAGTTTAAATCGCAACATCGTATTTGTTGCGTTTATTTTCCTTTTTTGAACAGTATATTTACTTTATATATGATACGCTAAGGTAATTAGGTCTAAAACTGGTTAAATGTAGAATGTTTTCGTCACAAGTGACCTAGAAACAGACTTTTCATGTAAAGTTATTTTCTGTGTCTTTATTGTTTACGGAGCACATGTCCCAACCATCGCCAGCGTCTTTCCTCAATAATTGTTGTCAGTGGTTTCATCTGCATTTCTGCTAATAAGATGTTATTTCTTATGGTGTTTGGCTCCTTCCACCTGCATTTGCTTTTTCCCTTGCTTCCGTTTCTGTAGCAGTCTGATAGTTTTTTTACCAGATAGGGTTGCTGGCCCTATGCTGAACCCTCCTTAGTCGCCTTTTACGATCATGCATGGTAGGGTACAGTGGTCCTTACTACCGAAAATAGCACTAAGATGGACACCACAGGGGAGCAGAAGTAAGGGTAGACCAAACGAGACATGGAGAAGAACAACAGAAAGGATGTTGAGCAATAGAGGGCTCACCTGGGCAAGAGCAGAAAAAAAGGCGAAGGACAGGCATTTGTGGAAAACCCTTGCGGAAGCCCCATGTGCCCTGGGCACTTAAGGTTCAGAGAGAGATTGTTTACGGAAGCTATAAGTTGGTTCATGTTCTGTGTTTTTCATGGGACGATTACTTATTACTAATAACGTCCATGCAAAGGACATAGGGTCACATTTATTCAGCGCTGGCCATACTCAAGATATTGACGTCGAAGAATCTATGTAAATGTCAGCGAGTGCTACTAACACCGCTGACCGGATGTTATCAAATTGTTCAGCGTTGAACTAATATACATGGGAATTTCCGTATACTTCACAAGACATACGCACGGCATCAAGGATCAGTGAAGCCGCACGTAAAAAAAAACCCGGAGGATATGACAACTCATGACACAGTGTCAGTGAATTAACCGGTAGTTTAGGACGAGAGGTGGGACAGAAGGCCTGAGACCAGCATGAAGTACAAGACAAGAAAAATTGTCGGCACACATGGCCGATTAGTGCGTTCCTAGGCGTATTTAAAAAATTTTGTTATTCTAAGAAAGGATATACAGTGATTCATTACGGATAACCACGTATAGTGTTTCATTGTGAAGAGACGTGTATAGTGTATTTTTAGGAGTATTTACAAGAAAATAATGTATGGAAAATATTCCTGCCAATATTTACAAGAACAAATTCTGATACAACGGATTATTACGTTTTCACTAGATACGACAATCACAGTACAGAATAACTCCGTAAAAGTGCATACAACCATGGATTCCGCAACAGATATACACCACATAGAAACACAACACTAGAAGCTGACCTGGTCAACACAGTGATCGAAGCCTTATGACAATTAAAGGTAACTTTCTCCACAAAAGCGATACCTTGCTACATCGATGCCTACGTTGGCGATCCACGGAAATTCCAACAATGAATCGAACAGACTGAAAAATATGCATTAGTGCATAATCTAAATGACTGACAAAGGAAAATATATTCTTTATTACAGCCAGGGGAAGTTTTCAGATTTGGTCTCCAGGCGAATCCAAGAACACTCAAACGAAACGTATACTGACTTTAAACAAGAACTAGCAAAATGCTTCAGCATGTGCATCTATCCCCTCTCGACTTTGCGACTAATAAGCAATTTGAAGCAGCACAGGGACGAATCAATTCAAAACGTGACAGAACACTTATGAAATCCGCAAAGCAACCCATCGACAACGACAAGATGCAATAACCTGCCACATATCACATGCTGGCAAATTTTTTAATATACGCAGTTTATGACAAATCACTCAAGACAAGATTACTCAAGAAAGACCCAAGGACACTAAACGTGGCAATCAATACAGCAATTTAAATATAGCAGTTCACAAAAAAATACTAACATCCCGCATGACCAACGTGGATAATCCAAGTGCGACAAGAACAGAACCAACGACTTCTTGTAAAAGCATCGACAGTGCTACACAAAGTAAAGCATCCACGGAGGGCCCAATTCAGCGCATTGACATCGTGGCCCAGATCTCTTATCAGGCCACACAGAGAAACAAAGTCAAAACCATGTTTCTACTGCGTATTCACGGCCATAAAGCTCGCCAATGCAGGTACGCGTCTGAACCCATATCAAGCAGAACATTAAGGAGAAACACGCAGACATATCGTGAATATACACAATTAGAGTTACCAGACCACCAGATGATCGATACAGAACACCACAAGAATCCCCACCGAAATGCAGAGTTTGCAATCAGCAGAGAAAGCACTCGGAAAAATTCAACTGAGGTATGGCATAGGTCCGCCACACCTCTACAAATATCGACGTGCCGTATTTACAGCAGTTATAAACGGCACAAACGCAACGTCCACTATTCCCGTTCAGATAGACAAAGCCATCATCCACACACTCGTCGACACTGGCAGCGAAGTCAGTCTGATCAGAAAAAATGTACGGGATAATATTCACTCTGACAAGGTACGAGGGGTGATTGATAAGTTCTCGGCATAAGGTACAACGGATTATTGTGGACACCTTTTTTTGGTTATTTCCCAACATAGTAGTCCCCTTAAAAGTATATACACTTAGTCCAGCGATCCTGGAGCATACGGATCCTTCTTTGTATAAGTCAGCATCTTGTGCCAGTAGAAAGTGGTCTACAGGATTAATGACGTCATCATCTGTAGCAAATTTGCGACCACTGAGCTACTTTTTTGAGTTTGGTAAACAGGTAATGGTTCGAACAGGGCAAATCTGGGGAATAAGGTGGATGTTCAAGAAACTGGAAGCCGCATTCATGAATGGCAGCCAATGTCACCGCCGATTTGTGAACTGGAGCATTGTCTTAAAGAAAGATGACTCCTCTCGTCAATTTCCTTGGAGGCTTTTCCTTCAATATGACCCGCAGTTGTTTCACAAGATTAGCGTCTGCTCTTTTGAAGATAGTCTACCAACAGCACATCTTCTAAATCCCAAAAGATGGAAGCCATCACTTTGCCTGCAGACATAACCACCCTTGCTTTGTTTGGAAGTGGGGATCAATAATGTTTCCACTGCTTTGACTGTTCTTTGGTTTCTGGTTGAAAATGATGAACCCAAGTCTCATTCATAATCACAAATTGCTGAAGAAACGTTTCAGAATCTGCAGAAAAATGATCAAGATTGTCTCTTGACATGTTTAGACGCTCTCGTTTGTGATCAGCTCCAAGTAGTTTCGGGACCCATCGAGCAGAGACCTTTGTCATTTGAAGATCATTGTGAATAATGGCATGAACATGTTCCTGGGAGATGCCCAACTCAGTAGCAATGTACCGCTAAGTTAGTCATCGATCCTCCATTATCATGTCATGGATTCTGCCAGTGGTTTCATCGGTGGTTACCGTTCTTGGTCTTCCTGGACGAGTATCATCTTCCAGACTCTCCCTTCCATGCTTGAATTGAGCTGCCCATTTCTTCACTGTGCTGTAAGAAGGGGAACTCTCCTCTAGAGTCTCTACCATATTCTCATGGATATCCTTTAATGACACGCCTCTGATGCAGAGGTAGCGAATGACTGCTCGATGAGAAATTTTATCCATTTTCTCAATTTCTGCCACCCCTTACCACTTCAGTAGCCTGTAAAAAATTGGTTCCAGTTAATTTCTTGATTCTTATACTTGGTGTTTAATCTTATATTACCTGATCTACAACTGAACCTAATATCAACTTTGTGTTTCAAGTTTGTACCTTATGCCGAGAATTTATCAATCACCCCTCGTACTTACAGCCCAGCTAAGACAAACTCTGTACTGTCGATAATCATGAATTAAGGACAAAAGGAATCACATGGATAAAAATATGCATAGCAGAATAGACTCACGTGCACAGGTTTATAGTTGTAGACAAAATGTGCAGACCCGCAATACTGGGCAGAGATTTTCTAACACACACAAAGGCAATAGTGGATTTCAGAACCATGCAGCTATCTATTGGAAATACTAGAGTACCTATAAAAACGAATACGAGATTTGCTCCATGATCAGGGCAACATGTGACATCGCAATTAAACCACAAACAATAAACATCGTACCAGCAAAATTGCAAAGACTTTTACCAGCATTCAAAGACACAGAGTTAATAATCAATACTCACCAGAACAGCACATTATTTCACGAACCTTATGCTGAAACTACGGACAGTATCGTTAACCCTGATAAACAAGGAAAATGCCTCGTGACTATAGCCAACAACTCCAACAGGCATTTTAGAATAAAAAGAGGACAAACCGTAGCAAAAGCAGAGTTCGGTCTCGACGTAAATAATATAACTAAGGAACAAAGAAAGACAGAACAATGCAAATTCCACCAGATCTACTGACAGAATACAATAACTGCTTAATACAAATCCAGGTACATCCAAAACATGAAGTAGCTATCAATACGATAATAATAAAAAAAAAGAATCAGTACATTTTCGCAATGAACGACTTAGAATTGGGCAGAACTAATACTGTCCATTTGCACATAGACACTGCATCGAACCTACCAGCATACACAAAAATATATCCTACGTCACTGAAACACATAGGTATTATAGAGAGAGAAAGCGATCAAAGATGTGCTAGAGACAAAATCATAGAACAAGCACCACTGTTCAAGTGGAACTTAACAGTAGAAATAGTAATGAAAAAAGGACGGAACAAATCGTGTTTGTTACGACTTTAGAGGACAAAGCAAATCACGACTCTCATCACATACCTGATGCCCAACATAGAAGAAATTATGTCAGTCCTCAACGGCGCTAAATAGTTTACCACATTGGACGCCAAATCGGGTTATTGGATTATATTATTATATTATATATTCCTTAACAGAAGGCTCTAAAGTAAAGACCAGTTTCACGTCTAGTTTCGGAAAATACATGTTTACCAGAACTCCGTACGGCGTCGCCAATGCAGCAGCAGCATTCATGGCATTAATGGACGAAGTATTGCACTGACTATCAGACCACGCCACAGCATACATAGATGACATCTGATTTTAACAAAGACGTCATTTCATGATCACATCAAGCATACAATCTGTATTTGACAGACCAAGACAGCACGACGTCAAATTGAAAATGTCCAAGTGCAACTTCGCACAGAACCAAATCAATTATTTGGGCTTCACCATAAGTAGACAAGACATCACACCAGATAACGATAAAGTCAAAGCAATGGCAGAAATAACCACACCAAAGACAATAAACAAATACAAAGTTTTACAGGAACAGTTTCAAAATACAGAAGGTTTATGGACATTTTTTCCCGGAAGAGTTAATGGTTCTGGTAAGAAGAACTCAGTGTTGTAACCCTTAATCGCGCTCACAAGAAAATATAGTCGATTCTCCTGGTCGGCAGAATGTCAAAGGGCATTCGACACACTAAAAAATCAGCTGATGCGGCAGACCATGCTCGCATTCCCAGATTTAAATAAACCAATGATACTTTACACAGACGCATCAGCAACAACAGTAAGCGCTGTGTTACTACAGGACGACAGCACAAGACAGAGGGAAGAAAGCCATAAACCCTTCTACTTCATATACCACAGACTAAGTGAGTCACAACGTAAGTGGCATATTAACGAGAAAGAGGCATAGTGTATGCGTTACAAAAACTCCATAAATATGTGCTACACAGCCAGTTAAGCATCCGAATTGACAGTACGGGAGTTAAAAACCTAATGAATGCCTAATACAAGAACTTCAAAATACAACGATGGAGTCATTTCATCCAAGCCTACACTGCAGACATTCGTCATATCGCAGGAGCACGGAACCTAGCCGACCAGTTTTCTCGGCCAGGAACAGAACAATGTAAAGACAACAACCACCAGACAGCAGAAATTATCAACTAACGGGATAGCATGCTTGAAATAAACACCATCAACTCCTCATCCTTTCTGTCAACTGATTTCTCCATGTACGATCCCTTCCCACAACTACAACCAGTATCTGAAGTCTTACCAGTCCCCCACGAACAGTTAATCTCCCTTCCAATCATGGCAGATGAGCAAGGTCGACACAAGGAGATAAGACAGCTCAAAGCAGATATGAAGCACACGCGATTACCAAAGCAAACCCTTGAAAAGTTTAGAACAGTGGATAACGTTCTATACAAAGTAGAGGAGGATGACGATGACTACAGGATGATAACCGTCATGCTTCAACATAAGACAACAGGTGTTATCACAAAACCACAATAACAGTGGGCATATGAGAGCAGAAAAAAACGCTAAAAGCTATCCAAATAGTATTATAATATATATATATATATATATATATATATATATATATATATATTATACTAAGTATTGGAAAAACACCAGACAGGACTAAACCAGCACATAGAGCAATGCCTAAGGTGCAAAACAAGAAACTTGTTACTCCTGAAAAATCCGCTAGAAATATCCGATACCTCACCGGCATGCATGTTAAAAATAAGTATCGACTGTTCAGGACCGTATCCAACTACCTTAGCAGGGAACAAGTACATCGTGCATGTAATGGACGAATATTCCGCGTGGACGGAGTGCGTTCCAGCGCCAAACATCCAAAGCAAAACAATAGCTGACTTGATAACTGACAGTATCATCCCAAGACACAGAGTACCAATTACTATAGTCACAGACAATGGTCCCGAGTTTTCGTGGAGAGCAATTCCAAACTATGGTGAAACGTTATAACATTCATCACATCTTCACCGCACCATACCATCCTCAAGCTAACAGACAAACGAGAGACAACATCGCACATTTAACGATACAGTGGTCAAGTTGGTAAGCAATGACATCAATAAATGGGACGAGTACTTGACACAGGCTGTGGCAGCTGTGAATGCGAACATTTCAAAACGAATAGGATACTCCCCATTTTTTCTCATGTACGATCGACACTCTGTTCTACCCCTGGACGCTATCTTGAGACACGTACACACTGCTGCAATGAAAATGATTCTATAGAACTCACTCTGGTGAAACAACAAAAGGCAAGTGATAAACCACACAAAGAAAACTAAGGAAGCTCGAAAGCAAAAGCACAAGGAAAAAAGCACAACTGAGGACATCTCTGTAGGTGATCTATTATTCTTATTAAACCACCATATGGCACCAAAGTATCATAGCAAATGGAAAACGGGATTCTTTGTAGTAAAAACATCATCCCCAATATCGTTCATAATAAAGAACCAGCTAACAGGAAAAATACGAGTCCACGAAAACCATTCGAGAAAAGAAAAACAAGAATGGAAACTCTAACAGACAACAACAAAAATAGCGCAGACGAGCTACATTCAGTATGGCACCGAACAACGATGACGACGACACAGATGGCGAGATAGTACAGTATTAGACCCATGGGGATCAGAGAACGAAGCCGACTATATTCAAACAGAAATAACTGATGAAGAAGTCGCTTACAGCGCACATGCAGGAATAAACAACAATGAAAATATAAGACCAAACAGACGTTCAGTACTAAATCGGAAACCCCTCGAATAAGAAGATCCCGAAACAAATTACAAGCAATCACAAATGCAAGAAATCACCGATATCACAGCGGCATAAACACAACAATCCATGAAAGATCAAGTCAAGTATATGAGAAATCAAGGCGACAGATCCAAATCGTAGCGCACTGATGCAAACATCATCACTTCATCCACATAAGTACAATAACACCAACCACCCGCCACTACAGAAGAAGAAGATACAGAGCACAGAGTCGAACAAAGAGTACTGCCCTTGCAAAACGCTACAGGACCAAACACAGTTTATGAGAGATACTGCAAGTCATACTAAACTACATAAATAATGGAAATCAACACACGATCTAACAGTCTAGCTGTGGTGAAAGACGATACGCCACTAGTAATCATGACTTGCCACCGTCATAAATTTCTCGCATTCTACCAACAACGCATAGCTAGCAAACAGCAGACTTGTGTGCCTACAGCCGAAGTGACCAGTTGACCTGACACATAGTTAAAAAGCTCATGGCATACCACTTCTTGAAACTGTTGAAAACAGGTGCTGCCTTCTGGAATTCCTCTCGAAATCGTCGCTCCACAGTTATAACGGACGAGGTTATTGCGTATTCCAGAACACAAAATGGCTGCTCAAGTTCACTGAATGCCATATTTGCTACTGCTGCCTCCTAGCGTGAAACCACGTAAGATCTGCGCGCGAGCTTTATTAAAAAAAAAATCAAACTTGACGAGTTTCTTACTCTCTTGGCGTAAGAATAATCATGATCCGTTACGTAGTTTATTTGTTGCGAATTTTTGAAATGTTTCACGGATATATATATGCATATATATACACATATATATACACACATAGATATATATACATATATATATGCACGTACACACACATATATATATATACTTTGAATATGATTTATATTTTATAGATTTATATTCGGTAATGTGGATGCCAGCAAGCTGTACTGTAGATTCATGACGATCTAGGTATGGTTATCGATA
Organism: Achatina immaculata; assembly: GCA_009760885.1. Lineage (NCBI taxonomy): Eukaryota > Metazoa > Mollusca > Gastropoda > Stylommatophora > Achatinidae > Lissachatina > Lissachatina immaculata. The sequence continues at coordinate 33,898,150 of CM019706.1, forward strand.
GATGAATAATATATAAATAGGTATGGTTTTGTATAACATACACGTTCTATGTAAGATTTTGATATCATATAATATATATTGAGGGTTTATATGTGCACATAAATTTATGTGTCACTGAATATTATGTATATGCATTTTGTCATGTATATTTCTTGCCAATAGTTCCTTTTAGTTAATTAATCATTAAGGATAATGGTTTGAGATTATACATGGGACGATTTTGTTTTAATCATGTCAACCCCATAATATGTACAGTATGTTAATGATTTCAGTTTTTCCATTGTATGTATTTTTATGAAGGAATCAAGAAATGTTGAAAGAAATAGACAAAGGTTGATTTTGTCGTTCATATCATAAAATGGTGATCTGTGATAATGAATTGTTATTTGTGTTTTTCTTTTTTATTGTAAATGTTTTTATGTGTGGAAATGAATGGGAAATAGGACAGAATGAAGAACAGATCACAGGCCAAACGTAACAGGATTAAGAACCTTAACAGAACTTTCAAACGTCACATCTGCTGTACCCCCACCCCCAAATATAGACACCGTAAATTAAATACAGCAATAGAAAATTATACATTTTAACAATAATCCTACAAAAGAACCATTAAACCTAACGACATAAAACAGGTACTGAGCTGACGACATGATATACTCACTAAGCCTGGCGACATGAAGCAGTTACTGAATCTGATCACATGGAATAGTCATTGAATCTGACTACATGATGCAGTAATTGAACGTGTTCATGTTAAACTGCCATTGAATGTTCATTCATTCATCCATTCATTTGCATGTCCCTTGCGGAACTTTGGCTTCCTAACAGCACTCCTGTAGGCCTCTCGGTTGTGAGCAAGATGGCCTGCTGCTGATGCATCCATTTGCAGATCATCAACGATGTCTTACAGCCATCTTCGCTTTGGTCTTCCTCTCTTTCTTTTTCCTATTATGTATCCTTCCAAGACGATCTTCTCCAGATTATCATGATTTAATGTGTCCAAAATATTTAAGTTTACTCTGTTTAATCCTCTTTACTAACCAGCCTTCTTCAATATTAAGTTCTTGTAATATGGATATATTTGTTGTTTTTTTGTGTCCATGATATTTGAAGAACTCTTCTGTAGCATTTACATTCAAAGGCATTTATGTGTTTCTCAGCTGTTTTGTTAAGTGTCCAGGTTTCATAGACATATGTTGCGATAGGAAAGATGCATGCCCTTAAGAATCTTATTTTTGTGGTTATGTCTGTTCCTCTCCACAGACTCTTTAGTTGTTTTACTTTCCGAAGAACCATCTAACGTGTCCATTTTAAATTGCCAGTGGGCGTGACCTCATGAAACAGTCACTTAGCCGGAGCACATTCAACAAAATAAACAGATATTTTAAAAAAGGACAAATGCATGCAACATAAGAACACCAGAAATTTGAAGAGATAAGAGTACATGAAATTATGTTAGGCGCAAGAGATAATTGACTCTAGTGCTGAGAAAACTCCAAGCAGCTGGGCTAAAAGGTGAAAAGGCAAACGTGAGAAACAAGTACAGAAGTATTACTAGTATTAAAGGTAAATTTAAAGAATGAATTAAAAAAACAACAAAGTGAGAGAATGTGAGAAGTCAGTTACTGAATATTAAAAAAACCGATTAACTGAGAAGTGCCGTGAAGATACTGTGAAGTAGTCACGGCATCAATGAAGCAGTCACGGCACCGGCGAAGTAGTCACTGTACCAAATGAAGTGGTATGCACTGTAACAATATATGAAAGTTATTGCTACCCAATGAAGCGTAATTCTGTGCCTAATTGTAATACAGACAAAAAAGTCTCGACACGATAAACACTTATCAGGCAACCCAGGAATGACACTCACAGGAACATCATCATCATCATCATCAGGTGCGGTGCCGACTGGCGTTGGCTATTATGCTTCTCCAGAGTACCCGATCCTTCATGCAGGCCATCAGTTCAGTTGGTGATCTCCTCTCACACCATCCCGTCAGACTGTCCAGTATCATTTCTCTTGGTCTTCCTCGTGATCTTCTTCCTTCTATTTTTCCTGTTGTTATAATATTTTCAATGCCCCCTCTTCTCATTGCATGTCCTATGAAAGTACATTGTCTCTCTCTTATCTTTTTGACAAGGTTTTTTGTCTCTCCAGATCTTCTCATACATTCTTCATTAGTTATTTTTGCTGTCCAGGGGATTCGCAACATTCTTCTAATCAACCACATTTCTGCTGCTTCCAATGATTTTTGTGCAGACTTGCCTATTGTCCATGATTCACTTCCATATAACAAGATAGGTTCAATATAGCATTTTAGGACTCGTTTTCTAACATTCATTGATAAAGATGTGTTAGCTAATATGTTTCTCATTCTCTGAAATGTAGTCTTTGCTTGGCCTATTCTGTTCCTAATTTCTGTTCTGCACTTCCCATCTGAAGTTATTACTGCTCCAAGGTATTTGAATTTCTGCACCTACTTTAGAATGGTTCCGTTTAATTTAATACTGCATGCTGGTGGATTCTGTTTCTTAGATATAACCATAGTCTCTGTCTTTTTGATGTTAAAAGTAAGGCCTTTCTGTTCACTGTCTTTGGCGACTTTATCCAAGAGATTTTGCAGGTCTTGTTGGTTCTCAGCTATCAGTACTGTGTCATCAGCATACCGAAGGTTGTTAATATTGTATCCTCCAATTTTTATGCCTGGTTCTGTGATGATCGTTCTTAGAATATTCTCTCTGTACAGAGAAAAAATTCTGGAGATAGTACACATCCTTGCCGTACCCCTTGTTTTATAAGTTGATATTTTCCATTTCTATTTTCAATTCGAACTGCTGCTTCTTGCTGCCAGTATAGATGTTTTACAATCCTCAGGTCTTTGCCATCTATATTGATGTCTTCAAGCATTTTAATAATTTCATTATGTTTCACCTTGTGGAATGCCTTGGTGTAATCAATGAAGCATAAGTAGAGATCTTTCTGTACTTCTAAAGCTCTTTCTGTTTGTGTTCGTAAAGCATAAATGGCATTGTGTGTTCCCTTTCCTTCAACAAATCCAAACTGTTCATCTGCTATTTCCATTTTTATATTTATCCTTGTTCTTCTCATAATTATTCTCAGAAGTAGCTTCGTTATGTGACATGAGAAGCTGATAGTCCGGTGGTCGTCACATTACTTTGCACCTGGTTTCTTTGGTAGTGCTATAAATGTGGATTTAATCAGGTCACTGGGAATATAACCACTGTTGTAAATGTCATTCAGTAACTTGGTTATTATTTTTATTCCTGTCTCCTCTAGTGCCTCTATTTCTTCTATTGTTATATTATCAGGCCCAGTCGCTTTTCCTTTCTTCATGTGTTTGATGGCATCTATGATTTCATCTTTAAGTATTGGCGGTCCATCACAGTTTTCAGTATCTGGTGTTAATTCTGGCCTTTCTCCTCCATATAGCTCACCGATATACTCTGCCCACCTGTCCACAATGTCTTCTTTTCCCATTAACATTTTACCATCTTTCGATTTCAGGCATCCTGTGGTATATTTTGTTTTCCTGCCTGCGAGTTCATTAATTCGTTTGTGCATGTTTTTGCTGTCTTTATTATGAGAGTCCTTTATCTGTCTGCACTGTTCATTTAACCACACTTCTCTGTATTTGCGTCTTATTTCTTTATTTATCTTGGTATATTTATCTTGGTTATTTTTACTCCTCCTCCTTTTGTCCATCAGTCCTAAGATGTCGTCTGTTATCCATTTATTTTTAGGGGCTTCTTTTTTCGGTGGTATTATCTCCTTAACAGTTTGGTGGATAGAATCTCTTAACATTTCCCATTGTTCATTTATACTATTTATCTTTGGTATTGCATTGTATCTATTTGTTATAATAACTTTGTATTGTTGTCGCAGTTCTTGGTCATTTTTAAGAAGTTCTGTATTCAGTTTGATGTTTCTCACTTTTCTGCCTGCTTTCTTTAGCTTTATTCTAACTTTTCCACAGAGTGGATCATGGTCACTATTGCAGTCAGCTCCTGGCATGGTTTTTGTTGTCAGTAATGCATTTCGGAATCGTTTGTTGATTAATATGTAGTCTATCTAGTTAAATGTCTTTTTGTCTGGTCTGCACCACGTTGGCAGTCTTCGGGGATGTTGTTTAAACCAGGTGTTTCCTACAACCATGCTGTGTATTCTTGCCCATTCAATTAATTTATAACCTCTGTCATTCCTCTCCCCCAGTCCATAGTCTCCAACGATGTCTGAAGTTCTTCTTTTACCAACTTTGTCATTAAAATCTCCCATGACTATGGTAACTTCATGTGACTTTGTGTGTTTTAGTGCTGTCTCTATGTCATTATAAAATATCTGTACATCTTCTTCAGAACTTTCAGATGTTGGAGCGTACACTTGTATAATATTTATGTTTATTGATTGTCCTTTCAGTTGGGCTAGCAGGACTCTGTCCGAGATGTTCAAATATCCTACAAGTGTCCTTGCCGTTTGTTCATCAAATATAATTCCTACTCCTCGTTCATGTTTCTCACTTCTTGAATATATTATTGTATATTTATCTGAGTTTATCTTCCCTGCACCTGTCCATCTAACTTCACTCATTCCTAATATGTTGATCTTTATCCTTTCCATTTCCATCTTTACATTTTCTAATTTTCCAGCCTGGAATAAAGTTCTAACATTCCATGTTGCTATTTTGAACTTGTTAGTTCTGCCACCAGTAGCCTGATGACGATCTGGCCTCACATGTGGCTCGTGAGCTGCCCTATCGGACGAGGCTGTTCCAGAGGAACATCAGTTAACGTCGTTCATGATGAATCGATTATTCTGTTCAAGCATAACTATTCTTGGGAACTACAACAGTGGTTTCCCGTTGCCTTCTGTTGGTTTGTGTACGGACTCTTCGCTAGCCTTTGGACTCCCTGTCCTACCCGCAAGGCAGCGGGAGCGAGAGGTTTTAAGGCGCCTCTGACCCGCCTGGTATTCCCTTCACTGAGCACCTGAAGCACTTTATAGGGGTAGTAGAGCCACCTACTACCCCACCTCGCTGTCTGAATCTACCGCCAGTTGGTCCGCGCCTGCTTATTTGGACAACTCCTTATTCACAGGGATCCTCCATATCTGGAGGACTTTCACCATCTGCCACCTGTGACGCGCTGGGTTGGGGATGGTCGCCCCAGCTTTACCCAGGAACAGACGAACGAATATCTTCAAAAATTAAGGTATGCCTTCAGAACACACATATTTATTACATGCATCCAGATAATAATGAAGTAAGAAGATGATATGTCGAGAAACCATTTAAACTAATCACAGTAACATGTAGAACAAAGTTCCAAGTGACTCTGGAACATAATGTTACATTCGCCGCCATAAGAACTACAAATGGCTATTATAGAACTAACTTCCACACTACACAAGCACAGATACAAAAACTACAACTTAACTGACAACGATAACAGCGGCAACACAACTCAAACTTTCAACTTCACCTGTCTAACAAGGCAAAATTTCTTGTTCAGACTCACCCAGAATTCATCACTTCCATATGCAACACCTGATGGCAGAACATAATATCTCAAGGGAGATTATAATGAAAACTCACTTGTGGAACACAGCACTTCAAGGGCTTTAACTTAAAAATAAATGAAATGAATGAACTTAAAAAAAAATTCAATAGGGTTGCACACACTGTCCATCACGTATTTTGCTACACGCTGTCCGAATTTACTCTCGGCGAACCACAACTGACTCTTTGTATCAGTGCTGGCGTACTTCAGCTGACTCTGTGGCATCTCTCTATTGGTAAGGTAGACTACATGATGCAGTAATTGAACGTGTTCATGTTAAACTGCCATTGAATGTTCATTCATTCATCCATTCATTTGCATGTCCCTTGCGGAACTTTGGCTTCCTAACAGCACTCCTGTAGGCCTCTCGGTTGTGAGCAAGATGGCCTGCTGCTGATGCATCCATTTGCAGATCATCAACGATGTCTTGCAGCCATCTTCGCTTTGGTCTTCCTCTCTTTTTTTTCCTATTATATATCCTTCCAAGACGATCTTCTCCAGATTATCATGATTTAATGTGTCCAAAATATTTAAGTTTACTTCTTCAATATTAAGTTCTTGTAATATGGATATATTTGTTGTTTTTTGTGTCCATGATATCTGAAGAACTCTTCTGTAGCATTTACATTCAAAGGCATTTATGTGTTTCTCAGCTGTTTTGTTAAGTGTCCAGGTTTCATAGACATATGTTGCGATAGGAAAGATGCATGCCCTTAAAAATCTTATTTTTGTATCTGTGCTTGTGTAGTGTGGAAGTTAGTTCTATAATAGCCATTTGTAGTTCTTATGGCGGCGAATGTAACATTATGTTCCAGAGCCACATGGAACTTTGTTCTATATGTTATTGTGATTAGTTTAAATGGTTTCTCGACATATCATCTTCTTACTTCATTATTATCTGGATGCGTGTAATAAATATGTGTGTTCTGAAGGCATACTTTAATTTTTGAAGATATTCGTTCGTCTGTTCCTGGGAGTGTCATTCCTGGGTTGTTTTCTGAACAAAAGACGCAATCCCTCTATTCCTGCGTCTACTATTCTGCGCCTTACACAACTTGTCCTCCAACTCAATTCTTTTGAATTCAATGGCCTTTACTTTGACCAGATTACTGGTGTAGCATGGGTACCAAGATGGGCCCCAGCTACGCGTGTCTGTTCATGGGCCACTTCGAACACAAGGTTCTGAGAGCCTTTAGAGGCCCTTTTCCCGCCTTCTATAGACGCTACATAGATGACGGCATTGGGATCACATAAATGCCAGAGGAAGACCTTAACAACTTTATCAGTTTTGTTAAGGAGTACAATCCTGTCATTTCTTTCACCTCCCATATCTCTGCTACTTCCGCTAACTTTCTTGACATTGCCGTCACTATCGGCCCTTCCGGGCTTACTACTTCTATTCACTATAAACCTACAGACTCTCACAGCTACCTCCTGTACTCTTCCTCCCATCCCAGATCGTATAAGGACTCTATTCCTTTTTCCCAGCATCTTAGGTTGCGACGTTTGTGTAAGGAGGATTTGGATTTCCAGGATCAAGGCCACAAATTGCTAGATTTCTTCCGTCAACGCGGCTATCCAGAACACGTTCTCTCGTCATATTGGAACCTTATTAGCCATATATCGCGGCAACAAGCCCTCACCCCTAAACCGCACTGTAGCTCGGACAAAGTGAAACTAGTACTCACGTACCACCCTTATAGCTTGGCAGTTAAAAACATACTGTTTCGCCATCTCCATCTCCTCCAGACCGAGTCTGAGACACGTGAACTTTTTGAGGAACCCCCATTGGTGGCCTACAGACGGGACAAGAACCTCAGGGACCTTTTAATTCGTACTCATCTTAAGACAGATGACACTTTTTATGGTACCAGACGTTGCGGACGCCGTAGATGTAACACTTGTCCGTTTGTTGTCGAGGCCAGCCAGATCTCCTTCCCTACGTCCACGTTATCAGTACAGGAGGGTTTCACCTGTACTTCACGAAATGTCATTTATGTTATCATGTGCAAACGTTGCGGTTTGAAGTACATAGGGGAAACTGGCTTACGGTTAGGAGATCGATTTCACCAGCATCTCAATGATATTTCTAAGAGGGCCTGGACACCTGTGGCTAAACATTTTTGCCTTGGCAACCACAGGGGCAAACAGGACATTTCTGTTAGTGCGATCCGCTCTTGTTCCGCAGATGTAAGGTCTCGGAGGGTCCTAGAACAGCGTCTTATTTTCCAGACTGGCTGTCTCCACCCAGCTGGAATTAACAATGTCTTCAGCTTTCTGTAACTTCTTTATTTTTCCACTGGCCTTTTTTAAACTCTACTTTCCTTCTCTATGCTACCCCTTCCTACCACCATCCTATTTTCTTCTCTGCCAACATATTGGTCTTGTCCTATTCACCAGTTTCACATTTTCTCCCTGCAGGTGTTTATGTTCTTCATTCATTATCTATCCGCGTCCCCTTTTCCCTCTCCTCTCTCCCTTCCCCCCCCCCCCCGACACCTCTAGCGGCTATCATGTTTCTATTGGCTTCTCCCCACCCCTTTCTCCCACTTGTTCTCCTTCTCTCTCTCCACCTCTTCTTTATAACTGGCTCTATCGGGAATCTTTTGTCTGTAGGCAGCGTGGTTTTTCCTTCTCCCTTCTACCACACACATTTCTGTTTCCCACTTGGAGCAAGACACTTCAGATAAGTTCTTCGTGTTTGTATTTCGATGTGTATGTATCCTCGAATAAGGCTCACGCCGAAATATCGGATGCTGTATGTTTTTCATTTATACATTCTCATACTTTCTATTCGTTTTTTTCTCACCTTACTCACTCCCTCCCTCATTTTGTAAAACTGCACCATACACCTTTGTCTACCTTATTTATTTAAACCAGTTTTACTGCAGTCGCCATCCCCCTCTCTATTGGTACACCAAGTAGCAGGTCCAGCCTGGCTACCAGGGCAGAGATCAGTATAGCCCCCTTGGCGATGGAGTCTGCTGAAGAACCATGCGGCACAAAGCTGTTTTTTACACCTTCACAGCATTGGCTGTAAAGAACATCCTACTCACAGCTCCAGGGAGATAGAGAAACAACAACAAGAGCCACAAGTGAGAACTAGGAAGATACTAATAACGAGCGAAATAGACAGTAGTGAGAAAACATGTTTGAGAAAAACAGGGAAAAAGAGCATCAGAGTCAAAGAGAGAGAGAGAGAGAGAGAGAGTTAAAAATAAGAGCATCATCAGAGTTACAGGGAGTAAAAAAGAGAGAGCGAGAGAGAGAGTGTGTTAAACATAAAAGCATCAATGTCAGACACAGTTAAAAAAAACAGAGAGTGAAAGAGTTAAAAATAAGAGCATTTGTGTCAGAGATAGTAACGAGAGAGAGAGAGTTAAAAATAAGAGTATCACAATCAGAAAGAATGAGACATGGTTAAAAAAAATAAATAAGATGACTGGATAGAGTGAGTGAAGGTCAACAACTAGTCACAAATGGATCGGTCGGTCGACATCGAGGCCGACAATATCTGGCGAAAGTACGCTCTCGAGATCTGTGCGTGGAGGAGTTCGCTCTCCTTTTCCTTTTCGGCTGACGAGGGTTCAGGCAGTGGGCATAAAGTTCAGTGAAGCAGCAAGTGATTTGTCGGACGATCAAAGTTTACAGAAGCACCTACTCTGTTGCTCTCACTTCCACAGAGTGCAGGAACAGTTGTCAGCCTCTCTAATATTTTAAACTTGGATCGGTCAGCTAATGCGGCTGAACTTATCGCCTTGGTGTATTATGCTGATGCGGAAAAAGAATGATGGCTCCCACCGCACATAAAAGAAAGGAAAACAAACTGCCAAACAAACAGACAGACAAACACACACAACACACACACATCCTAACGTCCCAGGCTCCAGATGTCTGATTTTAGCACAGTACGTCTGGTTTGTCATGCAAGCCAACTACTCTTCTGAGCTCGCATGTTCCAGGTTGGAGTAGCATGAGAGGTTCACACCGCTCAGTACTAAACTGGACAGCTTTCTTCCCGCCTGAATCTTTCTCATTCACAACATGAACTGAGCGGAAAACGAGGTTTTGCGCAGCCACAGGCAACAGTTATTTTAATGTTGTGAATTACTATATATATTAAAAAGTTCTGTGAATAATACTATACATTATTATATTGAAATACGTTTGAAGTGATACTGTCTTATACTTCTGCCACTTAAATTATTTGATCCTTGATCATTTTGTATATGACGAATAGTCGTTGTTGCTGCGACAACATTTGTTATTCATTGTCACTTTAATACAGCATGATTAACACGTTGTGACCGCGACTGCATTTTACGTTGTATTAGTACGACTGGAAGGGAGTAACCTTACTATCAGTTGTGTCAAAAGTATTTTGCAAAGTTATTCTGAATAGAATTCAATATATAGTGGATTCTGCAATGAGAGAAGAACAGGCGTGATTTCTAAAAGGGAGCAGCTGTCTCGACCAGATCTTTACTCTAAGAATAATACTTGAAGAACATATTGAAAAGCAAAGACCATTAATCCTGAACTTCATAGACTTTAAAAAGGCATTTGATAGCATACACAGAGAATCATTATGAAGGATTTTAGGAATATATTGAATACCATCTAAGACTGTCACCATCATTAGTGACCTCTACAATTGTGCAGTCAATAGAGACGAAGGAATGAATGAATCGCACCAGAATGAAACAGGCGTGAAACAAGGATGTATATTATCTCCCTTGCTTTTTTCGAACTGCCTTAGACTTCATAATGAAAAAATGTTGCAATGGTAAAACGGACACTGATTGGGTCATGAGACCCAACTGGAAGATCGTGATTTTGCTGATGACATAACTCTTATCAGCGACAATGTAAAATCAGTGCAAGCAAAAACAGATACCCTGTCTTCAATGGCTAGTAAAATAGGACTTGAAATTAACAAAGACAAAACAAAAATAATGAAGGTTCTCATTAAAGACGAAGAACAAATATGTGTATAAGGAACAGTTGTTGAAGAAGTAAACCAGTTTGCATATCTCGGCAGCTATATGGACCACAATGGTGATACCAGAAAAGAAGTTAGAATCAATTTGCCAAAGCAGCATTGACCTTCAAGAATCGTGAGAACATATGGCATTCAAAAGTTATAAGCACAAAAATAGCTAAGATTATTCAATTCAAATGTAATATCCACCCTAATTTATGCATGTGAAAGCTGGAAAACAACCAAAGAAATAGACAAGAAATTAGATTCTTTCGAAAACAAATGCCTAAGGAAAATACTCGGTATAAAGTGGAATGATTTAAAGAACAACGCAGAGATCAGACAGATGAGCAAATAGCAACCTGTCTCATGGTTGATCAGAAAAAGAAGATGGACGTATGTCAGACATGTGATAAGAAGAAACAACCAGAGGATCCCCAAACAAGCTATCAAATGGAACACAACAGGTTGAAGAAAAAGAGGTCGACCACCTGAAACTCTAAAGAGGACATTGTTAAGAGAAGCTAATTCAGTGGGCATAACATCCCTTGATGAGATTGAAAAAAGTCGTCGAAGACAGGACATCTTGGCGAACTACCATGCAGGCCCTACGACGTTTAACGGCATGGGAAGGATGTAAGATGTAAGATGTAGTAATTACTAGTAATTATTATTATTTATCGTATTATATTCCAATCTTCATTAGCCGTTATTTTCACACACATCCATTACAGATTTCAATTATAAATAGGTTTCATAAATATTACAACATTCACTTGACTAAGTCCGCTGAAAAGTTCACTAAATCCATTTAATTCTGACAAATAAGGTCACGGATGTTGACAATATCACTTGGAATAAAATGCAATAGGAAATAAAAAATTCGTTGTTTTCTTCGTTGAACACATAATCATTGTTCACAAAATCGAACTCTAGTGTTATTTTCTACACAAAGTGTGACCGAAAATGTCTAACTCTAAACTGAACTGGGTCAACAACTTGTGAATAACTCTTATCTCCTGAATATCTATTGCTTTACTTGTCCATCTGTTCCATCCGCCGTTGCCCTCTTCTTCTTTCTGTCGCCCATGTTTATTTTCTGTCACGCCTTTCCACACTGTCTGCCTGGCTTATATGTCAATTGTCCAATTGGACAACTTTTTAATTGGTCAGCTGGTTGACTACCTACTGATTAGGCCCTGATTAGATTTCGGTATGAATCAGTCCACACCTTTTTTTTAAAAAAGTGTGCTAATTGTGTCCTACGATTAGCAAATATGCCTTATCAGGTGTCTGTTGCGTCAAATCTGTCTATTCAGCTGTCAAGTCCACTATCTTTTTCATGTCGTTGGTTTCATGGATTAGTTCGTACTCTGCTTTCATTGTATCCTCGCTTTTCATTCATCATCATCATCATCATCAGGTGCGGTGCCGACTGGCGTTGGCTATTATGCTTCTCCAGAGTACCCGATCCTTCATGCAGGCCATCAGTTCAGTTGGTGATCTCCTCTCACACCATCCCGTCAGACTGTCCAGTATCGTTTCTCTTGGTCTTCCTCTTGATCTTTTTCCTTCTATTTTTCCTGTTGTTATAATATTTTCAATGCCCCCTCTTCTCATTGCATGTCCTATGAAAGTACATTGTCTCTCTCTTATCTTTCTGACAAGGTTTTTTGTCTCTCCAGCTCTTCTCATACATTCTTCATTAGTTATTTTTGCTGTCCAGGGGATTCGCAACATTCTTCTAATCAACCACATTTCTGCTGCTTCCAATTATTTTTGTGCAGACTTGCCTACTGTCCATGATTCACTTCCATATAACAAGATAGGTTCAATATAGCATTTTAGGACTCGTTTTCTAACATTCATTGATAAAGATGTGTTAGCTAATATGTTTCTCATTCTCTGAAATGCAGTCTTTGCTTCACCTATTCTGTTCCTAATTTCTGTTCTGCATTTCCCATCTGAAGTTATTACTGCTCCAAGGTATTTGAATTTCTGCACCTGCTTTAGAATAGTTCCATTTAATTTAATACTGCATGCTGGTGGATTCTGTTTCTTAGATATAACCATAGTCTCTGTCTTTTTGATGTTCAAAGTAAGGCCTTTCTGTTCACTTTCTTTGGCGACTTTATCCAAGAGATTTTGCAGGTCTTGTTGGTTCTCAGCTATCAGTACTGTGTCGTCAGCATACCGAAGGTTGTTAATATTCGCTTTTCATTGCGTCTTGTAATTTTGGTATCTACTTAGTTTGATTACTCTTCTGAGCGTCCTGTCGTAATATTACCGTGGGAGTGTTCCTCTCCCACTGGTTTTCAAACTTTCCACCGTTTCTGACCTACTTCCTTACGTATCAGTAATAATCATAACTACAATAAATATGCCAATAGTAATAATAATAAAAAGACTACTAAACTGTTAAGAACCTGTAAATACATTACCATGCGAAAGAAATATAGACCTATGTACCTAAAATAGAGGGATTAGACTTACAAGATTAGACTACAGTACCATGCTTCTACGAAACAACAATGCAACGGGTTCAGATGGAATTCCTGCAGAATTATTTAAGGAAGGAGGTCTAAATCTACATGTCCACTAATACAACAAATATCTTATCTTATATCCTTCCGTTGCCGTTAGACGTCACATAGGGCTCGCAAAGTAGTTCGACAATTTTCCCTGCCTTCGGCGAGTCTTTCAACCTCATCAAGGGATTTTATGACTGTTAATTTGACCTCTCTTAACAATGTCCTCTTCAGAGTTTCACGTGGTCTGCTTCTTTTTCTTTGACCTGTTGTGTTCCATTTGATAACTTGTTTTGGGATTCTCTGATCATTTCTTCTCATCAAGTGACCAACATATGTCCATCTCCTTTTCCTGATCACCCATGAGACTGGTTGTTGTTCAGTCGTCTGTCTTATCTCTACATTGCTCTTGAATTCGTTCTACTTGATGCCGAGTATTTTCCTTAGGTATTTGTTTTCAAAAGAGTCTAATTTCTTGTCTATTTCTTTAGTTGTTTTCCAGCTTTCACATGCATAAATGAGTGTGGATATTACATTTGAACTGAATAGTCTTAACTTGGTTTTTTTTGTGCTTATAACTTTTGAATTCCATATGTTCTCAAGATTCTTGAATATGGAGAGATGAAGAACTTCCTAGTGAATGGAGAGAACCATTACTGATCCCAGTATTAAAAAAGGCGATAAGAACAAGTGTCACTACAACTTATTACAAACAAGGTACAAAATATTATCTATTATACTTTTAAATAGATTAAACCCATGCAACGAGAACATACTGGGAGACTATCAAGCGGATTTTAGAAAGAACAGAACAACCACAGACCAAATATTTTATCTATAGAGAAAATTACTGGGAATATGGAAAAGAAGTACATAATATCTTCACTGACTTCAAGAAACCTTATGACCTCATAGACATGAGCAGCGTATGGAAAATTATGAAAGAATTTGAGATACCTAATAGATTAATCATTCTGACCAGAATATGTTTGGAGGATAAAAAAATATAGTAATATATAAAAGAAGAAAGTCAGAACATATATATATATATATAAGAACTATTTTAAAACAAGGTGATACATTATCTCCATTACTATACAACCTAGTACTAGAAAAGGTAATCAGAAAGGTGAAAGAAGAAAGCAGTACAGACGAACAAGCTAAATTATTAGGATACGCTGATGACACTGATCTAGTGGGGGATATTATGCAAGAAGTTATCAATACCTGCGTTCACCGGAGAGATGTGGCACTGAAAGTGGGCTTGACCAGTAACCAAGACAAGACAGAGTATATGAAGATATCAAGAGACCAGAGGCAGAATGATCCAGATTATATAAATTTTGCAGATATAATAATTTGGAAAGCAGACATATACAGATATCTAGGCACAATCCTCAACAGAAACAACATTGTAAGTGAGGAAATTAAAAGCAGAGTACCTATGGGGAGTAAAGTATACTTCACCTCGCAACAGCTGTTAAAATCCAAAATCATGTCTCAAAACACCAAAATAAAAATCTCATTCATACATTCATTTATTTGCATGTCCCTCGCGGAACTTTGCCTCCCTAACACCACTCCTGTAGGCCTCTCGGTTGTGAGCAAGATGGCCTGCTGCTGATGCATCCATTTGCAGATCATCAACGATGTCTTGCAGCCACCTTCGCCTTGGTCGAACTCTCTTTATTTTTCCCATTATGTATCCTTCCAAGACGGTTTTCTCTAGATTATCATGATGTTTAATGTGTCCAAAATATTTAAGTTTTCTGTTTAATACTCTTTACTAGCCAGCCTTCTTCAATATTAAGTTCTTGTAGTATAGATATATTTGTTCTTTTTTGTGTCCATGATATTTGAAAAACTCTTCTATAGCATTTACAATTAAAGGCATTTATGTGTTTCTCAGCTGTTTTGTTAAGTGTCCAGGTCTCACAGGCATATGTTGCGATAGGAAAAATGCATGCCCTGAAAAATATTATTTTTGTAGTTCTGTCTGTTCCTCTCCACAAATTCTTTAGTTGTTTTACTTTCTGAAGAGCGATAGATGTTCCTTTTGTTAATTTCCCTCACTGTATCTCCAGTTAGTAGTGATCCAAGATATTCAAAACTCTCCACTTTTACAGTTTTTCCTCATTGATACATATATCAGCTGTCTTGTTTGTTTTGTCATTTGTCATCAGATTAGTTTTCTTCGCATTAAGATAGAGGTTTTGCTCTTCACTATTCTTATGGACTGACATAATTAATTTTTCCATTCCTTTTTGTGTTGTGGACAGTAATACTGTGTGTCATCACCATATCTAATCTCTGCTATTTCATAACCTCCAGTTTTTATCGCATCGTAATATTCTTTGTCTACATCTTCTCTAACATTCCTCATTATATTTTCAGTATAGAAGTTAAATAAGTAAGGCGACAATATACATCCATGACGGACCCCTTGTGTTATGTCAAACCAAGTTGTTGCTTCACCATTTATTCTTACTGTTGCTTCTGGGTCTAGATACAGCAGTGATGTTAATTGTATCAAATGTGTTGGAAATCCCATTTTTTTCCATTAATTCCCAAAGTTTCTGGTGTTGTACACAATCAAATGTCTTTGAGTAGTCTATAAAGGCTAAATATAGATTCACAATAAACTCTCTGCATTTTTCTATTATTAATTTTATATTAAAATATGATCTCTTGATCCTCTTCCTTGCCTGAAACCAGCTTGGACCATATTGACTTCTTCATCTATTTTCTTTCGAAGTCTACCTATTATGATTTTAAACAGAATTTTACTGGCATGACTAATCAGGGCAACAGTTCTGTAGTTTGTGCGTAATTTCAGGTTACCTTTTTTTGGCAGTGGTATGAATATAGTTCTTTTCCATTCTTTTTCTCTTGCACAGTGCATGATAGATTGTTTCACATCCCTTTCCTCTTGCTTTAATAAATTCAGCTGTTATCTCATCACATAACAATCTACAAAACTATAATAAGACCTGCCATTATATATGGGTCAGAAACGTGGAGTAGAACTAAGAAAGATGAAAATTGCAGACCTTTAAGAACAAGATTCTAAGAAGAATCCTCGGGCCCTCAGGGGATACCAACAGTGGAGAATGTAGAGCTAGAGAGAAAACTGAACTGAATAGCTTATTTAAATCCCAACGAATTATAAATCTTGAAACTGAACAGACTACTCTGGCTGGGTCATGCTGAAAGAATGGAAGAGAAGGGACAAACGAAAATTATGTACGCACAAGAGATGAGGGAAACGAGACCAAGGTGTAGACCGAGACAGAGATGGAAAGACAACACTGAAGAAGATATAAAAGAAATTGGTGTCACCAACTGGACAGAGATGATTAGGAATAGAGATGAATGGAGGCGAAATTTGTTTGCAGCAATGAGCCTTAATTGAAGAAGTCAATCAATTTGCATACCTTGGCAGCTACATAGACCAGGATGGTGACACTAGAAAGGAAGTTAGGATCAGAATTTCAAAAGCAGCATCAATCTTCAAGAATCCTGAGAACATATGGAATTCAAAAGTTATAAGCACAAAAACCAAGTTAAGACTATTCAATTCAAATGTAATATCCACCCTCATTTATGAACGTTAACGGTAGCAGACCGAATTCATCGTCTAATATATGATAATCAAATTCTCTCATATAATCGTTCATAATCATCACAGAAAAACATGTATCAGAATGTTTACATCTTGTTAAAAAAACATACCCACGAAACAATACTTCATAGTTCTTTTTTAGTTGATACATCTTCTGCATCAAAACGATTTCCCCAGCACACAAAAACATACATTCGTTCAAATGATAAAAATAATTTCAGAACATCGCCTTATCATCGAGTAAATTAACAGAACAAAGCACTGCATGACTTCCAAACAATCAGAGACAAAACATCCTTAGACGTGAGAGAAATAAAAATGACAAGAAAACAAAAGAATACTTGGGACTTGAAATATGAACTCCGGTAGGACTAGCAACCGTCTAGCCACGAGAGAACAGAACATTAGATATCTCGCAACCCTCCTCCCCCTCAACCCTAAGCCATCAATGCATATCTGGTCGAAATTCGTGACACCCGGAAGGAAACGACATCATGGTAAAGAAATTCTGTCGTTTAGATTTAGCCTCCCGCAGGTAACACCTTTTTTAGCCACAAACATAGTACATGATTTTCTGCTAATGTCTAGTGCATACGTGTAACAATAGCAAATAAATTAATACCTTCTGAGTGACGAAGTGTTTAGTGCACTGGTCTCTCATGGCGAAGGTCGGGGGTTCGAATCCGGCCGGCGGCACCCCAGTCACCCCGCTGTAGAAATGGGTACCCGACTTTTTCTGGAGTTGGGGAAGGAAAGGTGGCCATATCACCCTCTAGTGTGTTGACAGGTCAAGGAAAATATGGGCGCTAACACCATATCCCTATGTGCCTCAAAGGCATGACAGGATTACTATTACCATTTTATATAAATGTAGTTTCAGTTTATCATTTCAAATACAAATTTGCAAATAGGAAACAACGAGGCTTTCGCACAGTAAAGTAATAGAACAGAGTACTGTATGGTTAGACTTCGAAAAAAGTCATAGACAAAGCACTTAGAGTTATGAGAGAAAGAAAAACGACAAGAGAATTATCTGGGACTTCATAGAATCCGGCGGCCGTCTAATTTAGTAGACAGACAGACAGACGGACAGACAGACAGACAGACAGATAGATAGATAGATAGATAGATAGATAGATAGATAGATAGATATAGATAGATAGATATAGATAGATAGATAGATAGATAGATAGATAGGTGGGTGGGTGGGTGGATGGATGGATTGATGGATGGAAGGGCAGATAGATAGATAGATAGATAGATAGATAGATAGATAGATAGACAGATAGACAGATAGATGGGTGGGCGGATGGATGGATGGATAGATAGATAGATAGATAGATAGATAGATAGATAGATAGATAGAAAGATAGACAGACAGACAGACAGATAGATAGATAGATAGATAGATAGATAGATAGATAGATAGATAGATAGATAGATGTAGCATAGCCTTGTAAGTAACGGATATTGTAGTTATTATTAGTATTAAAGCATATGATTACGAAAATATGCAGTAAAGAAAATAGTAAGATCGAATAGCGACAGAGAAAAGTAGGTCGAGGAAAGGAAGAGAAAGGTATAGAACTTCCATGACACTAGAATAAGACGCGGACAAAAGTAAACAGTGACGCTGACATGTAGGTCCAGACAAAAGAAGGACGCCTGAAAGTAGGATGGTCCAGTGATAACAAAGTAGTGACTGGACGTTGACACGTGTAAACAAAATAGAAAAGACAAATAGAAAAGGCAGACACAATGAAAAGCAAGGACACAGTAAAACCTCCGACAGGAGTTAGCAAGATAATGAATTAGGTAAATAACAATTGTATAGACGGAGTTGACACTTGACAGGCGGTGAGACGCGATTGTACACGGTTTTTAAATAAAGAAGTGACCAACTCGGCCAGGTGACCAATTAAATATTTAGAGGCGTGGGCTATTTGACAATTGACTTACGACATATAAGCAACGGGGCAGTTTGAATGACGGACAATCAGAACGCGCATGGGAACCAGTGGACATCTGAAGGGTGGAGCCAAAATACTTATTGGTTAATCCACCAACTGCACTGGAAGATAAAAAAGGTGAACAGAGAAGCAAGTAGGGGGGACAGAACGACGAAGAAAGTAGGGAACAGGACAAAGAAGAAAGAAGAGGAACCAAGCAGTAAGGAACGAGGAAGAAGAAGAGACATAGGAGGGAGCCCGAAGAGGAAGAAAGAAGGAAAACCAAGTAGGGGGAACGAGGAAGAAGAAGAGACAGAGGAGGGAGCCTGAAGAGAGGACAGACAATCAGAGAAGAACAGCAGAAGGAGAACACAAGGCAGAGAAGACACGAGAGAGAAAGAAGACGTAGTTAACGACAGCTGGAATAGATGGACAATTAGAGCAATAGATACTCAGGAAAAGCAGTCTTGCAGAAGTAGTTATAGGACAGACTGAATCTGTGTTTCAAGTGATTCAAGTGATATGAATATTTATGACTTTGAAACTTCGAGTACAGTGATTTAGTCGTGTAACTGATTGACCACGTGTTTCAGATGGAATATAGTACAGAGTTTAGAATTCTCCTCTTATCAAATGTGTAGAATATTGTGCAATAGGAGAACATTGAGAATATGATAGTTTGATACTGATGTGCTTCAACGATGAAACTAACGAAGATTATGTCATATTGCATCTTAGTACAAGTAACGCTGTGAATTCTCAGTCGAATATCTTATATGTCAAAAATAATTGAAATATGTAGAGAACATCGTCGGACTTGCTCTCCTCTGATTATTGAAGTGGCAGTGCCCGTAAAATTTAATCTAAACAACAGAGAAGACTTGATGTGTGTGTGAAGATATCCTCAGAAATATTCAGCAGTATCATCGATAAAGGTGGCAGGATTACAAAGCATATTAATAAGAAGAATTACAAGACAGAAGAATTACAAGACAAAAGAACATCTTATTTGGTCAGAAATGTATGATGCACAATTTACAGTATTATACTGCGACAATATGATAGCACACACTTTAACAATATTAGATAGACAGACAGACAGACAGACAGACAGACAGACAGACAGAGACAGACAGACAGACAGATAGATAGATAGATAGATAGATAGATAGATCTGAATTTTTAAAAATGAGAGTTTCAGAGGCACAAAGTGTCATTCAGAAAGAGAGAGAGTGTGTGTGTGTGTGTGTAAACCGGTAGAGGGAGAGAGAGAAAAGAGAGAGAGAGAGAGCTTAAGAGAAAATAGTCAGTGCCTAGTTTGGCTAGAATTTAGTCGTGCTTTGTGTGCAAGATTTCAGAAGTCTGCCGACTGTCAGAAACAGGAATGAAAACAGGATAAAGAAGCCAGATTCTTTGTATTTACAGCCAGTGTCTGGGACTACAGGAACAGCAAAGCTGCATCTAATACATTAATTTTTCTACAGGTCATTCTGTAACAGTCACGTTTATCTTGTCAAAGACAAGCACCTGGTGTTCACAATCATTCTGTAACAGCCACGTTTATCTTGTCAAAGATATGCACCTGGTGTTCACAATTGAAATTATTTAGCACATGAAAAAAAGCCAAGGGAGGTGTTGAAGAAAGAATCGAAAATGAAGAAAATAAGGAGATAAAGGTAACAAGGATCTCTGTGATGTGTAGACACCAGTTGACAAGAAAACTGATGGCTGAAGTGAGAAATGTGTTTATTGAAGACTGATTGAAGGAACTCAAAATATGTTGTAATAATAAAACTATAGTATAAAAGCGCTGAGAATTCAAACATGAGAGGTAAATAAAACAGAAAGAAAACAAAAACATGAGATTTAAAACAAGAATGCTAAGACGCCTTATACTCTTTGTGTGTATATTTTCTGTACTGCTTTACTTTTCTTCTGCTGTTATTTTCCATATCATATCCAACACCAACAATCACGAACTCGCAAAACATTCAGGGGAGAAGCAATATAAGAGGAATTGGCGAACATTAATGAGAGAAGCAACAAGAGAAACTACAGAGCATTCATAGGAGAAGCAACACACAAGGAACTCGCGAACATTCAGGGGAGAAGCAAAACATATCCTTGCTTTCTATCATAATGTGAAATTAATTAATAGGGCAGGTTTTCACCAACATAACTAAAGATGTAAGTGCACAGAGATGAAACTTCAGCTATAAGGAGAGAAAGCAAAGATTAAAAATGCTGTTTGAATATTATTGATGAGTTCTTGGTAATAGTAAAAATTCTATTATTTGTACACCATTTAAACTTTTTATGGTATCATACATCTAAGGATCGATGATCCAAGAAAACTCATAGCTACATTGAATTCCATAACACAGAAATAGAAATAGCGACAAGACATTAACGTATGACATATTACAACATCTCTTTTTTTTCTTTTCAATGCCAGTCAGGCATTGGTTGTTGTTTATTTCCACAACTATCTGTCCTTCGTTCATTCTATAAGATGTTTGCTGGACTGTGGTCTATGCCACGCTTTTAGTCCGTCAAGTATCTTGTTTCTTTGTCTTCCTCTGTCCCTTTGTTCCTTCAGTTTTCCCGTTGTCACTATGTGGTTCAATGTGCCTCTTATTTAAACATATCCTACAAATCCGGACTGTCGCTTTCTGAATTTTGCAATAATTTCGCTCTTTTGTCCAGCCTCATGTAGAAAGAACCTCTTCATATAATATAACAGATAACAAATTATAACACATCACATAGTATAACATCATCGCATATAACTCATATTATCAATGAATCTCCGCCACGGACGACGCTAACTAGCCTTCGGATGCCATGAGTGATGAAAAGCTCTTCGTTAACGAAGGAATGAATGGTCAGTTGTAATGGTCGTCTTCCAAAAAATGGCGAATGAAAGGTAGCAATGTGTCCCAGCAGTTTGAAAAGCGAAGTTACGTATGGCTTCTTCTTCTTCTTCTTCTTCTTCGTTCACTTCTATCACCAAAAACCGCACTGTGAACCTACTGAATTCACACATGTGGTCCTCGTTAGGTCCGGTGGTCCCCTGTGTGGTCCAAAATAGACCACATGAGTTCCACGAAGGACCACAAGGGGTTCAGAGTATCACAGTGCTTTAGCCTGTATTCTTGGTGGGTCTCGGAAGCGGGATTGCGTGACACCGTGGTTTTCATTGCACCAGTTTGGTCTAGGGTTGGACTTTCTCACCGGAAGACCTCGACGTGTTTGGAATATCAGTGCATCCCCGCTGGGTGAGAGGCGTTAGCCCACCCAGGACAGAGTTGGACTTTCTCACCGGAAAACCTCGACGTGTTATGAGATACCCGTGTATCACCGCCGGGTGAGAGGTGGTTGCCCATCCAGTCCAGGGTTGGACTTTCTCACCGGAAAACCTCAGCGTGATTAGGATACGCAGACATCCCCGCCGGGTGAGAGGTGGTTGCCTATCTAGACTTCCCTGGTCCAGTGTCTCCGACTTCAGCATTTTGCGGTCGTGGCCGCTACCCTTCCTAGTTGTGACCAGGATGGAGCTTTTGTCCAGGAGGACGAATCCTCGCCACTAGTGACTTCTACCCCTGGGTTGAGCCGGTTTAGGCATTTCCCAGTATGGGCATGTTTGGGACGGGACCGACCTCTAGGGCAGAGGTACTGTGACATTCATAGCCTTCAAGATTCACCCCTGGTATGAGCCGGTTTAGGCAAAATTCACCAGTATGGGTGTTTATCAGGCGTTACCGACCTCTAGAGCGGAGGTGGCATGACATGTCTAGCCATCGAGTTCCACCCCTGGTGTGTGCCGGTTTAGGCATATTTCACCAGTGTAGGTGTATTTCGGACGTAGGCGGCCTCTAGAGCAGAGGTGCCGTGGTATAGCTCTCGTAGCGATACTATTGGACATACCAGGTTAAACTTCACTTTCCACCACCTTTTCCCATCGGCGCCGCACAGCAACCTTTATTTCCGCATTTACTTCCTTAACCGGGAGGAGCTTCACTCCACGCGCGGCATTTGAAAAGTCAAGCCAGCAGTGACTTAACCTCTGGGACAGACCGGTTCATGCATTTCACACGATATGACTGCACTCAGGACGTGGCCGACCTCCAGACCAGAGGTGCCGTGATTTGACTGTTTGCTTCGCTTTATTCTTT
The DNA here is from genome assembly GCA_009760885.1 of Achatina immaculata. NCBI lineage: Eukaryota > Metazoa > Mollusca > Gastropoda > Stylommatophora > Achatinidae > Lissachatina > Lissachatina immaculata. Next base: position 33,920,979 of record CM019706.1, read on the forward strand.
CAACCACCTTTTCCGCAGTGATGCTGCGCGGCAACCTCATTTGCAAATTTCTTCATTGGCCGGGAAGAGCACCGCTCCACGCACGGCAGCTGAAGATCTCGCCAACAGCGGCAGATGAGCTACCAAACGTGACACTCATCTACCCTAAGTAACTGGTTTTCAGGCGCCAGATATTCGCCCTCGCCCCTTCTCCTGTCAGTTTAAACAGTTCTGCCACGGGAAGGCCAGGAGCTGGACTTGACTGCCAGAGGCTGTTTGTGGCGCGTTTGCAGTCCTTAGAACCTTACGTATGGCTGAAATGTTTTGTCTTGCAGAGTCGTGTCCCAGGTGACTGTGGCTTGACATAAGGTGTGTAATGTCCGGCCCTTTTACATCAAAAGCGAGCGTTTAGAAATAAAAGCTATAGCGGCACTTATCGGTCGGCACTAAGGTTGTAGCTAAATTTGTGAATGCTGTACACTGTATACAGTAGGCATCTCTGTTCGCGAGATCACTCTTTTCGCCTTAAAACCTTCTCATGGATGATCATTTCTAAGCCGGCTCTATCCTTGGGAACATGCCCTGCTCACAACGAGTTCTCCCTTCCTTGACCAAAACGACGTCTGATCACTTTAGAGGCAGATGCAGATTTCAACAACACAAAACTATATCGCTCGGTGGTAGCGGGTTCATTCAGTCCCAGCAGTGGGTTTTTTTTCTGGTAGACACCAAAAAGCCCCGGGGTTCACCCATCCTCTAAAAATGAGAAGGTAATGAGGCCAGGTGTGATACTGACCACATCACACATTCATGTCCACGTATTCCAGGTCATGGAAAATACGGGCATAAACCGTATTCCCAAATACGCGCGCGCACACACACACACACACACTCACACAAACACATATTATTAATCACCGTCCCAAGATTTTCAAATGTGCCACGGGTTTGATGTGTGGGTGTTTGTTTGTGTTTGTGAGTGTGTGTGTGAGTGTGTGTGTGAACACGGTTATTCATAAGTGCATGAAACATTTTAAAAATTTGCAACAAATAAGCTACGTAATGGAAACTAAATTTGTTTAGACTTAATTACAGATAATCTCACCAAGTTGTTTTACATATGTCACAGCTGCTCAATGTGTCCACCTTTGGTTATGCGGCAGATAATCCATTTCACCCCAGACGCGGGTCAGCATATCCTGGTCGACCAGAGCCACAGAAGCGGTGACACGTTTGCCAAGATCCTGGAGATTAGAAGAGGGTGCTGGCACAAAGATGGCGTCCTTAACAAACCCCCATAAGAAAAGTCGCAAGGGGTTAAATCAGGGAACCGGGGTGGCCACCCCATTAACTTGTCATCTGCGCCCTATCCATCTCTGTGGCAAATTTTGATTGAGAGACCCTCGCACGCCTCTGTAGTAGTGTGCCGCGCAAGCCGTCCTGTTCAGAGATGTAGCCATTATTGTCTTCATTCAACTGGGGCATCAGCCAGTTTTCCAACATGTCCAAGTAAATCATCCCAGTGATGGTGGGTTCTTCGAAGAAAAGTGGTCCATACACCTTCTCTTTCAATATACCGCTGAAGACATTCAACTTAGGTGAGTCTCGCACATATTCTGTGAATAGGCATGGATTTTCCGTCCCCCATTTGCGCACATTGTACCGATTCACCTTTCCAGACAGATGGAATGTAACTTCGTCGTTAAAGATAGCGAATCTGCGAAGCTGTCAATTTAAAAACTCTCTTACATTTCAATCCAGAAATCTTTGTCATTTTCCATGAGATACTGATGCAACTGAAGCTTGTAAGGCTTACACTTTAATCTCTTACACAGAATTCGCCATACTGTTGATTGCGAGACTCCTAGCTGTAAACTTCCAAGTGTAGTGGACTTGCGGAGGCTTCGCTGGTAAGCTTCTCTAACACCATTCATAGTTTATTCACATTGTCCTGGACGTCCCTGTCGAGGAGATGCGTAAATACAGCCTTCATCTCGGAATTTCGCATACCACTTATTGATGCTGTTGAAAGCAAGTGCTGCCTTCAGGAATTCCCTCGAAATCGTCGCTGCACAGTCACAACGGACAAGGATTTTGCATATTCCAAAACACAAAATGTCTGTTCACATTTACTGAACGTCATATTTGCTACTGCTGCATCCCAGAGACAAACCACGGGAGCTCTGTGTGCGGGCTTTATATGTAAACATACAAACAATTTCTTGTCGCAAATAACCACTGTGAGGTAAATTTAAGCAAGGGAAATAAATTCAACATCATTTTCCAGTTCTGAGTTACCGAGTTATTCTCCCATGAATCAGTTACTGTTAACAACAATAGGCTAGTACCTAATGCAATAATGACAACAGAGCTACAAGACGTTAGAAGAAAACAAAATCAAAATAAAAGAGATGAAATAAAGAAAGAAATAATGACTACGATAATAAGGACAATGCAATGGCATAGACTGATAGAGGTAGCACCATGACAAATCAACATGGACAAAAGCTATGACAGATAGTCATAGGAAGAATAGAATGGTAAACACTGACATATTGATAGGAACAATAAAATGACTGACAGGAGAAATATGGTGAAATTTTGAAAGCGACATACATCCAGGGATAAAACAATAACATACTGATAGGAACAACAAAATAACATATTGATAACAAAATCACATATAATAACACCAACAATAATATGTCAAATATTCATACAGCCAATACGTTGAAATAATTTGACAGGAAGAATACAAAACGTGAGAAAATTTATTGTTGAAATGAGACTGGAGAAAAGTGTGTTAGCAATTAATAATCTTTGTCCAGCCTCGGTGCTCAGTCCTCTCAGAAACACGGGAATAATGAATGTATACACTGAAAGTACAAATATATACTTAAAGATGCGGTCATCATCACCATCATGTGCCGTGCCGACTGGCGTTGGCTATTATGCTTTCCAGAGTACCCCGTCCTTCATGCAGGCCATCAGTTCAGTTGGTGATCTCCTCTCACACCATCCCGTCAGACTGTCCAGTATCAATTCTCTTGGTCTTCCTCTTGATCTTCTTCCTTCTATTTTTCCTGCTGTTATAATATTTTCAATGCCCCTCTTCTCATTGCATGTCCAATGAAAGTACATTCTCTCTCTCTTATCTTTTTGACAAGGTTTTTTTGTCTCTCCAGCTCTTCTCATACATTCTTAATTAGTTATTTTTGCTGTCCAGGGGATTCGCAACATTCTTCTAATAAACCACATTTCTGCTGCTTCCACTGATTTTTGTGCAGACTTGCCTATTGTCCATGATTCACTTCCATATAACAAGATAGGTTCAATATAGCATTTTAGGACTCGTTTTCTAACATTCATTGATAAAGATGTGTTAGCTAATATGTTTCTCATTCTCTGAAATGCAGTCTTTGCTTGGTCTATTCTGTTCCTAATTTCTGTTCTGCATTTCCCATCTGAAGTGGATGCAGTGGATAATGCAATTAGAGAAGAACAAGCAGGATTTCGAAAACGGAGAAGCTGTTTCGACTAGATTTTTGCTCTAAGAATAATACTTGAAGAACATAGTGAAAAGCAAAGACCGTTAATCTTGAACTTCATAGACTTTAAAAAAGGCATTTGATAGCATACACAGAGATTCATTGTGGAGAATTTTAAGAATATATAGAATACCAAATAAATTTGACAACATCATTAAGGATCTCTACAACAGATACGTTTGCGCAGTCAACACAGTAGAAGAAATGAGCGAAAGGTTTCAGAATGAAACAGCGTGACACAAGGATGCATACTATCTCCCCTGCTTTTTGGAATTTTCATAGCGTTCATAATGAAAAACTGCTACACAGGTAAAATGTGCATTGATTGGGTACATAGAACTTAATCAGAAGATCTTGATTTTGTAGATGAATTCGATGCAAGAAAAAACAGATACTCTGTCATCAATAGCTAGTAAAATAGGACTTGAAATAACAAAGAAAAAACAAAAATAACGGAACTTCTCACTAATCTAGAAAGATTAATATACGTAGAAGGAACAGCTGTTGAATAAATAAACCATTTTACATACCTCGGCAGCTACATAGACCGGCATGGGACACCAGAAATGAAGTTAGAATTAGAATTGTAAAGGGAGCTTGACCTTCAAGAATCTTTAGAACATATGGCATTCAAAAATTATAAGCACAAACACCAAGTTTAGATTATTCAATTCAAATGTATCCACTCTCATTTATGTATGAGAAAGCTGGAAAACAAGTAAAGAAATAAGCAACAAATTAGACTGATTTGAAAACAAATGTCTAAGAAAAATACTCGGTATAAAGTGGAACGAATTCTAGAACAACGCACAGATAAGGCATATGAGTAAACAACATGGATGATCAGAAAATGGGATGGACACATGTCGGTCATGTGATGAGAAGAAAGAGTCGGAGAATCCCAAAACAAGCTATCAAGTGGAAGTAACAGGGTCAAAAAAAAAGTTCTACCATGTGAAACTCTAAAGAGGACAATATTAAGAGAGGTGAGTTTAGTGGGCACAAATCCCTTGATGAGGTTGAAAAGCTCGCCGAAAACAGGAAAACATGGGGAACTACCATGCGAACCCTATGAGGAGCAACGGCACGGGAAGGATGTAAGATGAAGATTCACAACTATATAACTATACACGAAGCCACTGCAGTAAAGCTGTGATAACAAAATGTATAGACCAGGAAAAAGTAGGAAGAACTTTATTAATTAACGAGCATACAACTGTGACGTTTCGGTGTGAACCTTAATCATAGAAAAAGACACAACATGAAGAAATAGGGAAATAAGATAAAATATGAATTCCCCCCCCCCCCCCAATGATTTCCATATAAGAAGTAGAATAGAAAAAAACAGAATAAATAAAATAAATTGAACAATTACTGTGGCTTGTAAGAGGCAGTGTCCAGAAATGCGCATGGTGACGTTCTGAGAATGTCTAAATGGAGACTTGTAATGAGTGATAAGGTAAAGGTAATCCTGTCATGCCTTAGAGCCACATAGGGATATGGTGTTAGTGCCCATATTTTCCTTAACCTGTCATCACATTAGAGGGTGATATGATTGAGGTGCCTCCGGCCGGATTCGAACCCGCGACCTTCGCCACGAGAGACCAATGCACTAACCACGTTGCCACCCAGACACCTAATGTGTGATAGGTGGGTCGTAAAGGGTGAGCTGGGGGGGGGGAACCGCAGAAATAGGAGAGAGTGGTATAATGGTAATCTAGCTGGGAGAAGGTTGGTGACTGCAGCTGGGGTAGAGGAGTTCTAATCTGATGCCGTGAAGAGGTTTTGAAATATGTGTATCAAGTGAGAAAGGAGTGGAATTTGGTGCAGAGGGATTATGTTTTGTTGAAGAGGGGAATATTAGGTGTATCTGAATTGCGAGTTAAAACCATATGTTTCCAGAGTTCAATATTCTTGAATGTAGCGGTTCTCAAGAGCTAGGCTGCTTCTGTCATTGGCGTGGCATTGTTTGATGGATGTTACCAGAAAATCAGATTTGCCTCTGTGGTTTGACCCAATGCAATGATTAGGGACTGTTTCGAAGCATGCTGGGCGATATCATATAAATGTTTCTGTAATGCGGTCACCTAATCTGAGACCAGATTCACCAATATAAATTATCATGTTGTTTTTGCATATGATGGCATATATCACATTACGGGACTTGCATGTGAATCCCTCATGTGGAGTGAGGATAGTTTAGAGAAAGGTGATCGTTTTCGTTTCCTAGACTACAGGGCAGGTAATACAGCGAGGGCGGTAACGTTTTCTGGTGCTAGCATATAAAAGATTCCGCTTGAGGTGGCTGTGGACGAGGATGTCCTTAAGATTTGTTTCCCTTTTGTATGCTAATAGGAGTGGATCAGTGAAGATGTCGCGAGTCATCTCGGGGTCGAGTTGGATTAGTGGCAGATAGCGATAAAGAATTGTTTTATCATCTGACCATGCGGGTGAACATTTATACGGTTATACTCTTCTCAGAAATGAATTTTATTGTAATGTTAAAGTTCGGCCAAACAAACACTTCTTGTAAAAAGCATTTATGCTCTCTAGCAGATATAGCCATGAAATGACCATTTAAACAAAACAAAAAAAAACGTCACTGTGCAGTCATGCTAGAAAACATTCATTCATTCTTTTGCATGTCCCTTGCGGAACTTTGCCTCCCTAACAGCTATCCTGTAGGCCTCTCGGTTGTGAGCAAGATGGCCTACTGCTGATGCATCCATTTGCAGATCATCAACAATGTCTTGCAGACGTCTTCGCCTTGGTCTTCTTCTCTTTCCTTTTTCGCATTATTATATTATACGGTCTTTTCTAAATTATCATGACGTTTAATGTGTACAAAATATTTAAGTTTTCTCTCTTTAATCCACTTTACTAGCCAGGCTTCTTCAATTTTAAGTTCTTGTAATATGGATATATTTGTTCTTTTTTGTCTCCATGATATTTGAAGAGCTCTTCTGTAGCATTTACATTCAGCTGCCTTATTTTGTTAGTTGTCATCAATTTAGTTTTTTTTTCGCATTAAGATAGAGATTTTGCTCTTCGCTGTTCTTACGGACTGACATAAATAGTTTTTCCATTCCTTTTTGCCAGCAAAACACATAGTCTAACGATGAGTAAATAAGTACTTACCTCAAGAACTGAGCTTCCCCCTGTCTGTATTAACTGAAAGAAAAAAATAAGTTTTAGGCTGTATGAGGCTACAATCATTTATAAGAATATTAGAGTATCAGTAAAATTTTATGCTGAACAAATAGGAGCAGCAGCAGCAATAGTAGTAGTAGTTGTAGTAGTAGTAGTAGTAGTAGTAGTTGTAGTAGTAGTAGTAGTAATATCAGCTGTAGTAGTAGCCTCAATAACAATAGCACATTAGCTGCAACAGTAGTAATATTAACTACAATACTTACTAAATAATGGTAGTCAGTGTATTAGCAGAAATAATAGAGGTACCTATACAGATAGAGCCTTCATTAGTAGAACTCAGTTAGTCATTTACATGTCCCTTGTGGAGCTTTACATCCCTAACAGCTCTCCTGTAGGCCTCTCGGTTGTAGGAACGATGCCTCGCTGCTGGTGCATCAGTTTGCAGATTATCAACGATGTATTGCAACCATCTTCGCCTTGGTCTTCCTCTCTTTCTTTTTCCCATTACGTACCCTTCCAAGACAGACGGTACTCTCTAAATTATCAGGACGTTTAATATGTCCAAAATATTTAAGTTTTCTCTCTTTAATCCTCTTTACTAGCCAGCCTTCTTCAATTTTAAGTTCTTGTAGTATGGATATATTTGTTCTTTTTTGTGTCCATGATATTTGAAGAACTCTCTGTAGTATTTACATTCAAAGCATTTATGTATTTCTCAACTGTTTTTTTTAAGTGTCCAGGTCTCACAGGCATATGTTCCGATGGGAAAGAAGCATGCTCCTAAAAATCTTATTTTTGTAGTTCTCTGTGTACCTCCCCACAGCTTCTTTAGTTGTTTTACTTTCTGAAGAGTAATAAATGTCCTCCTTTTAATTTCCCTCATTGTATCTCCATTATTAGTTAGTAATGATTCAAGATATTCAAAACTCTCCACCTCTTCCACGTTTTCCTCATTGATACATATTTCAGCTGCCTTATTTGTTTTGTCAGTTGTCATCAATTTAGTTTTCTTCACATTAAGATAGAAGTTTTGCTCTTCATTATTCTTAGGGACTGATATAATTGCTGTTATTTTCGAAAGATATTTTAATTATTAAAAAAAATAACAGTATTATTGTCCACAACACTTTGAAGAAATGGAGAAACTAAATATGTCAGTCAGTAAGAACAGTGAAGTTATATTGTTGTTACTTATCAGTTTAACACAGTTAACAAAATCAACAAAATGAATTATCAGTTTATATTGTTATTCATAAGCTATATCGTCAAAAACATAATCATAAAAATTATTGCCTTAAATATTCAGACTTCTAGATTATCTTGATCGACAGTGGAGCTTCTAAAGAATCAATTTTAACACCTTGTACATAATCAAACAAAAATCTCTAATCTTCATCATTACATGATTGAGGACCTGGCAATAACTGTTGCAACATACACATTCATAAATTTCAGCAATACGTATTTATAAGCACACATGGAGCCATCATTGCGCATTACCATAAAAGACCCTCTAAATCTAACATAGAAAAATATGTTACACTAGAATAATAATTACTCATGTATTCTTCAGTTATTACCAGAGATTAGATATGCTAATGACACAGTATTACTGTCCACAACACAAAAAGGAATGGACAAATTAATTATGTCAGTTAGAAAGAACAGTGAAGAGCAAAACTTCTATCTTAATGCGAAGATAACAAATTGATGACAACTGACACAACAAATAAGGCAGCTGAAATATGTATAAATGAGGAAAACTTGAAAGAAGTGGAGAGTTTTGAATATCTTGGATCACTACTAACAATTAATGGAGATACAATGAGGGAAATTAAAAGGAGGACATCTATCGATCTTCAAAAGTAAAACAACTAAAGAAGCTATGGAGAGGAACAGACAGAACTACAAAAATCAGATTTTTAAGAGCATGCATCTTTCCCATCGCAACATATGCATGTGAGACCTGGACGCTTAACAAAACAGCAGATAAACATATAAATGCCTTTGAATATAAATGCTACAGAGAGTCCTTCAAATATCATGGACACAAAAAAGACCAAATATATCCACACTACAAGAACTTAATATTGAAGAAGGCTGGCTAGTAAAGAGGATTAAACAAAGAAAACTTAAATACGGGGGTTGATTGATAAATTCTCGGCATAAGGTACAAATACTTGAAACGCACAGTTGATATTAGGTGCATTTGTAGATCAGGTTAATGTAAGTTTAAACACTACGTTTCAAGAAATTAACTGCAACCAATTTTTTTTACAGGCTGCTGAAGTGATAAGGGGTGGCAAAAATTGAGAAAATGGATAAAATTTCTCATCGAGCAGTCATTCGCTACCTCTGCATCAAGGACTTATCATCGAAGGAAATGCAAGAGGATGTGGTAAAAACTCTAGGGGAGAGTGCCCTTTCTTACAGCATAGTGAAGAAATGGGCAGCTCAATTCAAACATGGAAGGGAGAGTCTGGAAGATGATGCCCGTTCGGGAAGACCAAGAACGGTAACCACCGATGAAACCACTGGCAGAATCTATGACATAATAATGGAGAATCGACGACTAACTGAGCAGTACATTGCTACTGAGTTGGGCATCTCCCAAGAACATATTCATGCCATTATTCACAATGATCTTCAAATGACAAAGGTCTCTGCTCGATGGGTATCGAAACTTCTTGGAACTATCACAAACGACAGCGTCTAAACATGTAAAGAGATAATCTTGGCTATTTTTCTGCAGATCCTGAAGTTTCTTCAGCAATTTGTGACTATGGATGAGAATTGGGTTCATCATTTTCAACCAGAAGCCAAAGAACAGTCAAAGCAGTGAAAACACCATGGATCCTCACCTCCAAAGAATGAAAAGGTGGTTCTGTCTGCAAGCAAAGTGGTGGCTTCCATTTTTTTGTGATTCAGAAGATGTGGTATTAGTAGACTATCTTTAAAAGGGCAGAACGGTCACCGTGGCCTATTACACTAATCTTTTGAAGCAACTGCGGGGCAAACTGAAGGAAAAGCATCGAGGGACATTGACAAGAGTAGTCATCTTTCTTCAAGACAATGCTCCAGTTCACAAGTCGGCGGTGGCAATGGCTGCCATTCATGAATGCGGCTTCCAGGTTTTTGAACATCCTCCTTATTCCCCAGATTTGGCCCCTTCGGACTATTACCTGTTTACCAAACTAAAAAAGTAGCTCAGTGGTCGCAAATTTGCTTCGATGATGACGTCATTCGTGCTATAGACCACTTTCTACTGGCACAAGATGCTGACTTTTACAAAGAAGGGATCCGTATGCTCCAGGATCGCTGGACTAAGTGCATAAACTTGCTAGGGGACTACTATGTTGAGAAATAACCCAAAAAATTGTCCACAAATAATCCATTGTACCTTATGCCTAGAACTTATCAATCACATTGGACAAATTAAACGTCATTATAATCTAGAGAAGATCGTATTGGAAGGGTATATAATGGGAAAAAGAAAGAGAGGAAGACCAAGGTGAAGATTGTTGCAAGAAAGTGTTGGCGATCTGCAAATGGATGCATCAACAGCAAAGCATCTTGCTTACAACCGAGAGGCCTACATTATTCCTATTCTTAGGGTTGCCAACCAACCCAGATAACTATTTGCTTATCTATTCCCTACAGCAGCACCACCAAAAACCCCTAGGTAATTCGAGAAATGGATACCACATAGATGTGCCGAGCATCAGTGAAATGCGATGTTCAGAAGCAGGGAAAATAACTGAGGAAAACCGTAAGGCAGAGACGATGGGAAAAACCAAGAAGTAGTGGGTATAATTATGTCAGTGTAGCAGCAAAGAGCCGTATAGAATTGCAAAGGAGAGAGCAAGGGGAGTGAGGGACTTGTGACAGTGGTAGTTAAGTAATTAAAATTCTTCAAATGATACAAAAGTAATTGTGACCTACAGTCTAATTTTGAAGAATATCTGACCACAACCATCCTGGTTTTGTTAACCAACAGTTATTATGTCTACTCTGTTTTCTCATCATCCCTCATGCCAAAAACAAAACAAATATCTCAGTGTGTAAAAACAACTAACAAAATAAGTTTATTACGACAATATCAAGACACTCGTCATGAACACATACAAAATATCAATAACGGTTCAGACCACATTACACACATAAGGACCACAGAACATATGAATATATATAACATAGAAAGCAACGAATAGAAATGCATCACTGAGCCAAATTATGCAAATCAGTAATCCTCAGTCATATCAACCTTCGTTGTCATAGGAAATGTTTAGCATTCAATACAATGAACACACACACACACACACATATATATATATATATATACATATACACATATGTATATATATATACACAAGATCCGACAATTAAGTAATGAGATTAATTACATAAAAAATAAAATAAACAATAGTTGAAGATATAACCTGTATTTTATTTAAAGTAAGCCCTTTGTGCATTGATACAGCGAGTAGCACGATCTAACAAACATTGGAACGACCTCTGCAGCTCTTCTGTTGGTATGGATGTTGTTTGGATGTCATGAGTATCGTCAAAGAAGCGTTCTTTCAATGGTAACTTTAATTTTGGGAATATAAAATAATCGCATGGATACAAATCTGGGTAATAGGTGGATGGTTGAGAACACACACTTGTTTTTGAGCCAAAAATTTCTGTACAACTACTGCTCGGTGAGCCGGTGCATTATCATTAAGAGGGGAAAAACTGCCAGGTGTTGAATACTCAGGTCGGACTTGGAGAATCCTTTTCAACAGGCGTTTCCAAATACTTAAATAAACTTTGGCAGTGACAGTCTGTCCCTCTGGAATAAATTCTTTCTGAATAACTCTTTTACTAGCGTAGAAGCCCACCAACATTGTTTTCACTTTCGACTTTTGAAGATGAAAGTTTTTGCCTTTTGGTGATGATGGTGACGTCCACTGAGCACTTTGACGTTTAATTGTGGGATCATAGCAGAAAAACCATGTTTAATTTTCTGCAACAATCAAATTTAAGAAATGTTTATTTCTGCGACACGTTTTGATGATGTATTTTGCGTACTCAACACGCTGATGTTTTTGGTCATCAGACAATGAATGTGGTACAAACCTGCAAGCAACTTTTTCTTACCCAAATCTTCTACCAAAATTTTACGAATGGTCTCTCGGTTAATACCAAATTCATCTGCCATCATCCTCACAATCAAACAACGATCTTCTTGTATCCATTCTTTGATTTTTGCAATGAGTTCCTCATTACGAACAGAAATTGGGCTTCCATGTCTTGTTGCATGTGTAATCGTTTCCACATCACTTTTGAATCGTGAATACCACCTGAATATCTGTGCACGAGATGAACAATTATTTCCATAAACATGTCGCATCAATTCAGCTGTCTCAATGGCACTATTTTTGAGTTTTAAACATAATTTAATGTTAGCTTTTTGCTCCACACTGATTACGTAACAATGCACATATGAATAGGTCAACAAAATGGCGGTTTGTTTGTCGTATGCATATCTGGCGGCGATGAAAAGTTACCATATCATAGATGAAGGTTGCCTCTTTGGATTCCATGCTTTGCTTCATGGATGGCATTTTTGTCTTGGCCATAATAAAATCAGTCTCATTACTTAATTGTCGGACCTTGTATATTCAGCAATACATTTACATCATAAACAAGTAAGGCATTATCAAAAGAGTTAGGGCTTTATAACACCTTTATCATAAACACTATAACATAGTAAGCCGCCCCTCCGTATTATGAATAGCTGTTAATAGACATCATGTCAAACTCAACATTACACGTATACTATATGTGCATGACAATGACATAAAACTCATGGCAAAAGAATGCATAATTGAAGCATCGTTCAAGGTCTCTTGTACAAATAAATCATATCATGTTATCTGCATAGACCATGGGGGTAAAGACTCTTGTCCGATGAGGCAGTCAGCAACCCATAGCTGATATGCCAGCGTCAGGGTTAGCGAACCATAGCTGACCAAGACCTTGTCTCACCTCTCTGTAGTACTCCCAGTAACAAGCCTAAAGAATGGAAAAGAACTGTATTCATACCATTGCCGAAAAAAGGGTAACTTGAAATTATGCACAAACTACAGAACTGTTGCCATGATTAGTCATGCCAGTAAAATTCTAATAAAAATCATAATTGGTAAACTTAGAAAGAAAATGGAACGAGAAATCAACATGGTCCAAGTTGGTTTTAGACAACGGAGAGGAACAAGACATATTTTCAACATAAGATTAATAATAGAGAAAGGCAAAGAGAGTTTAATGTGAAACTATATTTATCTTTTATTCACAAGCACCAGAAACTTCGGGAAATAATGGAAAAAATGGGATTTCCAACACATTTGATACAATTAATATTCACTGCTGTATCTAGACCAACAGGCAGCAGTAAGAATAAATGGTGAAACAACAACTTGGTTTGACATAAAACAAGGGGTCCGTCAGGGTTGCATACTCTCGACGTACTTATTTAACTTATATACTGAAAATATCATGAGAAATGTTAAGAGTAGATGTAGACAAAGAATATTACGATGCCAGAAGAATTGAAGGTTATAAAATACTAGAGATTAAATATGCTGATGACACAGTATTACTGTCCACAACACAAAAAGGAATGGAAAAACTAATTATACCATTTCATAAGAGCGGTGAGGAGCAAAACCTCTATCTTAATGCGAAGAAAATTAAATTGATGACAAATGACAAAACAAACAAGGCAGCTGAAATATGTATCAATGAGGAAAAATTCTAAGAAGTGGAGAGTTTTGAATATCTTGTATCATTACTAACTAATAATGGAGATACAATGAGGCAAATTAAAAGGATCGCTCTCCAAAAAAAAAAAACCCAGAAAACTAAAGAAGCTGTTGAGAGGAACAGAGAGACCTACAAAAATACGATTTTGAGGGCATGTATCTTTCCCATCGCAATATATGCCCGTGAGACCTAGACACTTAACAAAACACCTGAGAAACAAATAAATGTCTTTGAATGTAAATGCTACAGAAGAGTCCTTCAAATATCATGGATATAAAAAAGAAGAAATATATCCATACTACAAGAACTTAATATTGAAGAAGGCTGGCTAGTAAGGAAGATCAAACAGAGAAAACTTAAATATTTTGGACATATTAAACGTCATGATAATTTAGAGAAGGCAGTCTTTGAAGCGAAGATGGCTGCAAGACATCGTTGATGATCTGCAGATGGATGCATCAGCAGCGGGCCATCTTGCTCACAACCGAGAGGCCTACAGGAGTGCTGTTAGGGAGGCAAAGTTCCGCAAGGGACATGCAAATAAATGAATGAATGAAAGTCTTTGAAGGGTACATAATGGGAAAAAGAAAGAGAGGAAGACCATGGCGAAGATACCTGGGGGACATCGTTGATGAGATCATCAACGATGTCCTGCAGCTATTTTCGCGAATGGACGCATCAGCAGTACGACATCTTGCTTACAACCGAGAAACCTACAGGAGAGCTATTAGGGAGGCAAAGTTCCGCAATGGACATGCTGCAAATGACTGACTGACTCAGTCGTATATATTCTTGTGTATAGATAAATATTCTTTGAGGAATAAAGTGAAATAAATGAGAACAAGCAGATAATCGCGAAAAAATAACGACGAATGGAAATTTTTTCTTGAAGTTGTGAATTAATGATCATTAAAATTTCTGAGCTTCGCAGAAGTTAATTATGTCACTAGCTTCAATAAAGCTGCTTAACAAATCATTGTAACTGAATACATTCTGACTATATAACTTAATTTTGCTGCCTACACAAGCGGCTCAAGCTATAATTGAATTTTGTTGCCTACACAAGCGGCTCAAGCTATAACTGAATTTTGCAGACTACACAAGCGGCTCAAGATATAACTGAATTTCCTGCCTACACAAATGGCTCAAGATATAACTGAATTTTGCCGCCTACACAAATGGCTGAAGCTAAGGACTCAAGCTAATAACTTCCTGCGCACGTGTGTAAGCAGTTGTGAAGGTTGTACGGCGTGAACTCTGCTGTACGTTTATTTAAGGTAATGATTTCACAATGCTGCACAGGTTGTTCCATTTATATGGATACATATAGCAGAAGTAACATGCACATAATGTTTGCACTGTAAATACGTCAATACATTAAGTTCTCACACAAATAGATGTCTTTGAGCGCGTAGGCAGTACGAGAGAGGGGATGTAAGAAGAACGAAAGAGATTTTCTACCGAAATACATTACATGGGACAGACAGAAGAAAGTAATTGTAAAACTGCTGAGAGGGCATCAGAAGAAAGTTTAAAGGGGAGAAATGAATGTATTATCTCCTGCTGTGACGTCTTTTTTACAAGTGGTCAAAATACGTACATTGTATCTTACATATTCGTTGCGAGTTTCCATAAAAATTTGCGAACTACCTTGCGAGCCCTATGTGACATTTAACGGCACGGAAGGATATAAGAAGATCTTATATATGTGTAAGATTTTATCTTTTTTATCATTTAATGCATGGTGATGGATGTTTATCCTTATAATATGGTAGATCAATGCATCTTAATGCACCGTGATTTTTTTTCTTCTTAACTTATTCATTCCTCCATAAAACAATAAAGAAGGGAAGACATAACATATCTTCTTTTTATCAACATCATCAAATACACTTGTATATTATGAGTAACAGAAACAACCTTCTGTTTGCTTCTCAACATTTTGATTCGTTCACAATACAAGCATATAATAGAAATGTTTGAACGCAGTCAGACTCTCCTATATATTATGAGGTTAGTACTGTAATGTGATAATCATTCCATTATATTTCAAATTATTAACAGTAATAATTTGTCTAAAACTGCTGGCAGAGAACTACAGTCTTCACTCGCAGTTACCTTAGCAGGGAGATACAAAAGAACCACCCTGGTCCGCATCCGCAATATGACGTGGGAATGATCGTGCCAAAGTTTTCTAAACAACAATGTTTCTTTTTTTTTCACTATTTTTCTTCAACGGCCAAGTATTTTATACTCAGCGAAGCCCTTCCAAACATCTTTTTTCATTAAATAACAGAAACGTGCGTGAGTCAGCCGCAAATTTCTCCAGTTTTTATTTGTTTATAAACTTCAGAACATTCTCCACAGTTTGACAAAATAATTTCTGTCGTCTCTCTCGTCTCATTATCTTTACGTTTTCTGTCTTTCGGTCCTGTTGTTGTTTTCGTCCCTGCGTAAAAGTTCCCCCCTTGTCATTTCGAATTCCCATTTTTGTCTTCTTTTTTCCTCCGTATCTAAGCATTGTTCTCTCTATCGCCACTTAGTCGTTCCCTCTTTTTTTTTTATTAGTTGGTGCACGATTCATAATTCCCGCTTTTGACGACTACTTCCTGTGCATCTTTTTGTATACGGTCTTCTATCACTAGATTTCTCCAGTTTCCTAGTCATATTGTCACAACTATTAGCCGTTCCTTCGTACGAATTCTATGTTATTATATCCATAACGAGCCCCTTCGCTCTTTCATTATCAACACTAAGTAAGTAATATATATATACATAAGTAAAAATTCAGTACACTTGGATATTTATGCACACAAAAACCATATTCGACCATATTCGCTCTGTTATCATCATCATCATCATCATCACGAAATACATTTATCAAATTCAAGATACTTATATATAACTGTCCAGAATGTGACATATATAGCAATAACCTACCTGCTCCTTGCAAAACATTGTTAAGGTGCACTCTGGAAGAATTAAATCACATTCTCGCACAAATATTCTCTTTTATGTTAATGTGGTGGTCTCTATAAAAATTAATGAATCGGGATGGATCGGATGGGTTGACACTCACAGCTTGGTCGCGTCTACATCACAAAATGTAATACCATGTTCAAGCCAATAATATACATATATCTATTGATGAAATAAACATTCACATATCTATTGATGAAATAAACATTCTCATTAGCGAAACGAAAATATAACCCCCCCCCCCCGACCCATTGGAACGTTCTACATGCTCAACGTAGAATTCTCGACCGATTAAAACTCATGGGTCCGTTGTCAGTGTTGCGCAACCATCAACTAGATCGGCCGTTAACTTATTTTGTTGCTTCTGGCTTGAACTTGAGTTTAGTGACCTGTACCCTATCCTACATATGAAATGAAAATTGCCCAGGCAGGCTTTCCTCTAATCTTAAATCTCTGATGACGATTGTCAAGCCCATAGATGTCTCTTCATGTAATACAGCTTCTGACTGTGTTCTCGAGACACCCCCCGTCCTCGCGATTTTCAAACATTACTTTCAAATTAAAGAAAACGAAAAAAAAACTTTATACAAATTTGTAACCAAGCAACAGATGTCAGGTAAATTAATGCTACATTAAGGCTACTGAAGTATTATTAAGTCTGCTGCAAAATTTTACTATATTCATAAAACAGATGCAACTCAGCAGGTTAGATGAAGATTTCATTCCTTTTATTCATTTGGAGCGTCAAAGTGTCTCACAACTCGTTCACGTGATATCGTCATTGAGTTGAAGCAGATAAAGAATTGGTCAACATCTCTCCATGTTCCTTTCTTTTTCTCTGCTATTTAATTTTGTATTGTTTTATCACATAAAATTTGCTCTCACTTTTTGATCTGTAAAGTTTCTTGCACAATTTAGACGTGTTATATTAAAAAAACCAACACCGGATGTAGAGTTAACCATCATTTGCAGTTTTTGTAGTTAGTTCATTATTAAAAAAAAAAATCTTAATCATCTAACTGCAACATATAGCTAGTAAGGATCCGAATTAGGAACTGGTCCTTTCGGTACTAGCGGGTACCCGGTTCCTACAAACCAGTACCAGATTGAAACCAAGTCCTGATACCGAGTTGTTGCAACTTGAAACCGCTTTAGAAAACCGAAACAAAAACCAATTTCAAAATATGAATGGAACCGCTTGCCGAAGGGAAACAGCGTATACGAACTGGTGTGTAATGGCCGCAAATTTTGTTTGAAAGTCGAGGCATCAAAACAATACCGTCATCGCGCTGTGTCACTCAGCAGTAGCCCGTTACTCAAGCTCCCCCCCCCCTTTTTTTTGCAATAAACAGAGCCTCTATTTGGTCAGTCTTAGTTGATGAACCATTTAAACCATAGTAGCCATATATTTCTGTACAGTGTAGTCATTAAATGTGCTGATGTTATTTGTTAACTTTCATATATACATATTCATTCATTTGCATGTCCCTTGCGGAACTTTGCCTCCCAAACAGCATTCCTGTAGGCCTCTCGGTTGTGAGCAAGATGGCCTGCTGCTGTTGCATCCATTTCCAGATCGTCAACGATGTCTTGCAGCCATCTTCGTCTTGGTCTTCCTCTTTTTCTTTTTCCCATTATGTATCTTTCCAATACGGTCTTCTCTAAATTATCATGACGTTTAATGTGTCCAAAATATTTCAGTTTTCTCTCTTTAATCCTCTTCATTAGCCAGCCTTCTTCAATATTAAGCTCTTGTAGTATAGATATATTTGTTCTTTTTTTGTGTCCACGATATTTGAAGAACTCTTCTGTAGCATTTACATTCAAAGGCATTTATGTGTTTCTCAGATATACATATTAGCTTTGATTTTTTCTTTCACTGAATCACCGTTTCCAAATTTAATTCTGTGAACGTTTGCTCAAAGATCTAACACCAGTTGTGTGTGGCGTCATGGATAACGTGTCATTTGTCTTATATGCAAATCAACACTCACGTTTACCGCTCTAGGCAGCGAAGTTCATTAACAGGCTGTTCTCTCGTGGCTAGACGGCTTCTTGTCCTATCAGAGTCCGTGGTTCGAGTCTCCGGTAACTCTCTTATTCTTTTTCTTTCTCTCGGATTTACTAACACACGAATAGTTTATATATATGAATTCCGGCGTGACGTGCAAGATGGCGGTCGTTTTTAAAACGCTCTCGCCGGCATGCAGAAATCAGCGGAATTCCGCTTGATCTGTTACATATCATGTACCGGGAGTTGGGCATAAGGCTAACAACCTTATCCTGGGACCTATCTAGAGGCAACTCCAGATGGGAAAAAAAAATATCGTTATGGAAACTCGCAGAGAAACCAACCGAGCATCAAGGATGCCAACTCCGAAGAGCTCATTCGTCGGCCCCAAACATGTGACAAGGGTTGGATTCTGGAATGTGAGAACGATGGCAGCACCAACAAAAACTACTCAGGTCATCAGAGAAATGGAGAGATACCATCTAGACATACTGGGCATCAGCGAAATGTGATGGCCAGAAGCAGGTAAAAGATCGGCGGAAAACGGTAAGTTATACATTTAGGCAGAAATGACGGTAAATTCCGAGAAGGAGTGGGCATTATTATGTCAAATGTAGCTGCAAAGAGCCTTGTAGAATGGGAACCGGTGAACAGTCGTATAATAAGAGCACGATACAACCTACGACACGGAAGAATGACAATAATACAGTGTTATGCACCCACGAATGATGCAGATGATGATGTGAAAGACGACTTCTATCACCAACTACAACAAATCATCAACAAAGTCCCTAAACACGACATCTTAATTGCTATGGGGGACTTCAATGCTAAGGTAGGGAAGGATAATACCGACGTTGAAAAAGTGATGGGGAAAGAAGGAATTGACATGGTTAATCAGAATGGAGAAAGATTAATTGAAGTATGTCTAACAGAGGGCATGGTCATTGGAGGCACAATATTCCCACACAAAGAGATACATAAAACAACATGGATATCTCCAGATGATAGAACTAGAAACCAGATAGACCATTTTTGTATTAGAAAGCAATACAGAACATCTCTCATGGATGTAAGGGCTTATAGGGGTGCAGATGTCAACAGTGATCACAACCTGTGCATAGGGAAAATAAAACTAAAATTGAAAAGTCAACACAAGAAATCAGTACACAGAAAGATAAACAGCAACAGCCTACAAGAAGAAAATACTAACATTAATTTCAATCAGGAACTTGCCAATCATTCCAAAACACCCAGTGAAGTTGAGGAGATAGGTATAGATGAGTTATGGAATTCTTACAGCACAGCCATAATCACAGCAGCAAAAGTAAGCGCTGGATTGGAAAAACCAAATAGAAAAGCATGGATATCAGATAAAACATGGAAGTATATACATGAAAGACGAGCAGTCAAATTAGACATGTTGAATGCAAAAGCAGATCATGAAAGAGATTTGGCAAAAGCAAAATACAAAGACATAGACAAGAAAGTAAAAAGTTCAGCTAGAAGGGATAAAAGAGAATACATAGACAATATGGCGAAAGAGGCAGAAAAAACAGCAAAAACAGGAGACAGCAAAACTTTATATAACATACAAAAGAGGCTAACAGGTACTATTACATCTAAAGAAAGACCAATCCTTAGCAAAACTGGAACACTATTAACATCAAATAAAGACCAAAAGCAAAGATGGGCTGAACACTTCCAAGAAATACTCAATCGACCACACCCAAAAGAATTGTTAAACCTTGAAACTGACTTACCAGCCCCACAACTAAATGTCAACCTAGATGAAATTAAATTGCATGAAATTGAAACAGCAGTGAATTTAATGGCTAACAACAAAGATGCAGGTGAAGATGAAATAACAGCTGAGATGCTAAAAGCTATCAATAGTGACAACATGAGACAACTACAGAGAATGTTTAACAAGATTTGGAAAGAAGAAAAGGTCCCTTCTAATTGGAAGAAAGGAATCATTGTTAAAATACCAAAAAAGGGCAACCTTAGTGACTGTAACAACTGGAGAGGAGTAACCTTAATATCAGTTGTGTAAAAAAGTATTTTGCAAGGTCATTTTGAATAGACTCAAAGATATAGTGGATACTGCAATGAGAGAAGAACAAGCAGAATTTCGAAAAGGGAGAAGCTGTCTCGACCAGATCTTTACTCTCAGAATAATACTTGAAGAACATATTGAAAAGCAGAAGCCTTTAATACTGAACTTCATAGATTTTAAAAAGGCATTTGATAGCATACACAGAGATTCATTATGGAGAGTTTTATGTCTATATGGAATACCATCTAAAATTGTCAACATCATTAAGGACTTATACAATGGATATGGTTGTGCAGTCAAGACAGAAGAAGGGATGAGTGAATGGTTCCAGATTGAAACAGGTGTGAAACAAGGATGTATACTGTCTCCTTTACTTTTTGGGATTACAATAGACTTCATAATGAAAAAATGCTGCACAGGTAACACAGGTATTGACTGGGTACATGGGAGCCAACTAGAAGATCTTGATTTTGCTGATGACATAACTCTTATCAGTAATAATGTGAATTCCATGCAAGAAAAAACAGATAGCCTGTCTTCATTGGCTAGCAAAATAGGACTTGAAATTAACAAGGACAAAACAAAAATAATGAAAATTCCCATCAATCAAAATGGAAAAATACACATACAAGGGACAGATATTGAAGAAGTCAATCAGTTTGCATACCTTGGCAGCTACATAGACCAGGATGGTGACACTAGAAAGGAAGTTAGAATCAGAACTGCAAAAGCAGCATCAATCTTCAAGAATCTTGAGAACATATGGAATTCAAAAGTTATAAGCACAAAAACCAAGTTAAGACTATTCAATTCAAATGTAATATCCACCCTCATTTATGCATGCGAAAGCTGGAAAACAACTAAAGAAATAGAAAAGAAATTAGACTCTTTTGAAAACAAATGCCTAAGGAAAATACTCAGCATCAAGTGGAATGAATTCAAGAACAATGCAGAGATAAGACAGATGACTGAACAACAACCAGTCTCATGGGTGATGAGGAAAAGGAGATGGACATATGTTGGTCACTTGATGAGAAGAAATGATCAGAGAATCCCAAAACAAGCTATCAAGTGGAACACAACAGGCCGAAGAAAAAGGGGCAGACCGCGTGAAACTCTGAAGAGGACATTATTAAGAGAGGCCAAGTTAACAGGCATAAAATCCTTTGATGAGGTTGAAAGACTCGCCGAAACAGGAAAAATTGGCTAACTACTTTGAGCCCTATGTGACGTTTAACGGCACGGGAAGTATATAAGATATATAAGAAATATATATATATACATATATATATATATGTATATATATATGAGTAAATTTATAAATCATGACATCATGAGACAACTACACAGAATGTTTAACAAGATTTCGAAAGAAGAAAAGGTCCCTTCTAAATGGAAAAAAGGAATCATTATTAAAATACCAAAAAAGGCAACCCTAGTGACTGTTACAATAGGAGAGGAGTACTCTTAATATCAATTGTGTAAAAAAGTATTTTGCAAGGTCATTTTGAATAGACTCAAAGATATAGTGGATACTGCAATGAGAGAAGAACAAGCAGATTTCGAAAAGGGAGAAGCTGTCTCGACCAGATCTTTACTCTCAGAATAATACTTGAAGAACATATTGAAAAGCAGAAACCATTAATACTGAACTTCATAGATTTTAAAAAGGCATTTGATAGCATACACAGAGATTCATTATGGAGAGTTTTATGTCTATATGGAATACCATCTAAAATTGTCAACATCATTAAGGACTTATACAATGGATATGGTTGTGCAGTCAAGACAGAAGAAGGGATGAGTGAATGGTTCCAAATTGAAACAGGTGTGAAACAAGGATGTATACTGTCTCCTTTACTTTTTGGAATTACAATAGACTTCATAATGAAAAAATGCTGCACAGGTAACACAGGTATTGACTGGGTACATGGGAACCAGCTAGAAGATCTTGATTTTGCTGATGACATAACTCTTATCAGTAATAATGTGAATTCCATGCAAGAAAAAACAGATAGCCTGTCTTCACTGGCTAGCAAAATAGGACTTGAAATTAACAAGGACAAAACAAAAATAATGAAAACAGCTAGAAGATCTTGATTTTGCTGATGACATAACTCTTATCAGTAGCAATGTGAATTCCATGCAAGAAAAAAACAGATAGTCTGTCTTCACTGGCTAGCAAAATATGACTTGAAATTAACAAGGACAAAACAAAAATAATGATAAACTTTCTATTAATCAAAACAGAAAAATACACATAGAAGGTTTAGTTATTGAAGAAGTCAATCAATTTGCATACCTTGGCAGCTACATAGACCAGGATGGTGACACTAGAAAGGAAGTTAGAATCAGAATTGCAAAAGCACCATCGATCTTCAAAAATCTTGAGAACATATGGAATTCAAAAGTTATAAGCACAAAAACCAAGTTAAGACTATTCAATTCAAATGTAATATCCACCCTCATTTATGCATGCGAAAGCTGGAAAACAACTAAAGAAATAGAAAAGATATTAGACTCTTTTGAAAACAAATGCCTAAGGAAAATACTCGGCATCTAGTGTAACGAATTTAAGAACAATGCAGAGATAAGACAGATGACTGAACAGCAACCAGCCTCATGGGTGATCAAGAGAAGGAGATGGACATATGTTGGTTCGTTGATGAGAAGAAATGATCAGAGAATCCCAAAACAAGCTATCAAGTGGAACACAACAGGCCAAAGATAAAGAGGCAGACTGCGTGAAACTCTGAAGAGGACATTGTTAAGAGAGGCCAAATTAACAGACATAAAACCCCTTGATGAGGTTGAAAGACTCACCGAAGACATGAAAAATTGGCGAACTACTATGCGAGCCCTGTGTGACGTTTAACGGCACGGGAAGGATATAACATATACAAATTTATAAATGTACACAAAATCACTTCAGTAAAATTGTGATAATAAAATTTTAAAAACTATTTAAAAGAAAAGTAGACACAACTTTATTCTTATTTGGTGTATATCATTCGTGTGAATTCTTATTTTATCTTCTTTTCCTATTCCTTTGTTCTGTATGTTTTTGTATGATTGAAGTGTAAACTGAAACGTTACAACTATGTTCTCGTTAACTAATAAAGCTGTTCAGAGTTTTGTTTTAGGCTTCATATTTACCAAGGGCAGAAACCACATGAATCGATTCCAGGAACCGGTTCCCCGAGTGCTCAAACGGGTAATCGAAATACTCGGTTCCTAAAAACCCCGAGTAGTGTCCAGATCTACTGCATCAAGAGACTTGTAATCTATGATTTAATGATTGAACTAATTACTCACCAAATGAATTGTTTTTCCCATATACCAAATCGACATTAGACTACAACGCCAAATAAGCTTTGTCTAAGAAATCTGTAGGTTATGACAGAGGTGTTATAACGATACTGTATACACATAAAAACAGATAATAACTACTTTAATTTAAATAACTACTTTTAAAAAGTATAAAAGATATTCTACCCCCCCCCCCCCCCGGACCCACTCATTTTTGTATTCATAAAGATCACATTAAAAAAATTATTTTAGTGTAAAATTGTTCACTAGTCTAACTTTGACTAAGATGTAAAAAATATAGATGTTTCTTCTCCTAAAATATGAGTTAAAGTTAGCGCTCTTTGTTGTATGATTTAAAAATGTGTCGTAGTTGAAATTTTGGGGTAATTCCCCTGGGTTATCAAAACAGCTTTGACTAAGAAGATCACGTGACGCGAGGGCTTGTCAAAGCACGAGAACTCTTGGAAAACTTTGTAGTGTGATTTTTAGTTTGAGAGATCAAACAGTCTTGTTCAATGTCGTATGAAAGAGGTCCTGTTTTTGTCATGCCATGGGGTGAACGAACAAGTAGGAGACCAACATGTCTCCTGCTGTTTTCGTTATGTTATTGGAGTGAACGAACAAGTAGGAGACCAGCATGTCTCCTGCTGTTTTCGTTATGTTATGGGAGTGAACGAACAAGTAGGAGACCAGCATGTCTCCTGCTGTTTTCGTTATGTTATGGGAGTGAATGAACAATTAGGAGACCAGCATGTCTCCTGCTGTTTCCGTTATGTTATGGGAGTGAACGAAAAAGTAGAAGACCAACATGTCTCCTGCTGTTTTCGTTATGTTATGGTGGAACTCGCTGGCTAGTGTTGTTGTTGCCAATGCTGTTTGTGTGCTTTGTATTTCCACCAGCAGTTTAAGATGTATGAATCGACATTTCATCTATCGTCAAAGAAATTCATCATCGTCTTGTTCCATGATTACATCGACTTTTTCGTTTGACTCTGACAAGTGACCTTTGTTCAATTATGTGTAGTCAAATGTGCGATGTCCAACTACTAAGTGTAGTACCACAAAGTACTAAGGTATGTCCAGTCTGGGTCTTGTTATATGCATAATGTACAGGGATTTGTATAGTTTTCCATGAGTCTTGCTTTGTTATCTTCGTCAATCATTTCACCATATGGTAAGTTCCTAGTGAATCAATGGAGACAGCCAAAAGCAAGCTGAACCTGGTCATTATTTCAGTCACGTCGATAAACATGAAATTTATTTAAAATACTCAGTTCTTATTAATTTTGAATAAGAAAAACTCTTAGTTAATTTTAAATGTCATCATATAGATCATTGTAGAAAAGTATGATAAGCATCCAGTATATGGCAAGGAAATTTTAAGTCCAAAGAATTTAGGCTGACACCACTGAGACCAAGCATATGATTCAAAACAGAAGCTACATTGTTCACAAGTTTTTCTCTTACGGGGGAAGCTTTACCCTATTTCTTTTGTGAAGATCCTTTTAGTTTTAAATATTCCTGTTTCTGATTTAATTTTCAAGATATTGATGATAAGTGGACATTCTTTTAATATGTGCGATGAGGTGCCATTTTTTCATATTATAAAGGTTTAATTATTCACTTAAGACAGCATATCACCACTATTTCAGTTGTAAGTTAAGAGACCAAAACAAGCCCTGGGCAGGACACATGTGTTGTGGCTCAAGTGCACTGAATCTCTCTGATAGGTTGAGTAATAAAGTACGGTCAATGTCTGTCGCCATTCCCATGATATAGCGAGTGCTACAGATCACGTGAGTACGAAATATTTGTTATTAAGCATGGAATGTCGAAAAAGATGTGGACCTTGAACTATCAAAATGCCCCATCAGCTAGATGACCAGTGTCACAAGATGATGACCTGTATATGTTGCTTTACCCACCGGACCAGTATATCATAGATCCCACTGAAGACACTGAAAGTGGTTGGGAAAATCGCGTGAATCTTGACCACAAGATACTGATTTTATACCAGAATCACACTCGAACTGTCTACACAAAATTTTACAGAATGAACTATGTGATCTAATTCCAGATCTTGACTTATAAAAAAATAAAGCTGAACTTCTTGCAGCGAAACTTAAGCAGTAAGATTTTCTGGACGAAAATATAGCTGTGTCAATTTATAGAAACCAGCAAAAAGACGCAGTTTCATTTTCAACATAAGAAACAACCTTGTTACCTGATCCGATATTAATGGTCTGAAGACGTCCTTTAAGTATAGAACGTAAGACTTGAGATGCTTCATAGATTCATTCAAGTTAAGCTTGAAAAGCTGTTGCGCTACAAAATGGAATGTGAGCTGTTTCCATCACGACTAGGAGTGTAAGTGTAAACTAATAAGTCGTGATACATCATATTAGTTGAGAGATTAGTGATACAATAATGATTCTTAATTGTAATACAGTCATTTATATGTTATCGGTGGAGCTCCATGAGATTTTTGGACATGAGATATGTCACTGGGCCTATGATGTTTTTTGTATGGTGTCAAGTGTTCAGTGGCTTAAACCGTTCTGTCTTATGTAAAATCATATTCGATAATGTAACTTGCAATCATTATCATGTTTTATTTCTCATCATTCATGTTGATAAATGTTGATATCTGTGTATGTGAGTCCAGAGATTGGGGCGCTAATTTTGTGTCAAAAATTAAATGGCGCCACGAGGAGCACAGGTTCTCCATGTTATGTTTAAGTTTTCCTAGACAGTGTAAGATAATGTAAGTGTCGATATTGAATGTTTAGACCGAGCAGTTGGTACGGCTCATTACTATGACGAAGACTGACTTAATGTATTAATGAAATAATTATATACATGTGCATTTTCTGCATGTTCATGTGAAGTATGTTTACATTTGTTTTGGTGTTGTGTGATAAGTGTAATAAACTGGACTCCAGATATAAAATGACAGAATTGTATATTCTCGGTAAAAGTAAATGCGTTGGTATTAGTGTCTGTTGATGATAAACATGCATTTAGTGTTGACTGCACAGCGTTAAGAGTGTGGATAGCCCGAGGTAGGCATGACATATATATAGTGGGGCAGAGCCTGGGAAAGATCATAAAGGGAAGACAGGTCCTGTTCGTACTCTTGTACTAAAGAGCGGGAAGATTATTATCATTACCTGATGAACTAATTTCTCCTTTTAGAGATACAAGTAAAGAATTAAAGAATTAAATAGACACGGCACAGTAACTGTCAGTTACAAGGTTAATAGAACTGACATGAAAAAAATAAACATAGCAATATTTGACACTGCTGGGTACTTGACGAAGACTATGAAAATGCTTCCACAAGTAAATATGACTACTACCAGTGGCTGATTTGTAAGGCCTGAAGGGCCTGAAGATTTGTGCAACCTTATTCAGAATGCAGTTAATATATTTTTATTTGCGACGAGACAGTCCTGTACACTAAAAGGCCTTCACACTAAAAATAATGGTCTGAAAAAAATACTAGAACCTGGAAACAAGAATATCCATCATATTCTTCTTGATAACCAGATCAAAATCATTCTGCCTCTTGGCATATTAAACTGGGGCTAAGGAAGGAGAGGCATTCACGTATCTTGGAATAAAATTGTGGTAACTGACTGATGCAATGAACAAAGCAGGAATCTTTGCAACACAGGCAGTCCTATATGACAGACCTTACTGTTTTATATAGATATTTTTAAAGATCATGTAAAGAAATGGGACAGAAAATTTATATTCATATAAATACGTATCACAGAGGTGGTTTGTTACGTGATTTACAGTTTTAAATTTTAAACTACAATGAAATCGTCAAAAACAAAACAAAAAACTGAACATTTCTCAGATAAAGCAAATTTGTTGTGTCATTTATTTTGAAATTTTTGTGTGATCATGAAAAAAAAAGTAAATGGACTTAAACAGTAAATAGTGAAACAAATCCAATAGTTTTTAATCGTATGATATTATTTATTTTTACCATTAAAAAGTTATTTTCTTTGAAACTTTTTGCTGGTATTTTTAAACCACACGTTTGATTTTGAAGATCAAAGTAATTTTACTTGGTCAGCAACGAAAGGTGTGGAGACTGGAGATGAGCGGCGGTATTAGCTAGTCTTGCCTAGGGCACAGTATAATCTGATAGTAATCTCTGGCAGTATTCTTATCTGTAAATTAATAAGAGTAAAACCACAACTGAACGGGGAGCTGAAACAAGGCAGGTCTGCACATTCTGTACATGACTATTCACAAGAACCCTGTTGTAGGCCGGATGTAAAGGTGAATGTCGTCACGGCAAGAGTTTGTGAACATCACGACAAGAATCTGCAAATGTCTTCACCGGCAGAATTTAACTCTTTATTTGATGATGACGACAGTGTAAAAAAAAACTGAAGCACATCATCAGAGCATGTCACAGAGTTCACTGTGCAGTTTAGGGGTCTACAGTTATGAGTATGAAACTTGTAGCTTTGACATCAGTCAAGCATAGACTGTTCCCGCTTCAAGTACATGAACATATTTCTTGTTTTTTTCATGGACCAAACGTCAAAGATCAGGTGGAACTGGTCAGTCAGTCAGTCATTTCCATGTCCCTTGCGGAACTTCGCCTCCCTGACAGCTTTCCTGTATGTTGTGAGCAAGATGGCCTGCTGCTGATGCATCCATTTGTAGATCATCAATGATGTCTTGCAGCGATATTCGCCTTGGTTTCCTCTCTTTCTTTTTCCCATTGTGTACGCTTCCAAGAAGGTCCACTCTAGATTATCATGACGTTTAATGTGTTTAAAATATTTAAGTTTTCTCTCTCTTTACTCCTCCTTACTAGCCAGTATTCTTCAACATTAAGTTCTTGTAGTAAAGATATATTTTTTCTTTTTTTTGTGTCCATGATATTTGAAGAACTCTTCTGTAGCATTTACATTCAAAGGCATTTATGTGTTTCTCAGCTGTTTTGTTAAGTGTCCAGATCTCACAAGCATATGTTGCGATGGGAAAGATGCATGCCCTTAAAATCTTATTTTTGTGGTTCTGTCTGCTCCACTTCACAGATTCTTTAGTTGTTTTACTTTCTGAAGAGCGATAGATGTCCTCCCTTTAATTTCCCTCATTGAATCCCCACTACTAGTTAGTAGTGATCCAAGATATTCAAAACCCTCCACTTCTTCCAGTTTTTCCTCCTTGATACATAATACAGCTGTCTTGTATGTTTTGTCAGTTGTCATCAATTTAATTTTCTTTGCATTAAGATAGAGGTTTTGCTCTTCGCTGTTCTTACGGACTGACATAATTAGTTTTTCCATTCCTTTTTGTGTTGTGGACAGTAATACTGAGTCATCAGCATATCTAATCTCTGATATTTCATAACCTCCAATTGTTATGGCATCGTAATATTCTTTGTCTACGTCTTCTCTAACAATTGGTGGAATTGGTAGGGAAGAGAAAAACAAACACACATTACATGTTATTACAAGAATTAAATTGTAGCACACAATAATTAGTGTATAAGTATACAACCATACACGAAGCCCTGCCGTAAAGCTGTGATACTTTGTAGTCATTAAGTAATAAAGCTGTTCCTATCTTTTTCCTAGTTTATACAACTTGTAGCACAGAGAAAAGTGACATTATGATCTGTATTGATCTGTCACCACCATATATGACATCTTCAGACTAAAATTCTTGTGAAGATAAAATAGTCTTTCGGATACTAACAGATAACAGTATTGACTGTAGTATCCCTACAGACTTCACAAAAACAGCTAGACCTACAAAAGGTGAAAAACTCAGAAATATTTGTTGTATTAATTGTAATATGTATATACACTATATTACCATGTCAAATTATTTACAGCGAAAGAAGCCTTTATGAGGTAGGTATTTTAGCAATTGAAGATGCATAAACCTACATGTGGAAAAATATGTTTAAAGCTAAGAGCTTCATCCACTGTCTGCAGGAAATAAATATAATATTCTTCTAGAATATATGACTCACTATCTATAAAAATAGAGTCACCGTCAGATCATAAGCAGATGTGAAACCTGGTACTGAAGTAGCTAGACAGAATTTTCAGCAATAAAGAGGTTTGCCTAACTGACAAACACATTAGAATTGTTAGTTTTTTAAAAGGGAAAATGAAAATTTAATACTGCAATAGCGTTTCATATGCAAGAAGTACCATCAGGGCAAAAAAAAAAAAAGAACAGCAGAGCAGAGAAACACCACGTTTGGATTTTTAAAAATAGTAAAAGGTGCTGCCAAGGCCTAAACTGGGCGAAACGGCAAAATAAATAAAAAGTTCCATAGGTTTCAAAACAAATCTCATTATGAAAATATTCAGTTTTACATAAGGTAAAAGCAAAAAACAAGACGCACTGATACAATATAGTCTGCCTCTTTGCCGTGTAAACGAAATCATGAAACGATGAATGTTATAACCTAGAATTAGAAAAAAAACCCAGGGAAACTAGAACATGAGGCACAAAATTAGTAGTGGAAAAAAACAACAGAAGAAACTGTGAAAAATAAACGAAAAAATGTAGGATAATAAAAATAGGCTACTCAGTCATCTCAAGGAAAAAGAAAACGAGAAATGCCTAGCCTTACTTGGAGAAGAGAAATTATGCCAGTGCGCAGAGACAAGGGATACACATGGAATGAAGCAGAGAACAATTACAAGAATAGGGATGACGGGAGAGCCTTTATCCGTGGCCTATGCTCTCAAGGTAGTGAAAGGCGATGATGATGATGATGATAGTTAGTCGTCACTTACTGATAAGCAACTAAGTACCGGCAAGACTTAGAATTCTTTTAACGCTTACATGACACACTACACACTTACCGGAGGATAGAGATACGTAAAGTACTGGTCATCATAAGAAAGTGCTAGCAGTGGAGATGTCATATTCGCATGTTCTGTCATGCTCTGCATGATTAAGCTATTTCACTCATAAACAAAGTCCTTCGCAAGTACTCTGGTTTCCTTTTGTACGTCCAGTGTGTAACAATCTAACGAGTTTTCCTGAATATTATCAAAATGAAATTATTATCTCTGGACAAAAACGTTTAATTATGCACCGTTCAGTAAACGTAGCCTTGAAAAAAACCTTTATGCATAAGAATTTTAATTCATGGAGTTAACCCTTAAATGAACACTGTACGAAATATGCATTTTAAAAAATCCTCCATATTCCAAGATAACATCAGAAAGTGATCTGGTAGGTTGTCTTCTAAATAAACAAATGAAAAAACACATCCATTACAGAATAATAAACTTCGATTTCTGTTTTGTTGACGTAATTTGTAGGAAGACAACAATTTTTGTACCTATAGCTTAGCAAACAAAACCTGCACATAGAAACAACAAACTAAATATGGCACCGAACAAGACAACGAAGTAGCGGAACGAATTATGAAAGCTTGCGTTTCTGAATACATAGCACGCCATTTTCCCGGTTATGTGAATACATAGAAAAGTGTTTTATATTAATTATAACATAACTAGCTTCCTTTAGAGACAAATATGAAAAAAAAACAGGATTAAGAAACAGATTAAAAATAAAGTTTTATCTGTGAAATATATGGACAAGAGGAGGAAGTACATATTGGGAGACGAAGACAAAAGAGACAGCAGAATCATGCCATAAAACACGTAACATGATGAGAAAAGAGGTGGGAGAGAAAGACAAATAGAAAAAAAGAATAGGACGAGAAAGACATACTGAATGGACAAGGGAAACACTGAGAAGAGAAAGACAAAAGAGGTATAAATACATTTAAAAAAGTAAGCAAAGCGGTCTAAATTCATCTAGTCCGGTGGTTCTCAACCCATGGGACGCGGCCCAAAGGTGGACAGTGACAGGGAGTATTGTGGGCCGCGTTGAAAAAAAAGAGGGAAAAAAGTACATGCAATAAAAAATTATTCCGCATTTTCCACACAGTGCATAGGGGCAGAATGCACAGATGCAAGCCGCAGAACTGTAGGTCGCTTTATTTGTATGTCGGCAGTGCGGCTATAGGAGAAAGGATGGTCCCGACAGCGTTTCTTCCAGCACTGAACAGAAATGTGACGTACAAAAAAAGACGACATCGCTTTTGAAGTTTAAAGATGCCGGTATACTCAAGACATATGACAAAGTTGCAGCCTTTAAGAAGAAACTACGACTTTGGCGCACGCGACTCGAGAACAAATCACAAGATGTTTCACTTGTACTGTAGTTTACAGAGAGCAATGAAATTAATGCCGAGATTCTGGAAGATTCATTGGTGTAATAAAAGGGCATATGACGTCTCTTGCGGAATATTTTGACAAACACTTCACGCCCGAAGACATTAAAGCGTACGATTGGATTCATAATCCTTTTCAGTGTGCGTTCTCTGAATTAACCGATCGTGCACAAGAAGAATTAGCGGACCTGTCTAGTGATCGCACATTACAAATCAAATTTAACGACCCCGCTGTGGATATCTCTTCCTTTTGGTGCACTGTTTCGCTGGAATACCCATTTTTGTCAGCCCTGGCGATGACAGTTCTTCTACCTTTTTCAACAACTTGTTTATGCGAAGTTTCATTTTCTGCATTGATTATCATGAAAACCAAATATCGTTCAAGAATGAACGTGGAGGATGATCTTCGAGTGTGTTTGTCACAAATTCCAGCCAGAATAGTCATGCTATCCAACCAGAAACAGTGCTATCTTTAAGGTAAATGAAAGTTTTGTGTAGTAATGAATATGCAGTTAAACATGTAGAGAAAATATTACATAATGCTTTATAAAATTAGATTTATATCTTGAAAATATAAAGCACTTTATTAGTGAGCCGCAAAAATATTTGACTTTTAAATATGGGTCGTACAGCAAAAGGGTCTGAGAGCCGCTGATCTAGTCAGTATGAACGTTATTCTTTAACACGCAGTCTGATTAGCTGATGTCCGCTCAGAATTCTGGTATGTAATTATACACGCCATTCTTCTTGGCAGGGTCATTCCCTCAGGATACATACGAGGTAACGCTGAAAGCATTTACAGTGTCATGGCTGTGTACTTGTTTGTTTTG
This sequence comes from Achatina immaculata, assembly GCA_009760885.1. Classification (NCBI taxonomy): domain Eukaryota; kingdom Metazoa; phylum Mollusca; class Gastropoda; order Stylommatophora; family Achatinidae; genus Lissachatina; species Lissachatina immaculata. The sequence goes on from CM019706.1 coordinate 33,953,893, forward strand.
TTATACACAGGTGTGTAAAATTGTTTGTTACTCTCTTTATTTAGTCATCTTTATTATCGTAGAAGGTTCTCTAGTGCTTGGTTTAAATTGTTAGCCATTTATAACTAATTCTAGTTCCCATATGAAGTACAGCCGTACATGGAATCCCAAACTGCACCCCTCTAAACGATTTCCAACCCAGGTCCTAACCTTTTCATGTGTGTCCAGTTTGCTATCCCAACTGACTTTTCCTAACATCAAGAAAATCACACACGTAAACTCAGCTCATTCGCTACCAACATCAATGATCACTCATAAACACACATTAATCAATGCAAAAATTAATAAGTTTAATCGCAGAACATGGACGTAACACACATTGCTAGACTGACATAAGGACACAAAAGCTGATTGTTTTCACAAACAAAATAACATAAAACATAAATCAAAGGTGAAAATACTAATGAAGTCAAACACGACAAAAATCCATCCATCACTTCATGTGACACTATTAATAATTCTCGACATCTACTTCAAAGCTCATGGCTTTCTCTTTAAACACAAAAACTATAAACACATTGTGAGTTGATGGTGGTATTATTTTACACAGATTTCAGACCTACTAGAATTCCATTAGCACGGTTAAAAGTGAACACATTTCACATCCACATCACAGTACACCATTAGACATACAATAACATACATATAAAAGTAAACGACATGAGGCGAGTGGGGTAAGGTAGGGTTCGTATCAGTTATACTAATTAATTCCAGATCACAATATCAAAAACTTCAGTAGTATTACACATCCATATATATTGCACGAATACCGCTCCCTCGCGTAACAATACCCCATCGTTAGCCTTGGAACAAGTGCCTGAACTAGCCCTGCATTTTACCACACATTCTGTATCACATGAGCAAAACATACACGGGTAGCCCCGACAGAAAACCAAGAAGTAAGTTGACCCTTTGACCCTCTGAACGGCCTATTTCAAAGAGACAAAGCCAGCCTTCATCACAACTGTCCTGAAACATTCCCAAACATTGTTACATTAAATAACAATAAATTCTGATTCATGGGATAAGTCAGTCAGTCAGTCATTTCCATGTCCCTTGCGGAACTTTGCCTCTCTAACAGCTCTCCTGTAAGCAGATGCCCTGCTGCTGATTCGTCCATTCGTAGATCATCAACAATGTTCTGTAGCCATATTCGCCTTGGTCTTCCTCTTTTTCTTTTCCCCATTATGTACCCTTCCAAGACGGTCTTCTCTAGATTATCATGACGTTTAATGTGTCCAAAATATTTAAGTTTTCTCTCTTTAATCCTCTTTACTAGCCAGCCTTCTTCAATATTAAGTTCATGTAGTATGGATTTATTTGTTCTTTTCTGTGTCCAGGATATTTGAAGAACTTTTCTGTAGCATTTACATTCAAAGGCATTTATGTGTTTATCAGCTGTTTTGTAAGTGTCCAGGTCTCACAGGCATATGATGCGATGGGAAAGATGCATGCCCTTAAAAATCTGCAACTTTGTCGTATATCTTGAGTATACCGGCATCTTTAAACTTCAAAAGCGATGTCGTCTTTTTTTGTACGTCACATTTCTGTTCAGTGCTGGAAGAAACGCTGTCGGGACCATCCTTTCTCCTATAGCCGCACTGCCGACATACAAATAAAGCGACCTACAGTTCTGCGGCTTGCATCTGTGCATTCTGCACCTGTGCACTGCGTGAAAAATGCGGAATAATTTTTTCGGTTCGTCTTGTGGAGCCAGGAGACATGAGAGTAAAGCTACTGCCCCAAAAAAATACAACAGCATAAAACTGCCCAGAAGCAAGAGCTTAAACTAATGCAATGGAATGCTGAGAGTGTCAGTAGTGTTAGAGATGGCTATAGCTAAAAAGGTGAAACTAGAGAACATACTCTTTGCAGGGTAGGTAAGTATATGCTGCATACAGGAAACACACCTAACCAAAGATGCCGCCTTTAAAATCAGAGGCTAACAGTGTTATAGATCAGACCGACAGGACAGAAGAAAAGGAGGAGTACTCACACTTGTTAAGAATAACATCAGCGCATGTCAGGTGAGAGTGTACATGGAAGGAGCCGAATACCAGATGATCCATCTGAAAAGTAGTAATACAGATTTCCACCTCCTTAACTATTACTGTCCTAATGACCGCCCACTTGCTTTAGAAACAATCCCACACAAAGAGAGACTGATGGTCTGTGGTGATTTTAACAGCCATTCCTAGAGCTGGGGCTATGACCACATAGACAAGAGAGGAGAGGAAGTTGAGAGGTGGCAAATGATAATGGACCTCTCCTGATCAACCAGCCAATGGATCCTCCAACATTTTACTCAAGGGCTTGGCATACAACTTCAACACCAGATCTGGCATTCCACTCTCCAGACCTGAAGTGGAACATTACACGAAAAGTTGGAAAACAACTTGAAGGTAGCGACCATCGACCAGTCTTCCTGACAATAGAAAATGAACTCCTTAACATCAGTAGCCCTCTCCTCTGATGGAACTATAAAAAAGCAAACTGGACAATGTATAGACATCGTACAGGTGTCCTGGTGGGACAGCTGTCCATATAAGGTAAATATATTAACATCATAGTGAAGGAATTCAATGCTTGTATCCTTTAGGCCGCGCGCGTAACCATTCCCAGAGGAACTCGTAGGGACTATAAACAATACTGGTCTAGTGAGCTGGGAAAATTCAATGATGACGTGGAAACAGCTCGAAAGCAAGCAGAAGATAGACCGTGCCAGGAACATCACAACAACTACCAATATGCTAAAGCTAAATTTCAGAAAGCCAAGCTGCAAGCCAGACGGGAAAGTTGGAGAGAGAAAACAGAGTCCCTAAACTTTGAAAAGGATGGAAGGAAACTGTGGAAACTAACCTGGGAATGGCAGCAATGGAAAAAACTGTTGGATATTTTCAGTATGTGTTCGAGCACAGGTAAGTTACCTCAAATCTGGAAGCATGGTAAGACTGGTAAAGTCAGGGAAAAGCAGCGATACAGCCTCACTTGTTGCCTATGCAAAACGATGGAACGTATCACTGACCTGATGCTAAAGTGGTACCTAGAAAGTGAAAACAGGCAGGATCTCTCTCAAGAGACTGAGGATGCATTCCAAGACAAAAACCTTGTACTAGCAGCGTGGATAGACCTGAAGAAAGCCTTTGATAAAGTATGGAAAAAAGGTCTGCTGTGGAAACTAAGAAACTGCAATGTGAATGGAAGACTGTACAACTGGATAAAGTCCTATTTACACAATAGAAGAGCTAGAGTAGTAATGGATGGACACAAAAGCCAGAAAGTACTTCTGCGACACGGTGTACCACAAGGAGGAGTTCTTTCACTTACACTATTCCTGGTATTCATTAATGACCTGGTCAAGGAACTTCCCTATGGAATCAAAGCAGCACTGCATGCAGATGATCTGGTCATGTGGTGTACAGATGAATACGCGACAGTTGCTACACAGAGACTCTAAAGAACAGCAGACATCTTGACATCTTGGACAAACAAATGTTGTGTAAGCATCAAGACAGAGAAATCAATTACCACACTGTTCACTCTCTCATCTAAACAGAAAGCGGGTAAGATCTTTGTAAATGAAATATCCTTAAAGGATGACAACCAGCCCACTTACTTAGGAGTGACTCTTGACTCAAAACTGACTTGGAAGCAACACATCAGCAGTGTAGAAGCAAAAGCCAGAGGAAAACTAGCCATATTAAGAAAATTGAGTGGAACCACACGGGGAGCTAGTGAAAGAATCCTCAAGAATGTATATCAGCAAAGTATTCTACCACATTTAGAATATGGCTCAACAGTTTGGTGCACAGCATCAAACACTACGCTACACAATCTAGACAAGGTACAAAATCAGTCACTACGGATTATCATAGGTGCAATGAGGTCCACACCAGTAGTAGAAATGCAGAAAATAGTTGGTGTTCAAGCGCTAAAAGAACGTAGAGACACAAAGGTCATGACCTTGGGAGAGAAACTCCTCAGCTCTGTAAGACATCACCTGAAGGAGAGATTCAATAATTTGGCATTAAGACGGTTTAAAAGAAGCAGCTTCTTGCGTATGCGTAAGCTGATACCTGACCTTCCAAATGTAGTTGCTCCATTATCATCTGTACCAGAGCATACACAATGGAGATAAGCAGATTTTACACAAATAACTATTAAAACTGAAGTGAAAGGTGTGCAGAATAGTAAGATGCAAAGCAGTCATGTAAGATCAACGCCACACTTAGTTTGCTATATGACAAATATCCATTTGACACCTGGATACGTGTGTATACAGATGGATCTGCACATAATGCCATAAAGAATGGAGGGTCAGGATCATATACTGAATTTCCAAACAACACCACTGTCAAGATTTCCATACCTACTGGAAAATACTGCAACAATTATGATGTAGAAGTTAGGGCAATTACTGGCGCGGTTGAAAACCAGAATTGATACATGTCCCATAGTAATTCTCGCAGATGCAAGATCAGTACTGGAAGCTCTTCAATGCAACAAACTACCAAACCTTAAGGATGTCTTGTCAAAAATTGCCTCACAACACAGAGTCACCTTGCAGTGTATTCCCTCCCGCTGTGGGATACCAGGCAATGAGAAAGCTGACCGTCTGACCAAAGAGGGCACTGAAATGGAGCAACCAGACATATCGATCACCTATAATCAGAAGAAAAGTATGATAAAAACCTACAGGAAGCCACAAACACCATCACATTGTGAGTGTCACATGCTAAACAGAAAGGAACAAGTCACCATTTCCCGCCTCCGAACAGGACACAGCCGACTCCGAAGTCATATGTATACAAAGTTTAAGGTTGGTACTACTACTCTTTGTACATGTATACAGGTGTCCCAAACTGTGGAACATATCCTCCAGAAGTGCACCAACTACGAGACACTGTGAACTAATTACTGGCCCAGTCAAACCACCAAAGAATATAAGCTCTACGGTTCCATACATTAATTACACAAAACAGTGAAATTTATCCAATAGACAGGACTGTTGTTATTAAGATATCTCTAGCCTGCGTAGCCAATTCACCTGATGTCATCTCCTCTTGTACAGCCATCAGGATTTCGAAACAGTTCTTCACTTCTAAACCGTATTGTTCTGTTTTTTTGTAAGATGAAAGCAGAGTGGTCCTGATCCCCTAACTGTCTTTTTTTTCTTTATCTTCATGTATGCTATTAATAACTCAAGGTTTATGTCACAATCAGCACCTGGTAAAGTTTTCGCTGATGTTATACTTGATCTCTACCTTTTTTGCACTAAAATGTAATCTATTTCATTCTTGGTTTTCCCATCAGGTGATGTCCATGTGTAAAGTGTTCTGGACATTGTCCAAAAAGTGCATGGGATAAGTATTTATTAGTTTATTATTTTTTTCCGACAGACATGAGTTTTATGTTCACATACGGGCAACAGTCATCCCCCTGGCTGCATTCAGCATCTTCTTCATCACTACAGTAGTGGTCTCCAGGATGTTCTATGTCTGTCCATCTACAACACATAGCAGTTTCCGACTTATCAGTATTTTGCTGTACCCTAAGTTTAGAGTTTCACATATTCATCCGGGTCCTTGCAAAGCTGGTAATAGGCCCGGGCAAGATGGGAAATGTAGAGTCCATTTCAGACTGCTCACGAAATATTCTTTTAATCAATAGTAAATCCCTTTGACTATCACGGGGAGCAGACCCCCTCAAATCATAGTCCGTGCCAGTTGGCGCATCTGACACCTCTTTACTCCGGCCTTTAGATATCTACTTTAAAAGTGTATTTTTTTCTACTTGTAACTCTTAACCTATCACGAACCTTTAACGATTTTAAATTAAAATACACTGGACCCTTAGAAGTCGAACACAGACCATTCCAGGAGGTCGTTTGACTTTCAAATAGTTCGACTTTCGAGTTTAAATCCCCCATAGGAAATAATGTAAACTGAATTAATCCGTTCCAAACCACCAAAACTTACTAATTATAAAACATTTTAAGTATAATATTGGTCATTTAAACATGCATAATAAAGCTAATACACAGTAAATATATATTAACACTTTGAAATTGTTATTAATGACAGTAGAGTACCTTATATTTATCCAATACTTTATTTTTATCCAATACCTTACAAATGTTTTTCTACTTCTTCCACTGCAAGAGATCTTTTACTGGTAAGGGATTTTATTTTTAGTGCAGTGCCAACTCAATCCCGCGACGAAAAAGCAACAGCTCACAAGACCTCTGGGAGTCATGACCCAGAGGGGCCCATCCCCCCTTAGAGTGTTAGGAGTTTAATAGGGCCGAAACACTTGTCGGGGGAGGGGGGGGGAAACTTCCTCTGATGATCTGAAGGAGTTGTGTTGTTTTTCCGCTCTCTACAGTAGAGGGGTCCGTCAGGGGTGCATACTGTCACCCTACTTATTTAACTTGCATACTGAAAATATAATGAGGAATGTTAGAGAAGATGTAGACAAAGAATATTACGATGCCATAACAGTTGGAGGTTATGAAATATCAGAGATTAGATATGCTGATGACACAGTATTGCTGTCCACAACACAAAAAGGAATGGAAAAACTAATTATGTCAGTCCGCAAGAACAGTGAAGAGCAGAACCTCTATCTTAATGAAAGAAAACTAAATTGATGACAACTGACAAAACAAACAAGGCAACTGAAATATGTATCAATGAGGAAAAACTGGAAGAAGTGGATAGTTTTGAATATCTTGGATCGCTACTAACTAATAATGGAGATACAATGAGGGAAATTAAAAAGAGGACATCTATCGCTCTTCAGAAAGTAAAACAAATAAAGAATCTGTGGAGAGGAGCAGACAGAACCATAAAAATAAGATTTTTAAGGGCATGCATCTTTCCCATAGCAACATATGCCTGTGAGACCCGGACACTTAACAAAACAGCTGAGAAACACATAAATGCCTTTGAATGTAAATGCTACAGAAGAGTTCTTCAAATATCGTGGACACAAAAAAGAACAAATATATCTATACTACAAGAGCTTAATATTGAAGAAGGCTGGCTAGTGAAGAGGATTAAAGAGAGAAAACTGAAATATTTTGGACACATTAAACGTCATGATAATTTAGAGAAGACCGTATTGGAAGGATACATAATGGGAAAAAGAAAAAGAGGAAGACCAAGACGAAGATGGCTGCAAGACATCGTTGACGATCTGGAAATGGATGCAACAGCAGCAGGCCACCTTGCTCACAACCGAGAGGCCTACAGGAGTGCTGTTTGGGAGGCAAAGTTCCGCAAGGGACATGCAAATGAATGAATGAATGACAGTAGAGAGTTTCCTGCATATATCCTTGTCGCCACATCAGTCGTCTTAATGGCTTCCTTCTTCTTTATTCTGGTTGCTATTGTCGACTTAGCCAACTCTTATTAAACAGTGATCTCCGATACCCGTGTACCACTTTCCAATTTAGTGACAAGTTCTTTTTTCAGTTCTATCCTGTTCATTATAATCTTCCTCTGAGGCTTTTCAGCATTGGTAGGTGATGATAACTGTCCACAGTTATTTTTGTAAGATCAAAGCTGAGCGGTCTTTTTTATCTTTATATTCATGTCTATACCCATGGTCGATGTCACAGTCGGTACCTGGTAGAGCTTTTGATATACTTAATCTTCACCGTCTTTGCACTAAAATATAATCTATTTGGTTCTTGGTTTTCCCATCAGGTGATATGCATGTGTCAGCTCTTCTTGGATGTTGTCTAAAATGTGTGTTAACGATCATTAGCTCATTTTCCATGCAAAACGCCACTAGATTGTCCCTCGTCTAATTTCTATGTCCTTTTCTAAATTTTCGTTTTCTGCTCTTTCTGTACCAATCTTTGCATTAAAATCCCCCATTATTAATACAATATAATTTTTCCGTACCTGGTCTATCGTCGTTTGCAGTGTGTTAGAAAAGTCTTCTACTTCCTCTTCATCTGCTGCTGATGTAATGCATATATCTGGATAATTGTTACACTTCTAGGGTTGCATTTAAGTCTGGTAGTGAGGATTATATCACTTGCTTGGTTGTAACCTAGTAATGCTTTTGATGTCAATCTGTCTTAGTAAAAAACAACCCATTCTTTCCTCCTAATTCTCCACCAGAGTATATAAAGATACCGTAATTTTCACTCTTGAAGTGTTCTGATTCTTTCCATCAATGTATATTGAAAATATAATGAGGAATGTTAGAGGATATGTAGACAAAGAATGTTACGATGCCATAAAAATTGGAGATTATGAATTACCAGAGATTAGATATGCTGATGACGCAGATGACATTGTCCACAACATAAAAAGGAATTGAAAAACTAATTATGTTAATCCGTAAGAACATTATCTTAATGCAAAGAAAACTAAATTGATGACAACTGACGAAAAATAAGGCAGCTCAAATATATATCAACGAGGGAAAATGGGAAGAACTGGAGAGTTTTGAATATCTTGGATCATTACTACTTATTAATGGAGATACAATGAGGGAAATTAAAAAGACATCTGTCGCTCTTCAGAAAGTAAAACAACTAAAGAAGCTGTGAAGAGGAACAGACAGAACTACAAAAATAATATTATTAAGGGCATGCATCTTTCCCATCGCAACATATGCCTGTGAGATCTGAACACTTAACAAAACAGCTGAGAAACCCATAAATGCGTTTGAATGTAAATGGTACAGAAGGATCCTCTAAATATCACGGATACAAAAAAGAACAAAGATATCTACACTGCAAGAACTTAACAATGAAGTAGGTTGGCTAGTACAGAAGATTAAAGAGAAAAACTGAAATATAACTGTTCAAAAAAAAGAAACGCAACACTACTGTAGTCGTAATGGACACCATATTTCAAACTTTTATCAAAATTTTATTTTACGGAATTAATGTTTCAATCTTGGCGTGAAGAAAATTTAAGACTTTATCAAAGAAATGATGTTCGTCCGTTAAATTTGGTTTGGACCTTTATTCTTCGCAACTGAGGCCTCCGTTTCAGTAAGGTGTATGGCCTACTCTGGCCTTTATCATAGAACGACATCTCCTTGACATGGATCCGATTAGTCGTTGGATTTGTCGGAGATTGGTTGGCGCCATGTCTGGTTGGCAGACTTGTTTGTTGTGTTCATCCCATAAGTGTTCTATTGGATTCATGTCTGATGACACGGATGGCTACGAAATGGTCTGGACGTTGTTGTCACTGAGGAATTTGGTGGTGAGTTGTGCCAGATGAGGTCGAGCGTTATCCTGCTGAAAAATCGACCCTGGTGCAGCCAGAAGTGGAAGGATGTGAGAACGAAAAGTTCAGAGACGTATCGTTGGGGATTCAGGTGTCCTTCAATTTACACCAGGTCACTTCTTCCCATGAAGTTGATTGTACCAGTACACTTCCACCACTATGTGGAGGAGCCTCATCCACAGTCCTGGGTGTAGCGCTCATAGACTGTGGTAAACTCTTCTCCATCTATCTTGTCGCTGGAACAGAAAGAATGATTCATCACTAAACCAAACCCTTCTCCAACCATTCGCAACGGTCCAATGACGATGCTGGTTCGCCCACTGCAGTCGGCTTTGGCGATTCCGGTCCGTAAGAACACGACCTCTGTAGGGTCTTCTAGCCCAAAGACCAGCGTGGTGCACCCGGTTTCTGACCGTTTGATCTGAAATTCGACGAGCTGCTGTCATTGACTGGACTGTTGAGGTCGCAGATGCAAATCGATCCATTAGGTAACGCAGCCGTATGAAGCGGAATTCCGCAGGTGTTATGACTATGGGTCTTCCACCGCGCGGTCGGTCTGTAACTATGCCAGTTTCTTGAAATCGTCTCCAAAGGCAACTAATGGTGCTTCTAACCACATTAAATTGTCTGACCACTACATTTTGTGACTGTCCAGTTTGTAAACGTCCAATGATGATGAGTCGTTGTTCTGTAGTGAGATGAGTCATATTGCGCATCGAATTTTCAAATGAACTGATTCGAGGAGCGTCAATCATTTATAGGCATGGCCTGTTGCGTTCATCCCATAAGTGTTCTAATGGGTTCATGTTTGATAACATGGATGGCTACAGAATGATCTGGACGTTGTTGTCAGCGAGGACAGGGTTTTTTTATATGCCAGACTTTTTTTTATAGGCTTTTAATAACATGGTCAGTGAGTTGTGTGTTCAGTAAGTTTCACGGGATTCTCGTGAACCTGTCATGAGTTATTGTCAAAAATGCTGTTTTGACTAGTGTCGCTTTTCTGTGCTCCTGAATCATCTGCGGAGTACAGTTCAGGTAAGCACGTGATACTGATGTCCAAGTGAACGTTTCAGACAATTTTCCCTTGTCTGATCAGCAAACTTTAGTTTAAATCGAAAATCGTATTTGTTGCGGTTCTTTTTTTAACAGTATATTTTGGACATATTAAACGTTATGATAATTTAGAGAAGACAGTCTTGGAAAGGTACATAATGGGAAAAAAGAGAGGAATACCAAGGCGAAGATGGCTGCAAGACATCGTTGGTGATCTGTGAATGGACGTATCAGTAGCAGGACAGTTTGCTTACAACCGAGAGGCCTACAGGAGAGCTGTTCGGGTGGCACAGTTCCGCAAGGGACATGCAAATGACTGACTAAGCTTTCCTTGGTGCCATTCTCTCTCTCTCTCTCTCTCTCTCTCTCTCTCTCTCTCAGAACATTAAGTGCCCAGGGCACATGGGGCTTCCGCAAGAGTTTTCCACAAATGTCTGTCCTTTGCCTTTTTCCGCTCTTGCCCAGGTGAAGCCTTTTTGCTCACCATCCTCTCTGTTGTTCTTCTCCATGTCTCCTTTGGTTTACCCTTACTTCTGTTTCCCTGTGGTGTCCATCTTAGTGCTAATTTTGGTAGAGAGTTGTCAGTCATTCGGAGCACATGTATAATAGGTTTTGGTGGTCTTGTTCCTGTCTGTACTGTTGGTGTGTACAGTGTGTTAATGGGGCTTTACTTAGGCCGTATCGTATCGTAGTGATCATGTTACGCACGTGAATTGCAAGATATACTTTTATCTTGATCTTCGTGAGTTGAAGTTACTGGACACAGAATTCCAGCTCTCTTTCACTTGCTGGATTAGTTAAACACTGTTCCAGACATACTTCTCATCCAGGTTCTTCAAAACCTCACGCTGACGACAACTGGTACAGATAGTCAAGTAAATCCTGGGTAACGGTGACTTGGAACATTTATTGATGAAAGGATGATAATGATGATGAAAATAAATCTGACTGCTGGCTAGTTATCCCTGCCATGTGGCCAGTCCATTCATACGTACAACTGCAGTACAACTATAACGTTCATATGTTCCAAGAAGACATCACACCGCACAAAAAAAAACGTCCACAAAGTTACACGTTCAAACCAAAAACTGACTCCACGCACTCAGCCTTGCCCCCACAATTCCCTGTCACGTGTTTTGCAGCCCCCGTGACCTTCTCGAAGGATCTCAACAGGAGAAAATTCAAAAAGAAAAACCCATAATAATTCCCTTACTATCAAGCCAACAGTTGTTACACGAATACTGCTATACATGTCCTAACCACCGCCAGCGTCTTTCCTCAATAATTGCTGCCAGTGGTTTCTGCCAACAAGATGTTATTTCTTATGGTGTTTGGCCAAAATATCTTTTTAATTCTTCGTAAACATTTAGTCTGGAAAGAATTCAGCTTGTTTTTTTTATGGTTTTGGTGATTTTCCAGCATTCACTTCCATAGAGTAGTACACTTAGAACATTACTCTTAAATATTCAGATTTTCGTCTTCATTCTTAATTATTTAGATTCCCATATACTCTGCAGCATTGCAAAAGCCTGGTTTGCTCTAGTAAGTCTACTGTTGATATCCTCTATGCTGTCTCCATTTACTACTACTCTACTGCCAAGGTATACAAATTCGTTGACCTCCTCCACTAACTTGCTATCTACTCTGAATACATTTCTGTTGTTCACATTTTGCTTCATTAATTTCGTCTTTCGTACGTTCATCTTTAATCATATGTTGTTTGTATCTGAGTTAGCTTGTTTATTTTATCTTGCATATCTTGTTGTTTGCTTGATAGTAGATTGGTGCCACTATGAATGGGTAATTTTAAAGATAAAATAAAAAAGAAAATCCAAAGAAATCGCAATTAAAATACATTTGGAAAACACAAAAAATTTAGTAAATACTCACCGAACCGACCTCACGTAAGAAGTGACAGTGTGATTCTTTGTTTTCGTTCGTTTGTTTTGTTTGACTTCCGAATTAACTTTTTCGAATTTCAAACTGGATTTTCTTCTATTTTTTTTTGTTTGAGTTTCAAGTTGTTCGAGTTTCAAACTATTCGACTTTCGACGGTTCACTGTAATAAAATTCTTATAGTTTTGTTTCATAATAGGAATTTAATAATTTTAAATATTGTAAATTGCTAAAAATACATGTCACGTCATTTCCTGATTATACATCGTGACCGATATTATTTTATAGTAAAAATGTTGCTGAGTTATTGATGTTGTTTGCCAGGTTAAAAGTTAAATGTCCATGGTTTATTTGTGAAAGTATATTCTCATACTCCTACGTCCTTCCCATGCCGTTAAACGTCACATAGGGCTCGCATGGTAGTTTGCCAAGTTTTCCTGTCTTCGGCGAGTCTTTCAACCTCAGGAAAGGATGTTATGCCCACTAAACTGGCCTCTCTTAACAATGTCCTCTTTAGAGTTTCACGTGGTCGACCGCTTTTTCTTCGGCGTGTTGTGTTATACTTGATAGCTTATTTTCGTATTCTCTGATTGTTTCTTCTCATCACATGACTGACATACGTCCATCTTCTTTTTTCTATCACCCATGAGACAGGTTGTGATTGAGAAAAATCTTTCATTTCGTGTAATCCCATGGTTAAACACTTCACGGTTAATTTATAAACATATTTTATGAGTTAATTGTACAAATATATAAAATATACTGTCTGGTAATTCCTTTAAAAGATACTATTTTAGGAAAATTTAGAAGAAGAAAGGTGTGTTTATAAAGATAGTAACAGTTTGAGAATACAAGGTGTGCAGGCATCCTGAGTAAGTCAAGAAATATTTCTTGCTCAAAATCACTAGGCGACCACTTTTGGGTCAAGAAATAACATTATTATTCGGCTGATGAAAACAACCAGAAATAAAATTATTGTTCGGCTGATGAAAACAACAAGAAATAACATTATTATTCGGCTGATGAAAACAACAAGCAGGTCACAGTTTCAAAAATCAATATCACTGCTAACATTTTACAATGGAACTATGAGTTTGGAACAGAGAGAGCGAGAGATTGTAATGGATTATAGAAGCTTCATAAATTATATAATGGTATAAGTTGACCAAATCACAAACAGGCTGTGTGTGTGTGTGAGAGAGAGAGAGAGAGCGAAAGAGAGGCAGGCAGACAGACACAGACAAACAGAGAGAGAAATAAAGGAAGTTTTTTTTCAAATTATGGTTAAAAATTGTTTTTAAAAAAGGCAAGGAAGGAGTTTCTAGTTATCTAAAATAAAAAAAAAGCTATCATGAATTATATTAAAATAACACAGCACGATAGAGAAAGAAAGGGAGAGAGAGAGAGAGAGAGAGAGAAAGAAAAGGAGAGAGAGAAAGGGAGAGAGAGAGGGAGAGAGAATGTGATGTAGAGGTGAGATCCGGTAAACTTGACGTCAAAGAGAGTGAAAAAGAGAGAGAGAGAGTGAGTGTGTGTGTGTGTGTGTGTGTGTGATGTAGTGATGAGAACCGGTTAACTTGATTCGTCAAAGAGAGAGAGAGAGAGTGTGTGTGTGTGTGATGAGATCCGGTTAACTTGATTCGTCAGAGAGAGAGAGAGAGTGTGTGTGTGTGTGTGATGTAGTGATGAGATCCGGTTAATTTGATTCGTCAAAGAGAGAGAGAGAGAGAGAGTGAGTGAGTGAATGTATGTGTGATTCAGAGATGAGATCCGGTTAACTTGATTCGTCAAAGAGAGAGAGAGAGAGTGAGTGTGTGTGTGTGTGTGATTCAGAGATGAGATCCAGTAAACGTGATTTGTCAAAGAGAGAGAGAGTGTGTGTGTGTGTGATGCAGAGATGAGATCCGGTAAACTTGATTCGTCAAAGAGAGGGAGTGTGCGTGTGTGTGTGTGTGTGTGTGATGTAGAGATGAGATCTGGTAAACTTGATTCGTCAAAGAGAGGGAGAAAGAGAGAGAGAGAGTGTGTGTGTATGTGTGATTCAGAGATGAGATCCGGTTAACTTGATTCGTCAAAGAGAGAGAGAGAGAGTGAGTGTGTGTGTGTGTGTGATTCAGAGATGAGATCCAGTAAACGTGATTTGTCAAAGAGAGAGAGAGAGTGTGTGTGTGATGCAGAGATGAGATCCGGTAAACTTGATTCGTCAAAGAGAGGGAGTGTGCGTGTGTGTGTGTGTGTGTGTGATGTAGAGATGAGATCTGGTAAACTTGATTCGTCAAAGAGAGGGAGAAAGAGAGAGAGAGAGTGTGTGTGTGTGTGATGCAGAGATGAGATCCGGTAAACTTGATTCGTCAAAGAGAGAGAGAGAGAGAGTGTGTGTGTGTGTGTGTGTGTGATGCAGAGATGAGATCCGGTAAACGTGATTTGTCAAAGAGAGAGAGAGAGTGTGTGTGTGTGTGTGTGTGTGATGTAGTGATGAGATCCGGTAAACTTGATTCGTCAAAGAGAGAGAGAGAGAGTGTGTGTGTGTGTGTGATGTAGAGATAAGATCTGGTAAACTTGATTCGTCAAAGAGAGGGAGAGAGAGAGAGAGAGAGAGAGAGTGTGTGTGTGTGTGTGTGTGATGTAGAGATGAGACCTGGTAAACTTGATTCGTCAAAGAGAGGGAGAGAGAGAGTGTGTGTGTGTGTGTGTGTGTGTGATGTAGAGATGAGATCTGGTAAACTTGATTCGTCAAAGAGAGGGAGAGAGAGAGTGTGTGTGTGTGTGCGTGCGTGCGTGCGTGCGTGTGTGTATGTGGTAAACTTGATTTGTGAAACTCCGTAAGATTAATGTTACAATGCAGATTCCCTGAACTTTTGCTTGCTGTCTGCTATGTTTCGTTGCCTGCAAGCACAGACTCGCTACAAATATACGACAGTGCAAATTTTAAATTACAGTTTAAATTACCACATAGTTATTTTACCTATAAATAATACACGGTGCCAGCACATATTCTCTATACATAATTTATTCACTATAATTCTCGTTTCATTAAATCTTTTCAGATTTCTGGAAGCCACATTTCACGACTAGTACTGGTGTACCTGCGTGTTTAATAGGCCTGCTATAGGGACACAAGGAAGGCAAGATAAAAAAAAAAAAATTAGTTGCGCAGTCAACAGCGCCTAATTACAAGATTTTATAGTTGAGTTGACTGAGGTGTATAAAGTTGGATATTATTATTTATATGGCTGGATGTAAATGAGCGTTATATGGCTGGACATTAGGGAGCGTCATTTCCTGATTATTGTTTTATCATTATACAAACTTGGCGAGACATGACCTCTAAACAAGTTAGGCTCGCCCATTTTGAAAACATGAACGAAGACTGACATGTTTTTTTTTAATATAAAAAAAGGTAAAATTCCCATTTTCATGCCAATAAGGCATACGGTATTTTGCCCGTATTTTCCATGACATTCCGCACATGAAAGTGATGCGGTCAGTATCACGCCTGGCCGCTTTACCTTCCCAGATTTCTCTGGTACCCAGTTTTAGAGGCTGGATGAACCCCGGGGCCTTTTTCGATGTGTGCCAGAAAAAAATCCCACAGCTGGGACTGAACCCGGCGCAAACGAATTAGTAAACCGAGCGCCTAACCACTCAGACAACTCTATTTACAGAAGAGAAGAATTACAGTACTGACACAAGATCTGTAAGCGTCTTTCTGTAGCGAAATCATACTGTAGATAATCATCGTTGTAGCGAAATCATACTGTAGATAATCATCGTTGTAGCGAAATCATACTGTAGATAATCATCGTTGTAGCAAATCATACTGTAGATAATCATCGTTGTAGCGAAATCAAACTGTAGATAATCATCGTTGTAGCGAAATCATACTGAAGATAATCATCGTTGTAGAAATCATACTGTAGATAATCATCGTTGTAGCGAAATCATACTGTAGATAATCATCACTATAGCACATACTTCCGGCGTGACGTGCAAGATGGCGGTCGTTTTTAAAACGCTCTCGCCGGCATGCAGAAATCAGCGGAATTCCGCTTGATCTGTTACATATCATGTACCGGGAGTTGGGCATAAGGCTAACAACCTTATCCTGGGACCTATCTAGAGGCAACTCCAGATGGGAAAAAAAAGATATCGTTAAGGAGAGGCCAAGTTAACAGGCATAAAATCCTTTGATGAGGTTGAAAGACTCGCCGAAGACAGGAAAAATTGGCGAACTATGTGACGTTTAACGGCACGGGAAGGATATAAGATAAGATAGCACATACTGTAGATAATCATTGTTGCTGCGAATTCTTTTGGAAGTTTTGTTGTAGCGAACTGACACAACAGCAAAGTTACCGTTTTTAAGAAAGTAATATTATAACTACATAGTTAATGTAGGAATTGTTTTTATTAAAGAAAAGAGTTACCCGTAGCGAGATTTCAAAATTGCAAGTATTAACGTGTAGCGAAACAGTGCTGTAATGTAAATTATGTATCGGGTTTGACTGTAACGAGATTTAATAGTTCCAAAGAAATATTTGTACATCTATTCAATCAGTCAGGAAAAAAATCGATATTCTCTTAGAAGATTTAGAAATCGGACTATAAAAAGACGTTGAAAGATTCCAATTTGTGGTAAATTACAATCATGTTTGTTGAGAACTACACGAGCGCAGGAAAGTGAAAGCAAGGAAAAAGGACGTCCTCGACAAATCTGAGTTTTTCTCTCTGCTTGTAGTTTCTTCTAATTCCTTCATTACCCCCACTTTTGTCTGCTCTCAAGCATTGATAATATAAATGTACTGCGTTCTATAATTGTCTACCTTTTATCTGGACAGACGTGCTGCCCGCAGCAGTGTTTCTGTCTGTCATTCCAGCAGTTTTGCTGTATGCCTATCTGTCTTTCCCCGAAACTGGCCTCCTGTAACTCTGTTGGCTGTATGCCTTTCTGCCAAACTGGCTGCCTATAACGCTGTTTGTCGTCCTGCCAAACTTGCTGTCTGTAACTCTGCCTGTCTGTTTTCTTGCCAAACTCGCTGTCTATAATTGCTTGTCTTCTTATTTCGCACTGTGCTGTCTGTTACTCTGTTTATAGCTCTATAAACAGCCCTATACTTGTTTATAGAACAAGCCTTGTGTACTTTGCTTATGTCCTTCATTATGGAATCTTTTGTTTATATTTCTGAAACCAGGAGCACTCTTGATCAAACTATTTCATGAGACGATATAAAAACAGTGTCAATGTTTCTAAACCACTCACTATCTTCTTACATCTTACATCCTTCCCGTGCCGCTAAACGTCACATATGACCCGCATGGTAGTTCACCAAGATTTTCTGTCCTCGGCGAGTTTTTCAATCTCATCAATGGATGTTATGCACACTGAACTGGCCTCCCTTAACAATATCCTCTATTGAGTTTCACGTGGTCGACTGCTTTTTCTTCGGCCTATTGTGTTCCACTTGTTTTGGTATTCTCTGATTGTTTCTTCTCATCACATGACCGACATATGTCCATCTTCTTTTTCTGACTACCCATGAGACAGGTTGTTGTTTGCTTATCTGTCTTATCGCTGCGTTGTTCTTGAAGTCTTTCCACTTCATACTGAGTATTTTCCTTAGGCATTTGTTTTCAAAAGAGTCTAATTTCTTGTCTATTTCTTTAGTTGTTTTCCAGCTTTCACACATAAACTCACTATGCAACTTATTTCAGGTTCTTTATGTTCATATTTATTTTCATACACGTTCCGGAGCGTTCCGCCATGCTGTGTAGTTTGGAAAGAAGGTTACGCTGCCAAGCGGTCTGTCTTCATTGCTAGACTGATGCTATAGTTTCAATGAAGTTCCAAGCCCTATTATCAATATGTACAAAACAAATGCATGAAAACATAATGTATTAGATTTTTCAACCTTTAGAATGAAAGTTACTTACTTACTTTTACACATACACAATGAGGTGACAGAAGGAAGATGAGAATATACAAAATTTCATATGTTCTTCCTATGTTTCAATCCAGGAGACAAGAACCATGGAAAATTCACAAAACATATTTTTCTAGATAAATGGAGGCAGCATTTTTTTCCACTGCATTAAATTTATTAAAAAGGTTATTCCTGGTAGAACTTGTGAAAGAAATCAAACATCTCGTTTAATGGATAATTTATAAAGTTTGTATGAGCTGATGTACCAAGATATAAGATGTTTGTCAACACATCCACAACTTTTTTCAACAAACGTTTCTCTCTGACTGAAGTTTTCCGATTGGCACCCGTTCATGATGTCCATGGTAGGAAGTCTGATGGAGATCTTTGTAATATTTCTTTGCCGCTGTTACATCGCAAGTCATTTCCCTCTGTGGTGTGTGTGTTTGTGTGTGTGTGTGTTTTAATTGACCATTGTGTGGTTATATTCATGTGTGGCGCGAGGTTTGTTTTTATAACACCTGTGGTTTAGTAGCATGCATGTGAACAGCAGATTTATTTATTACTTCTTTGTTTTTACAAGAGGAGATGCTACATAAAGATAGTCGCACACATACAACTAATGTACAGTGATCTCATCTAATATGTCAATTATCTTGATTGACTGCCAACATATTTTACTCATCATAAGAAAAATTTCCTTTTTTCTTTCTTTCTTGTTTGTTTGTTTCTTTTTTGTTTGTTTGTTTCTCTTTCTTCCTTTCACTCTTGGTGCACCATCCTTTAGATATCTGAATTAGCTGATAATACGCTGTAACGAAAATAATATACGTGTGTGTTACAGAATTTAAAAGCTACTTTACAGTTCACTCATTTCTCAAGTCAGTGCAGTTTTCAAGTTCTGACTATGTTTTTTTCTCTTATGAAAGGAATTTGCTGTTCGTAATTTTTTTACATAGCATTCATGCGAATTTATATGTTATCTTCACTGTCTATTTGTTCGTCCTGTGTGTTTTTGAATGATTAAGGTTCAACTCGAAACGTCACATCTGCGTGCTCGCTAATTAATAAAGCTGTTCCCACTCTACTTTGCCGACATATACTATAAATGTTTTTTTTTTTTGCTCTGTTGTAATATGAACATATTTATGGATAATGTAAAACTGGATTAATTTCGCTAAAACTATAATTACCTCATACAGCACGAAGAATCTCTAATACGTCTATTTTAATTCTATATAATGCACTGCTTAGATAGTTTACCAAATGTACATTTAATCACTTCAACTAATATGACTTGCTCTACAGACCATCTTTCAATTTATCAGGTTTCTAAAATAAATTAAAATCAACAGGAAAAGTGAAACTTAATGGTAGAACAAATTGAAACTCATGTGCTTATTTTCTTTCTCCCCCCACCATCCCCGTATTCTCGTTTACTTATATCAATGAGACTGGTTTTGCGTTATTTTGCTCGCTTTACACACAATTCACTGCTGCATCAAATCACTTAGTTTGGAGATCAAAGTTGGAGTTGGAAGTTGAAGATGAAGCTGAATCAGCTACAGAGTGCCATGTGAAAGACAAATGCATGAATCTATAATAATAAAATGCAGTACCTTCTCTTATGCAAAAGCAATTAATGCAGTTCAGAAAAACTTACAAGCACTTTATGCTGATCTCTCTTTGACCACAAAGTAGTTCGTTTAGGCATACGAATAAAAGATCAGAACAGTGAAAACGTGTATAGAAGATACATTATGTGTTTACAATTATGAATTCTAATTTGCTAAATTTCTCGCACACTTTAAAAATAACACACAGTAGTGGATCAGGCTAAGTAAGCAGTTGTGCTGAGACACACAAAGGAGTCAAATTAAGGCGTGAAAATATGGTGTCAATATACACAGAGTATTCTTTAAGGAGAAAGACGTTGTGAAAACAGTCTGAGCCAGTTTTGACATTGCTGCGCACGAAACTCTGAATGTTGGATGACCGGCTTAAGATATGATGGTTGTGGTATTTTCTGACATCGTTATTCTCGCTTTTGAACGAACCGGAGAGAACAACTTGTGGTATATAAGATGAGGTACACAAAAACAAGCCGTAATATATAAAATGAGATACACAAGAACAAGCTATAAATAGGTACAAAAGAACAAGTCCCAGTATAAAAGCGAGGCAGACAAGTACATGTTGTGGTATATAAGGCGAGGCAGACAAGTACATGTTGTGGTATATAAGGCGAGGCAGACAAGTACATGTTGTGGTATATAAGGCGAGGCAGACAAGTACATGTTGTGGTATATAAGGCGAGGCAGGCAAGTACATGTTGTGGTATATAAGGCGAGGCTGACACGCACATGTGGTGAGGCAGACACGCAAATATTGTGGCATATAATGTGAGGCAGACGAGAACATGTCATGTTATATAAGTTGTAGCAGACAAGCACATGTTGTGGTATATAACGTGGGCAGACAAACACGTGATGTGGTTTATAAAGTGAGGCAGACAAGCACATGTTGTGGCATATAATTTGCAGCAGACAAGCAAAGCAGATGTTGTGGTATATAAGTTCTAGTAGACAAGGACATGTTTTGGTATATAAGTTGTAGCAGACAAGCTCACGTTGTATATAAGTTGTAGCAGACAAGTATATGTTGTGGTATACAAGGTGAGGCAGACAAGCCCATGTTGTGGTATATAATGATGAGGCAGAGTTTTAAATGGTATCATCAAAATATGGCACTTGAAAAAACGCACACTCTTGAGAGGTGGAGCAGAGGAAGGTGGAGATAATAAAAACACGTTGGAAAGGATGAGAGGCTGTAAGATCAAGGTCATCATAAGGTGTAGATGATGATAATGGTAGTAATTAGTTAGGAGGTGCTCACTTCTCAGTTCTGAATGTAACGGTCAGTGTGACCTTTCCCGTAACTGGACGTAAAAATTAGGCTTCACTGCATGTTCCACCACATGAGTTCGTTGACTGCTTTTAATTTTTTACAAACTTTTACACAAAAGAGCGAATTACAGTCGATCTCACGTAAAGTAATGATGGAATATTGATGCATTATGCTTGGCTATATTGTAAGGAGTGGAAAAATAAGCAAGCAGTGACCCGGTTTTGATTGGAAATCCCACTGGCCAGAGACGGCCACGTTTTGAATGGAAATCCCCAGGATTTCGAGTCCGGCCGTGACCAGGATATCTTTGTTGCATATACGATATGTTTAATATGTCAGCTGACCTTGTTACAAACCATTTGGATTAATACTGGAACAAAGGAGGTCACCGTTTGCACAAACACCGATGAAAAGAAGTCAGCCAGAGTTAGATTTTAGCGATTGGGCATGGAAAATTCCACCACGAAAAGGTCAAAGCTCAGCGCCCACGTGCGTGTTACGTCACATCGGACAGAGGCTCCAACAAGTCTGTGCTTTGAAGAAAATTCCTGTGTGAGGAAAACCCCACTGGAATCTCCAGTTAGAGTGAAGCAGTCCTAGGCGGAAGAAATTTGAGTTAGTCTCGGAACAGGCAGGCTGGTCAATAATTCAGTATGGAGAATCACGCATCGTGCTGCAGTGTGAAGATGCACACAGTGTATTAAAAAAAATTTTTTTTGGAAAATGTTTCTACAAATACTCAACCGATAATCTTCGTCTAAAGGCCAAGAACCATGGAGTCTGCTACAAATAGCGACCCCAAACCAGAAGCTGACCCAGTCACCATAGTGACCGAAGCCTTGAGACAATTAAAGCTAACCTTTATCAAGGTTTATCATGCCACATCGATACCTACGATGGCGATCCGCAGACAAACATAAGATATAAACCATGTTTCATCTGTGGTATTCATGGGCACATAGCTCCCCAATGCAGATATGAATCTACACCCGTATCAAACAGAAGTTCATGGAGGAGCATGCAGACTAACCATGAGTATACAACACGCAGATTCACCAGACCACCTGAGGACCGATACAGAACACCACGAGAATCTTCACCAAGATACAGAGTCTATAATCAACAGAGAAAACTCGGAAAACTTCAACAGAGGTATGGTAAACGGTCCACCCCACCTCTACAAGTAGCAACGGGCCGTATCACGGCACCATGTGTAGTAATTATAATTTATAAGGATATTAATATTTTATGTTTGCTTTTACTGACGTGAATTATTATTCAATCTTTTATTCTGTCTGGCCGCCGCCGTACTGAGTGGTGGAAGGATGACTACACCATACGTTCACACCTTACATGTAAATAACAGTAACACGAAACAACAATCCTTTTTTTATAAAATCGCGATCCTTGTATTTACACAATTCTGATCCATAAGGCAACACAAATCAACGAATCCTATGCACATGATGTCCATATAATTATACATTTCCACACGCGTTATTGATTCATAAAAAAGGTTCCTTGAATAATATGATTTCAATCCTGATTACAATCCACATACTAAACTATACACGTCAGCCTCCATCTATCGAATCATCCTTCGTTCACGACTGGTCGCTGGACTTCCACGTGCTCAACTTATCCCCCTTTTCTTCTCTTCTCGTCTTATATACCTGGTCAGCCTGGACTCGAAATCCTGGGGATTTCCATTCAAAACGTGGCCGTCTCTGGCCAGTGGGATTTCCAATCAAAACCGGGTCACTGCTTGCTTATTTTTCTACTCCTTACAATATCTTTGTTCTCATTTTGATGCAATTCCTGTAGGACAGACTCCCGGAGTACTCGACCTTCCTCAAGTGGTTAAATGCAAAATGAAACTTGCCAAGAACATTTAGGACACAAAAGAGAAAAAAACATCAGTGTCTGAGTATCTATCTGTCTATCTATCTGTCTGTCTGTCTGTCTTTACCATCTTGCAGTTGTGTCAACAGATCTATTTACTTAACAGTTTACTTACCAATGAAAATGCCAACCAGTCAACCTACTTACCACCCTACCATTCAAGCAACTACTTACCACTATACCTAACTAAAATCTACTTACTACATTACAAACCAAATCCCCACTCTATCTATCCACCTACTTATCCACCTGTCTGCTTGTATACATACCTAACTACCTGTCTGCTTGCCTTACACATCTGTGTGCTTACTTACATACATACCTACCTACCTGTCTGCTTGCCCATATACATATTTTCCTCTCTGCTTACCTATATGCATACATATAAATATACATACATACATAAATACATACCTGTTTGCTTGCCAATATATACACACCTACCTACTAGTCTGCTTGCCTATATACAAACCTACCTGTCTGCTTGCGTATATACATACCTACCTGTCTGCATTAAATCCGGCGCATCCAACAATCTTACCAACTATAAACCAATATCCATGCTATCGTCATTATCAAAACCACTAGAAAAACACATGCACAAAATAACTCTACGACACATGCAAGAGCACAATTTACTCATAGACAGACAGTCAGGCTTTAGACCAATCGTTCCTGCCACACAGCTCTTACCAAAATGACAGAAAACTGGTTAGTAAACATAAATAACGGCAGACTATGTGGTGCCATTTTTGTCGACATTAAAATGCCATTTGATATGACTGACCATGCCATTCTTGTTTTAAAAAATAAAGACTTATAGGCTGCACCTAATAAAATTAATTGCTTCATTTCTTTCAGACAGACACAGGTAGTATTCTTCAACAATTCTCTATCAAATTCTGCTATAGTTCACATTAATGTTCCGCAAGGTTCTATTCTAGGCCCGTTGCTCTTTGCTATATAATGATCTTCCACTTCATCTTAAACACTCTTCTTGTGACCTTCTTGCACGGTCTACACCAGTGACTACGACTGTATTAACCTAGAACCAACTCTGGGTCGAGTTAAACAATCTAATTAAATGGAGCAACAACAACGGCATGATTATAAATACTGATACAACAAAATCAATGGTCATAACAACAAGACAGAAACTACAAAACGCAACCAAAACACTTCGGCTCTGTACGGAAATATCACAGAGAGAAAACGTTCGCGAAAACCAAACACTAGGTCTTACTACTGACCAACATCTGACCTTGAACTCCCATGTGCAAAGTCTAACAAAGCTCATCGTGCAAAAAGTATACTAGTTAGCCAAAATTAAGAACTTCATCGATGAAGACACAACGAAGACACACTACATATCACATGTACAAACACATTTAAACTACTGTTCAACAATCTGGGATGGTTGCTCAGTGTCAAATACAAAGAGGGTTTACTCACTTTAAAAGCAGCAGTAAAGCTTAATAGTGACAGAGATCAAGCACAAACAACTAACCAGCACAAAAGTATCAGGATACTGCCTCTTAGGAACAGGTTCCTCTTCAACAAAGCCAAGTTAGTACATCAAATTCTTTCATAGCGTGCTCCGCCTTATCTATGGAACGTATTTAAATTTAGTTCAAAGTGTAACCAACGCTTAAACATGTCTTCCAAAATCTAGACTTGATATTTACAAGAAAAGCTTTACTTATTCTGCTGCTTATCTTTGGAATACCCTCCCATCCTGTATAAAAAAATATAAACCTCCTTCCTACAACTACAAACTTTTCCAATATCTATGTGACGTCTCCTACATGCCTCCATGATTCATAAAACTTAAAAGTTATTGTAGACTGCTCTTACAGACATCGAATTCAGTTAATTGTTTATATTGAATAGTACCAAAATTTTGTTTGTTAGATCATTCATTTATATAGTTACTTTCTGTACTGAGTGCTTGGATAAGAGCGAAACATAAATGTTATATTTTATGTCTCTCAGTTTTCTAATGTTAGTTATGTTGGTTATATGAGCAGCATATCTGTAGAATGCCTGAACAGAGTGAAAGTTCTGTCATAAAGGGCAGAATGTCAGAAGCGCCTGCGTGCCCAATTCTTAATCCTTTGGAAACAAAGATCAGTCAGTCAATCTGTCTGTTTACAAGCCTACCTATCTGTTCGCTTGCCTACATATTGCCTAAATATCTACCAACCTACCTACCAAATACATACTTGTCTGCTTGCCTGAACACCTACCTACCTGTCCCCTTGCCTATATATCCACGTTCCTACATATTTACCTATCTACTTGTCTCTTCGCTAAATACCCACATACCTACCTACTTACCTATATACCTACCTACCTGTCTCCTTGTCTATATATCCACGTACCTACATACTTACCTACCTACCTTTCTCCTCGCCTGCATACTCACATACCTACCTACCTGTCTACCTACCGACATACATATATACCTGTCTGCTCTGTATAAACTCATGTACACTGACTAATATCTGCTGGATGACAGGCAAACATGCAGACAGAAACACCAACAGTTTGTGACCAAACATCAACTTACGGCTCAACTGGATGACGAACTCCCCAGACAGGAGCTCTCTGGCCTTACCAATATCCTTTCATGTGAATAGGCAAACGGACAAAAACAAAATTCCAGCATAAAGCACCAAGACAGAAAGAGAGAGAAAGAAAGAAAGAGATTGAAAGAGAGAGAAAGAAAGAGAGAGAATGAAAGAGAAAGAAAGAAAGAGAGAGAATGAAAGAGAGAGGGTGGGAAAGAGAAAGAGAGAGAATGAAAGAGAGAGTTGGAAAGAGAAAAAAGAGAGGACACGAGAGAGCGAGAGAGAGAAAGAATGGAAGAAAAAACGTATTGGATGAGACTATGCTAGAATAAAAGTAAAGTTCCTTCTGCGGTGATAAAGCGGTGTCCTTGAAACAATTCAAAATCTTACAGGTTTTCTCACCACCAATATCGCCGCTTACATATACATAGTTCACACATAACTACGTACCGATTAGAAAAGAATGATAAAGAATGATTACACTGTATTCAGTGTAAATATGGCCAGCAAGATAAGAGACTGTTCGCCAGCCATATTTTTATACTCATGTTTGTAGTGCGCTGAAGTTTTGAAACGTCTTAATAATGCAATATTTCTATATTTTACATGATTTCAAATATCTTAAGGTTACAATATTAGCACATCAAATACCTTAATCTTAAGTTATTAGTACATAAAATATCTTAAGCTTACGTTATTAGCACATCAAATATATTAAGTTATTCTCACACCACATTTATGACGTTTACATTATGAAAATACATCATGTACATAAAAACAGAAGAAAGGTGCTATGTTCCATTGTAACATAAAGAGAATATAATTTTAATAGTTAGGATAATACCATTTCCTACTCTTGGACTCTTGAAAAGATAAATTTTATTTACCTGTTAGAAGGAGAGTGCTTTGAAGAAACACAATCACTTATCTAAATCACTTATCAAATATACACATTTGTTGAACAATGCTGTTCAGGGCAAAAATTAAATTGTACCGAACTATTTTAATTGATCGCCAATTCTTTTCAGCAAGAAATGCTCATAATTTCTTGACTACACCAAGAGCTCTTTTGCTTTCATCGCCAAGTAAAGATGAATATCAAAGCGTCGTTAATGAAAAATAATTCAGCAAACATTTTCAGTATTTTGGAAAAATCATCGAGATAAACAGCACTCATCCATTTTCCTAGTTTTTTTTAAAATCTCATTTTAAGATTTTAAATGAACTCTTCAAAACACATGAGCGTGTAAAGTATAAAGTTTGCTCTAAACTTACACTGCTGGCGAGATTCTTCAAATGCCGCGCGTGTAGTGAAGCTCCTCCCGGTCAAGGAAGAAATGCGGAAAAGAAATAAAGGCTGCTGTGCGTTGCCGATGGGAAAGGTGGTGGAAAGGATAAAGTGAAGTTTAATCGGTATGTCCAGTAGTATTGCTACGAGAGTTATACATACCACGGCACCTCTGCTCTAGAGGCCGGCCACGTCCGAAATACACCTACACTGATGAAATATGCCTAAACCGGCACACACCAGGGGTGGAACTTGATGGCTAGACATGTCATGCCACCTCCGCTCTAGAGGTCGGTCACGCCTGATATACACCAATACTGGTGAATTTTGCCTAAACCGGCTCACACCAGGGGTGAATCTTGAAGGCTATGCATGTCACAGTACCTCTGCTCTAGAGGTCGGTCACGTCCCAAACACGCCCATACTGGGATAATATGCCTAAACCGGCTCAACCCAGGGGTGGAAGTCACTAGTGGCGAGGATTCGTCCTCCTGGACAAAAGCTCCATCCTGGTCACAACTAGGAAGGGTAGCGGCCACGACCGCAAAATGCTGAAGTCGGAGACACTGGACCAAGGAAGTCTAGATAGGCAACCACCTCTCACCCGACGGGGATGTTTGCGTATGCTAATCACGCTGAGGTTTTCTGGTGAGAAAGTCCAACTCTGGAATGGATGGGCAACCACCTCTCACCCGGCGGTGATACACTGGTATATCAAAACACGTCGAGGTTTTCCGGTGAGAAGGTCCAACTCTGGCCTGGGTGGGCTACCGCCTCTCACCCAGCGGGGATGCACTGATATCCTAAACATGTCGAGGTCTTCCGGTGAGAAAGTCCAACCCTAGACTAAACTGGTGCAATTAAAACCACGGTGTCACGCAATCCCGCTTCTGAGACCCACCAAGAATACAAGCTAAAGCCCTGTGATACTCTGAACCCCTTGTGATCCTCACGTGGATCTCGTGTGGTCCTTTCGGGGACCACACAGGAGACCACAGGACCTAACGAGGACCACAGGCGTAAATTCAGTAGGATCACAGTGCGGTTTTGGTGGTAGAAGCGAACGAAGAAGAAGAAGCTCTAAACTAAATGTCTGCACTTCTACAGATAGATGTTCTGTTAAAGTTGCCGTATTTGCCAGGAATTATGCCACAGAAATATTCTGTGTCTACGATCTTCAAACAAAATATTTTCACGTATCTTATCACAGCAAGTAGTAAGTGTGACATCACTCCCATGAAGTCTCAAGTCAAATCTAAATTCCTTTGTCGGCAGTTTCAAGACCGTAAGACAAAATATTAAGAGTGACAGTCGCCGGACAGGCGCATAAGCACCAAAGCAGATAAACTGCAGTATCTAATGAGCGATTATTAGTTGTGAAAACTGAAACAAAAAAACTGAACAGAAATAATCTCTCTCTCTCTCTCTCTCTCTGAACCTTAAGTGCCCAGGGCACATGGGGCTTCCACAAGAGTTTTCCACAAATGCCTGTCCTTTGCCTTTTTTCCCGCTCTTGCCCAGGTGAAGCCTTTTTGCTCAGCATCCTCTCTGTTGTTCTTCTCCATGTCTCCTTTGGTTTACCCTTACTTCTGTTCCCCTGTGGTGTCCATCTTAGTGCTATTTTTGGTAGTGAGTTGTCAGTCATTCAAAGCACATATCCCAACCATCGCCAGCATCTTTCCTCAATAATTGTGGCTTCAACTGTATTTCTGTCAACATGATGTTATTTCTTATGGTGTTTGGCCAAAATATTCTTCTAATTCTTTGGAAACATTTAGTCTGGAAAGAATTTAGCTTGTTTAACAGAAATAATGCATAATGTATATTCCAGGCTGAAATACACAGGAAGCCTACTTACATTACTTGACTGATTCGAGCACTTTTTGATCGATTAGAGTCTACCAGTACATATATGATAAGAAGTACTGAAATAACACTATATTTCATGGGGAAAAAGGTTAACAGAACAATTAGATTTGGACATTAATAAACAAATGTTTTTATCGGTCCACAGACGTTTGTTATCAAATATAAAGAGAAAACGTCATTATTTTTTATTCCTTCCACATGTTGACCCAAAACAAATTGGCAGAGGATCTGTCATTCTCTTTTAGCAGTAGGAATTTGTTTACAATAATTACTAAAATTATATTTTTTCAATAGCGAGACATATTCTCTTATGTAATCATAAACAGAAGAAAACAAGGCCATACTGCAAGTTTACGTAATTAAGAAGCTTGAAAGTATAGATCGATGACAGTGTGTGTAGCAAATCCTGATATTGCCTGGCCAAGGATAACATCGCAAGCTGCGTGTGGCAGGTTCGTTCATACTGGACTGGTTTAGAAATATACTCAAAGAAACGTACGGACTGATAATGAAACGTAGTGACTGACAAATAAACGTAATGACTAACAGAGCAAAGTAGTGACTGATAAAGAAATGTAATAACTGATAAAGAAACGTAGTGACTGACAAAGAAACGTAGGGGTTGACAAAGAAACGTAGTAAATGATAAAAAATCGTAGTGACTGATAAATAAATGTAGTGACTGATAAAAATCGTATTGACTGATAAATAAATGTAGTGACTAATAAAGAAACGTAGCTAGGAAAGGAAAAATAAAAGTTCAGTTGTGAAGATGTTGTAGGAAATAACATCTGGTAATTTGTTGGTGAAAGTCCACATCATGAGTGTAGTGTCCACATCATAGTAGGAGTTCCACTTGGAGAAGAAAGGTGTACGATAAAGGGATCTCATGGTTATAAAACTAAGGGATTGTAGTTGATAATCTGACTACATTGTTCTGCAAGGAAGTTCAGGTGGAATGTTCATAATATTTGCGTTGTCTTCTATGAATCTGAAAAAAAAAGTTTCATTTTTAAAAATTGTCATGAACGTCTTA
Organism: Achatina immaculata; assembly: GCA_009760885.1. Taxonomy (NCBI): domain Eukaryota; kingdom Metazoa; phylum Mollusca; class Gastropoda; order Stylommatophora; family Achatinidae; genus Lissachatina; species Lissachatina immaculata. Next base: position 33,983,634 of record CM019706.1, read on the forward strand.
CTACAGACGCTTCTCGTGTGCAATTTGATATGAAGAAGCAAGGGCAGTAAAGGATGGATATGAAAGCAAGACTGAGTAGGAGCACATATCAAGATATGCTTGAGAAGAGTGAGCAAATTTAAAACATGACTGAGAAGAACACAATAAAACATGAATGAGAGGTAAAATATGAATGAAATACGCCCAAATGAAAAATACGTTTGAGAAGAGCGAGAAGTAAAATATGAGTGAACAGTGCAAACACTAAATGTACGTAACCCAAAACAGCGGATGAAATGAGCGGAACGTATGAAATTAGGAATTATTTCTGGCACAAAATCTGAGAGAGATCAAAACGAAAAACATAAGATAACATGGCTAGGGAATCTTTCTCTGATCAGCTAACAGAAAACTCTTTAGTACAAGAGAATATGGCAGTCAGTCAGTAATTTGTATGTCCCTTGCGGTTGTAACCAAGATGCCTTGCTGCTGCATCCATTCGCAGATCGCCAACGATGTCTTGCAACCATCTTCGCCTTACTCCATTAAACCCTTTTTAACAGAATCAAAAGCAACCTTCTTCAATACTTCACTATTTCAGCTGGTCCCGTGACCTGGCGCATACTATTTCAGATGTCCTTCTGTTCTTTCACAACAATCCTGTATGTATTGTGTGTTCCTTTTTGTCTTTTCTTTTATTTCTTTTTATTTCTCTTGTTAAAGTATCCTTACCATTATTATTCATCATTTCTCATTTCGTCGTCATTTCTTTATGTTGTTTTATTAGTTCTAATAAGAAGGACCTGTTGTAATCTATTCATTCTTTTGTGTTTTATTTACTGAAACTATATCTTTATCTGCTGTTATTATGATATCTCTGGATTGCGTAGCCAATTCATCTGGTGTCATCTCCTCCTGCACAGCCATCAGTATCTCGAAACGGTTCTTCACTTCTATACCGTATTGTTCTGGTATTTCTGTAAGATCAAAGCGGAGTGACCTTGGTCCCATAACTGTATTTTTATCTTTATATTCATGTCTGCTATTATAACTCAAGGTACATGTCACAATCAGCACCTGGTAGAGTTTTTGCTGATGTTATACTTGATCTCCACCTTCTTTGCTTTAAAATGTAATGTGTTTGACTCTTGGTTTTACCATCAGGTGATGTCCATGTGTAAAGTCTTCTTGATGTTGTCTAAAAAGTGTGTTATCGACAAATATCTCATTTTCCATGCAAAACGCCACTCTCAAATGAGGAAAGAGCGGGCGCATATGACATCACACTTGCAGTATGAGGATGGAAATCAAAGCGGTCAATGCTGCAGTCGTATGGCTGGTTGAACATCAAGTAGAGGGTGCTGTCACAGTGTCATGCTCCGTAAGATCGACAAAAGTATGCTTCGCAGGGAGCGGACCAACCTTCTCGCACACTCTTTAGTTGCATGCCTCACATGGTCTACTGTCCTGGGCATGTTAAGACAATCTCCATCTGTGAACGGAAGCGACAAACCCACAGTTATCGCGTAAACAGGGACAATTAGTATTTCACACTTTGAATGGCTACTGGAAAGAGCGGTGATGTTTACCTTTTAAGATCACTCATTCAGTTCCATTTATCTATGTGTTTTTGAATGTTCTTTGCATACCACGAGGTTCTTGTCTACTTTTCTAAATACTGGTTATCTACATAATTTTACACTCAGTGTTCAACAAGGCAGTTGTCCTTGTGTTAATATATTCTGTATGTGTTTTTATACTGTCAAATACTGTGCATCTGTGATTGATCTGACTGTGCTTATTGAATAAATCTGTCTCTATGCATGTCTGCGTATTATGTTTGCCTATATCTGTCTTATTAGCTCTTTGTGGTACCTAATCTTATTTTGTGTCATGCAATATTTGTTTCACATCTTGTGTTTTACTGTCTAGTCTTCGCGTTTAGCTCACATTAAATGCCGTATGCTGCCATAAAGAAATTTTGTCTTTTATTTCCTTCTATTCAAGGTTCATTTCTTTTGTGAACTGTATACAATTTCTTGAATCTAAGCCAATTGTTTTCTAGTTACCTATTTCTTGTCTGCTCCTGAATTAAAAATTTTGGTACATCTTAAGTTGGTTTACTTCCTGCTCTCTTATCGCCTTACAGCAACCCACTCATTTGTGTGAGAACTAACTTCCTCTTCGTTATTAACTCCATTAAACAATCCTATAATATATGAATATATTATCATCTTGAGATGGAAAAATGACTAAAATCGCTGGAGAAAAAACAATAGAAATAACTCATGGTTACATTAGCTTTGCACGAAGCAAGACCTAAAAAGGCTACTTTCTTACCATGACTATCTAGTGAACGTAATAAGCAAACATCTTGGGAGTTCTAGACTCCATCGATCTGAATGACAGTCATTCTCGGAAGGCTGTACGCCACTCCCTATTCACTTCAAAAGTCATTATGATAGTCTGGTTATTTGGATTTCATCAACAGTAACAAATCAGCTCTGTAGAAGAGTAGTCTATCTAGGAGATTTGTCTATAATGTTATTTGGGTTGCAAAATAAATAAAATATCCTAGAAATCCGGGCACAGTTTTCTACAACTCGTATGTAGCGAGTTTTATTTGTAAAGATATCCCAGAGGTGGCAAGATTTGTGAGTGAGAGCGATTTACAAAAAACTAGCACAGATAGTATTGATATTACATGAGAGCGACTGCATTTGCTGATGATGCAGGCAGCCGGGGAATGCAAATAAACACTAACAGAACGAAAAATGACAGACTGTGATGGCAATAGCTTCCAGATTTTCAGCATTTCAGGATTTAGCAGACATTGTTCATCACATGATAGCTGACCCTACATTTCAGATATTGTTCAGACACAAGTTTCAACAGAAAACTCATCCATGTTGTAATGCTGCATGAAAAAAGTAAAGGTCGACTTTTAATTTTATTTTGGAAATTACATGGTGCGGCAGAGAAACCTGACAGCTTTCAGTTGGTTGTGTATTGAAAACCGTTAGATTTCTCTGCCGGACCCTATATCAGTTAATCATACAATAATCTTTATTTAATATTAATCAAATGATCAGAGAATCCCAAAACAAGCTATCAAGTGGAACACAACAGGCCGAAGAAAAAGAGGCAGACCGCGTGAAACTCTGAAGAGGACATTATTAAGAGAAAAATTGGCGAACTACTTTGCGACCCCTATGTGACGTTTAACAGCACGGGAAGGATATAAGATATTATAAGAATATTAATCAGCTTTATAGCAAAATTAACTTCCTCTTCGCTATTTCCAGACTGTCACCTTGTCTTTTTATTCTATGGATACCAGCTATGAGTATCAGTGCTCATACACTTAAGCTGCACAGCGTAAGCAGTCAATGTAGACATAAAATGTGATCGATAAATATGTAAAACTTGGTGGACGTACCTAGGCCTTATTTATCTCTACGAGGACACATGGTTGTGTCCACAAGGGGGTTAAAACTTGTGCCACAGAGTCACGTGGAAATCTTACGCTGGTTTTTGAGGATATCGATTTAAATAAGAATTCTCTGAAAAGGAATGAATGCAAAAATGCTTTGACTAACTGTTGGTGGCTCAGAAGGCGTTTGTGTCATCTTTTTGCGCTCTTCAACAGTTAATGTACGCCTGAAAATTTTCCTTAAATTAACTAAATGAGGAAACAAAACTGAGTCAGCTCGGCGATAGCTAGCATGTGGCAAGCCACATTTGGCAGTAAAATAATGAAAGGATTATGAATTAGGCATCATCATCTTATATCTTACATCCTTCCCGTGCAGTTAAACGTCACACAGGGCCCGCATGATAGTTCGCCAAGATGTCCTGTCTTCGGCGAGTTTTTCGATCTCATCAAGGGATATTATGCCCACTAAATTGGCTTCTCTTAACAATGTACTCTAAAGAGTAAGAAAAATAGGTCGACCACGTGAAACTCTTTAGAGTTTCACGTGGTCGACCTATTTTTCTTCCGCCTGTTTGTGTTCCATTCGATAGCTTGTTTAGGTATTCTCTGATTGTCTCTTCTCATCTCATGACCGACATATATCCATCTTCTTTTTCTGATCACCCATGAGACAGGTTGTTGTTTGCTCATTTGTCATCATACCTGTCACATAAAAAAACTGGACCTATTGCATGTGCATTAACATAAGTAGATTCTAATACATGTATAATATATGTATAAAGCGAAGATGCCTGCAAGACATCGTTGATGATATGCGAATGGATGCATCAGCAGCAGGGCATCTTGCTTACAACCGAGAGGCCTACAGAAAAGGTGTTAGGGAGGCAAAGTTCCGCAAGGGACATGCAAATGACTGACTGACTGTATATTAAACTAAGAAGACTGCAGAATATGTAATTAATGCCAACAGATTTTAGTGCATATATATATACACATGGAGATTCTAATATATGTACAGTAACAAAAAGATACATTCAGTACAAGTATTAATTGCCAGAATATTCTAATATATGATTATGAACACTAGGAGAATCTAATAAATGAACATTAAAACAAGGGGTTTTTGTATGCTTACTTTGACGCCAGTGAAAAACAAATTATACCTATATCCACAACAGGAGAGGAAAAGCAACGAAATAATTTCAGTAAATAATCTATAATGGTTTTAAACAGCTTTACTACTCCAGAATTTAAAATACTATACTGGTAACTGTAGACTTCAGCCACTTGTTATGATGTGCACTTCAGTACACAGAAGAAAGCTGCGCCTGTTTTTAGAACACCTATTTAACATGTATAGAATATGCCATACAAATAGAACGAATGAACGAACGACTAACTAATCACCACCACCACCACCACCACCACAGATACACCAACATCTACATGAAACATTTCAGCAATTACTGAATGCATCTCAGAATTTTCTGCATGATTACGGCATCCAGTCAACTCAGCACTTAAACCTAGTATTCATTCATTCAACCATTTGCATGTCCCTTGCGGAACTTTGCCTCTCTTACAGCACTCCTGTAGGCCTCTCGGTTGTGAGCAAGATGGCCTGCTGCTGATGCATCCATTTGCAGATCATCAATGATGTCTTGCAGCCATCTTCGCCTTGGTCTTCCTCTCTTTCTTTTTCCCATTATTACCCTTCCAAGACGGATCTTATCCAGATTATCATGACGTTTAGTGTGTCCAAAATATTAAAGTTTTCTCTCTTTATTCCTCTTTAATAGCCAGCCTTCTTCAACATTAAGTTCTTGTAGTATGGATATATTTGTTGTTTTTTGTGTCCATGATATTTGAAGAACTCTTCTGTAGCATTTACATGCAAAGTCACTTATGCGTTTCTCAGTTGTTTTGTTAAGTGTCCAGGTCTCACATGCATATGTTGCGATGGGAAAGATGCATGACCTTAAAAATCTTATTTTTGTAGTTCTGTCTGCTCTTCTCCACAAATTTTTTAGTTGGTTTACTTTCTGAAGAGTGTTAGATGTCCTCCTTTTAATTTCCCTCATTGCATCTCCTCTACTAGTTAGTAGTGATCCAAGATATTCAAAACTCTCCACTTCTTCCAGTTATTCCTCATTGATACTTATTTCAGCTGCCTTGTTTGTTTTGTCAGTTGTCATCAGTTTAGTTTCCTTTGCATTAAGATAGAGGTTTTGTTCTTCACTGTTCTTACAGACTGACATATTAGTTTTTCCATTCCTTTTTGTGTTGTGGACAGTAATACTGTGTCATCAGAACATCTAATCCTTGGTATTTCATAACCTCCAATTGTTATGGCATCATAATATTCTTTGTCTACATCTTCTCTAACATTCCTCATTATATTTTCAGTATACAAGTTAGGTTCTAAGGACTGCTATTGTCGGAGGTGGAGTGGAGAATTCGATCTCCACTCCAACGGCGCGCGTCTCACACAGCCTCTGGTAGTCAAGTCCAGCTCCTGGCCTTCCCGTGGCAGAACTGTTTAAACTGACAGGAGAAGGGGCGAGGGCGAATATCTGGCGTCTGAAAACCAGATACTTAGGGTAGATGAGTGGCACGTTTGGTAGCTCATCTACCGCTGTTGGCGATATTCTTCAGCTGCTGTGCGTTGAGCGGTGCTCCTCCTGGCCAATGAAGAAAGGTGCAAATGGGGTTGCCGCTCAGCACCACTGCGGAAAAGGTGGTAGAAATGATAAAGCGAAGCAAACAGTCAAATCATGGCACCTCTGGTCTGGAGGTCGGCCACGTCCTGAGTGCAGTCATACAGGGTGAAATACAAGAACCGGCTTGTCCCAGAGGTTAAGACACTGCTGGCAAGGCTCTTCGAATGCCGCGCGTGGAGTGAAGCTGCTCCCAGTTAAGAAAGGAAATGTGGAAAAGAAATAACGGTTGCTGTGCGGCGCCGACGTGAAAAGGTGGTGGAAAGGATAATGTGAAATTTAATCGGTATGTCCAGTAGTATCATTGCGAGAACTACACATATCACGGTGCCTCTGCTCTAGAGGCCGGCCATGTCCGAAATACACCTACACTGGTGAAATTGCCTAAACCGGCACACACCAGGGATGGAACTTGATGGCTAGACATGTCATGCCACCTCCGCTCTAGAGGTCGGTCATGCCTGATATACACCCATACTGGTGAATTATGCCTAAACCGGCTCACACCAGGGGTGAATCTTGAAGGCTACGCATGTCAGCTCTAGAGGTCGGTCGCGTCCCAAACACACCCATACTGGGATAATATGCCTAAACCGGCTCAACCCAGGGGTGGAAGTCACTAGTGGCGAGGATTCGTCCTCCTGGACAAAAACTCCATCCTGGTCACAACCACAAAATGCTGAAGTCGGAGACACTGGACCAGGTCAGTCTAGATAGGCAACCACCTCTCACCCGACGGGGATGTTTGTGTATCCTAACCACGCTGAGGTTTTCTGGTGAGAAAGTCCAACTCTGGACTGGATGGGCAACCACCTCTCACCCGGCGGTGATACATGGGTATCTCAAAACACGTCGAGGTTTTCCGGTGAGAAAGTCCAACTCTAGACTAAACTGGTGCAACGAAAACCACGGTGTCACGCAATCCCGCTTCCGGGACCCACCAAGAATACAGGCTAAAGCACTGCGATACTCTGAACCCCTTGTGGTCCTCTCGGGGATCTCATGTGGTCCTTTCGGGGACCACACAGGAGACCACAGGACCTAACGAGGACCACAGGTGTAAATTCAGTAGGATCACAGTGCGGTCTTGGTGGTAGAAGCGAACGAAGAAGAAGAAGTATACAAGTTAAATAAGTAAGGTGACAATATGCACCCCTGATGGACCCCTTGTTTTATGTCAAACCAACTTGTTGTTTCACCATTTATTCTTACTGTTGCTTCTGGGTCTAGATACAGCAGTGATGTTAATTGTATCAAATGTGTTGGAAATCCCATTTTTTCCATTATTTCCCATAGTTTCTGGTGTTGTACACAATCAAATGGCTTTGAGTAGTCTATAAAGGCTAAATATAGATTCACATTAAACTCTCTGAATTTCTCTATTATTAATCTTATATTGAATATATGATCTCTTGATCCTCTTCCATGCCTGAAACCAGCTTGGACTATACTGACTTCTTCTTCTATTTTCTTTCGAAGTCTACTCATTATGATTTTTAACAGAATTTTACTGGCACGACTAATCAGGGCAACGGTTCTCTAGTTTGTGCATAATTTCAGGTTACCCTTTTTGGCAGTGGTATGAATATAGTTCTTTTCCATTCTTTTGGCCAACTACCTGAATGCCATATCTTTTTACATCGTGCCTGATAGATTGGTGCACATTCCTTTCCTCCTGCCTTAATAAGTTCAGCTGTTGTCTCATCACATCCTGGTGATTTACCATTTTTCAGATTCTTTATTGCCCATAAAACTTCTTCTATTGTCGGTTCGGGTTCTTTCTCCTCCAATAATAATTCACACTGTAGATTTCTGCTTTCACAGTCAGTTGTTTCATACATTCCTCTGCAATATTCCTTCCATCTTTCTAGAATTTCCGCTGTCTCTGTCAAGGTATTCCCCATCTCATCACAAATTACACTTACCTAGTATACAGTATTATAATTACACCTTTGACGTCACAGTAGAGCAGCTGTTGATTTGATTCCGGTTTCACTCTCTTCTTGTAATAACCTTCTCCTCCTGCTCCTAGCGTCCTCTAACATTATGATCCCACTCCCGACCTCCTCATCCCATTGCTAGTCCACGTCATACACATCTCCTACCCCTTTAACCCCAAATTTGTTTCTGTGTTATCTCCCTTATTTTAATTTTATTTACTTATTTATTTTAAAGAATAAAGCAGTTGTAAATGCTCATCCTTTATTCATTTAAAGCATAAGTACAGTACAAGTTTTAATTTGTCCGTCACTCTCATAGGATAAAATAAATTATGAACCTAGAGACACATGTAAAACTTCTTAGTCCCAACACAGAATCATATATTTGTATTGTTTTTTCTGTAGTTGAACTTAGCAGGATGAATATAATTTTTCTCTCCCTCTTCCTTTTTTTTCCCTCCATTCACTTTCATTTTCTCTTTGCACTAGTTTTACTGCTCTTTAATATCTCTGCATGGTCCAGTCTTTAGACTGCCACTAAGCACATCACTTCAACTGGACAAAAATACTTCCTCTAATAGATTGAGAAAGAATCATAGAAGATACAGCCTTTATCGTCTGTTTCATATTCAACGATTCTGGCAAGATAGAATAACATACGTTAAGACAGTGGTAAGTGAAGCTGAAGATTGTTACATTCTATTATCTGCCTTCATGAGAGGATGTCAGTTCTGTATCTAATGTCCTTAAAAATTAGTAACCAATTCTGCTGTTCTCATATGTGTTTAAAAGTGGGATATCTGTCATTGCTGAAATCCATTATTCAGGCTTCTAGTAGGATGGGTTCCACTTTTTAAAAAAAAATTAGTACTGGAAATAAATGAACACAATGTAAAATGTTCAGATCAATCTGAAGCTGACAGCTTTAGAAAGAAAGAAAGAAGAGAGGAGAGAATAAACTTATCTCCTTATAATTTTTATAAATAAAAGCATCTCCTCTTTGTTAGTGAAGATAATTTTCATTTGTTGTACTATAATGATTTTTTTCACATTCTTTAAATCATCATGCCAGCAAATGATCTTTTATTTCTTTCTTGCCATAAACACTTGCCACACAAATACATCAGGGTATGAAAACAAGAATGCAGACATTGAAAACAGTCAGCAGCTATGACATAGTTGTTAGGTATGTCAACAACTCATCTATTGTTCAAAGCTTAACTTTATGAGATCTTCAGTATTAAGCTAAATTGTTGAAAATACCTTGATACAAAGTAAAATTTGAAATGTAGAAATTCAGCACATAAAATATTTTTTTCTGCTCATTATGTAAAATACGTTGTGGTACCAAGCTGTCTCGTAATGGTCACTCAAACAATCAATTAGTATCTTTGGTGAAGTTCCTAAAGAATTATCATTTAGAAGGTTAAAAATCATTTTGAAGGTTAAGCTGTAAGTTTTAAATACATCAGAGAATTTATTTCTTGGTGACAGGAATTATACTGACTGCCATGTTAATCAGCCCAAACTTAGACAAGTGCATAGTCAAGATCTATGGTTTTGAAAAACACTTCAATCAAGGGCTCCACTGACTAATCACTAAACAATTATTATGACATATAGCCATCTAAGATATTTTGCTAAATTTCAATTGTTGCTTTTTTCTGTACCAGGATGGTGAATCTCTCTGAGGGCACATGTTACTGTTGGGTTATTTAAAACAACAACAACAACAACTTTCCTCATGTGTTACTAAGAATTTTTCTGTGTATTTTGATTTGTGAAATTTGCGGGTTTTTAAAAATCTAACAAATTTAAAATGCCATGTATTTGCCATTCCTGTCCTATACTGAATACTCCACCTGCAAACACAAGGCAGGATAATGATCTCCCATATGACTGAAGATCTGTCAGAATCTGATGACTATACTGATACAAGCTCCAGTGTTACTATATGTCTATGTTTCCTTTCTCTAATTACAACTTAACTGTGATCCACTGACAGCTTGCCAAATTCTTTTTGAGATTACTGTTGAGTGTATTCTGATTAACTTTGTTACTTTTGTTTTTATAGTTATTATTATTATCAGTTAATGACTTCATTTGTAATATTTTGTTTCTGACTTTCTTACTAGGAGGAGGCCAAAAAGCTAAGTCTATATTTTCTTTTTCTTTGTTTTTTATCTGTTATATTGTTTTTGTATATGATCTTGAAAAAGGTTTTTGCCAAAATATTGGATTGTGGTATGTTCATTTGTATGTATTCATCTTGCTTTCTGCCTTTCTTGTTTATGCCCACTTTCCTCACTCAGTAACAAAAAGATATTTCTGTATAAATATTACTTGTTGTTTAATGGCACAGGTAGGATGTAAGATTAATTGCTAAGATAATGCAATATATGATCATGAACATTACGATGCCATAACAATTGGAGGTTATGAAATACCAGAGATTAGATGTTCTGATGACACAGTATTACTGTCCACAACACAAAAAGGAGTGGAAAAACTAATTATGTCTGTCCGTAAGAACAGCGAAGAGCAAAACTTCCATCTTAATGCGAAGAAAACTAAACTCATGACAACTGACAAAACAAACAAGACAGCTGAATTATGTATCAATGAGGAAAAACTAGAAGAAGTGGAGAGTTTTGAAAATCTTGGGTCACTGCTAACTAATAATGGAGATAGAATGAGGAAAATTAAAAGGAGGACATCTATCACTCTTCAGAAAGTAAAACAACTAAAGAAGCTGTGGAGAGGAACAAACAGAACTACAAAAATAAGATTTTTAAGGGTATGCATCTTTCCACACTTAACAAAACAGTTGAGAAAAACATAAATGCCTTTGAATGTAAATGCTACAGAAGAGTTCTTAAAATATCATGGGCACAAAAAAGAACAAATCTATCCATATTACAAGAACTTAATATTGAAGAAGGCTGGCTAGTAAAGAGAATTAAAGAGAGAAAACTTAAATATTTTGGACACATTAAACATCATGATAATCTAGAGAAAACCATCTTGGAAGGGTAATAATGGGAAAAAGAGAGAGAGGAAGACCAAGGCAAAGATGGCTGTAAGACATTGTTGATGATCTGCAAATGAATGCATCAGCAGCAGGCCATCCTGCTCACAACTGAGAGGCCTACAGGACAGTTGTAAGAGAGGCAAAGTTCCGCATGGGACATGCAAATAAATGAATGATCATGAACACTAGGAGAAGGTAATAAATGAACATTAAAACAAGGGGTTTTCTTTTTGTAAAAATGAACCATACACCTCCGTCTACTTCCAAGTCTTAAAGGCTCATTGCTGCAATTAAAATCTTCCATAATTTATTCCTGTTTCTTGCTTTTTCTCCCTAGTTTATTGTTCAAGTTCATTCAGTTCTTCTTTCACATTGTTTCCTCCCTTTACTTTGGCCTGCCTCTACTAGACCTTATCACATCCATCTCCTGTTTATATACAGTATTGCCTGATAACTCACTTTCATTCCTTTTATATGACCCACTAAAAAATATGTACCCACTAAAAAAATGTGTTAACTCTTCTAGAGTACATTAGTGGTTCTTTGTATAAGCTATGGATTTCTCTCCTGGGTCTGACTTTCTGGTCTCCATTCTTATATTCTCTGATCAGTTTAAAAATTCTTAAGATTCTCTTCTCAAAACACTTGTTATTGTTTATAATTTGCATTGTTGTACTCCATATTTCTGAACCATACATGACTAGTGGCTTTCTAGTAGTTGTCACTGTAACAGAATGTTATTTTGTTACAGATTTTTTTGTGAGAAACCTTGTTGTTGTGGTCAAAATGTTAGAGACCACAACTCACCTGTTTATACAAGCATGGAAAGAATTACCTCCGAGTTCCAACTGTCATGGGATCTCGGATTATGGGATGTATGTATGAGTTCAGTTCTGTTCTAGATGTCGTAGAGATAGGATGTATGTAAGGTTTGTTCTGATGTTTGTTAGGATTGTGGATTTGTGATGTAATTTTTGGTTGGTTGTACTTGTTAGGACAAATGTGTGGTTAAGTTAGAATGTAGTTTTGGCAGATGGATTTGTCCTTTTTAGGATAAAAAGTTGTAAAGTTTACTATGTAGTGTTGTAAGTTTAACTGTCCTCATTAGGACAAAATGTGATTTCTTGGTTGGAAGGTTGTGTATGGAGTGTTTTAATATATATGAGATTAGTATGTTTTTTATATTGAGTGTCCCATAAAAATTGGACAATATAATATTAACAACCTTTGGTATGCTGACGACACAGTATTGATAGCTGAGAACCAACAAGATCTGCAAAATCTCTTGGATAAAGTTGCTAAATGAAGTGAGCAGAAAGGCTTTACTTTAAACATCAAAAAGACAGAGACTATGGTTATATCTAAGAAACAGAATCCACCAACATGCAGTATAAAATTAAATGGAACTATTCTAAAGCAGGTGTAGAAATTCAAATTGGAGCAGTAATAACTTCAGATGGGAAATGTACAACAGAAATTAGGAACAGAATAGGCCTAACAAAGACTGCATTTCAGAGAATGAGGAACATATTATTCAACACATCCTTATCAATGAATGTTAGAAAACGAGTCCTAAAATACTACACTGAACCTATCTTGTTATATGGAAGTGAATCATGGACAATAGATGAGGAACAGACAAAACTACAAAAATAAGATTTTTAAGGGCATGCATCTTTCCCATTGCAACATATGCCTGTGAGACCTGGACACTTAACAAAACAGCAGAGAAACACATAAATGCCTTTGAATGTAAATGTTACAGAAAAGTTCTTCAAATATCATGGGCACAAAAAAGAACAAATATATCCATACTACAAGAACTTAATATTGAAGAAGGCTGGCTAGTAAAGAAGATTAAACAAAGAAAATTTAAATATTTTGGACACATTAAACATCATGATAATCTGGATAAGACTGTCTTGGAAGGGTAATAATGGGAAAAAGAAAGAGAAGGAAGACCAAGACGAAGATGGCTGCAAGACATCATTGATGATCTGTAAATGGATACATCAGCAGTAGGTCATATTGCTCACAACTGAGAGGCATACAGGAGAGCTGTTAGGGAAGCAAAGTTCCGAAAGGGACATGCAAATGAATGAATGAGTGGCACAGGGTTGGGGAGCCTTTGAAGTCACTACATCAAACATGTGAATGGAAACTGAAGCTGTGTCAGCGGCAGTGGAATGGCTAGTTGTTCATGATGCGGTTAATGGTGTCAATGTGATGGATTCACAGAGTATGCTTCATAAGATTGAGAAAAAAATGCTTCGAAAAGAATGGGTGCATCTGTTAAGCTAGTCAGCTATGACAAGCCTAACATGGTTTTACTGTCAGGGAAAGTGGGAGCACATGGCAATGATGTGGCAGGCAGACTTGCTGGGCATGCTAAATTAAATGGTAGACTGACAATGGACAAGGGAGACACTGCTAAAGCTGTGTTGGACAGACTGCAGGAAAAATGATAAGCAGGAATAGAAGAACAATGTAGATCTGAGGAGATTGCTGGAGTTAGGACAAATTAAAGGAGCTGGCAGGAAATCTGAACTGTGTGGCAGAAAACACATCGTAAACAACCAACATCTGACAGGAACTATTAGCAAACATACTCTTGGATGGGTGCTGTGGCATGTGGTTGAGTATATATGGGGTTGTCGTGAAGCTGGAGTCTGAATTTTGAACTTTGAACTTTATCCCCACTGCCTTCTCACCCTAATATACTACTCAAAACCAAGAGACAACTAATTAGACGTAATAGCATATTTATACCAATGTTGTGCTACCAATGACAAACATGGACACTAACCAAGAAACAGCAAAATAAAAAAAAATCTATAAGTGAAATTATATGCCTAAGAAAAGTAGCAAACATCACTGGGGAGGAGGGGGGAAATAAGCTTATAAATGATGACATAAGTCAATTAGTAAGAACTACACCATGACTACAATACATAGAGAAACAAAGAAATAACTGGTTTGGCCACTTAAGGAGAATGATGCATATGCAACCCGCCTTAAGGACCTTCAACAAAGAACTATAAGACCCAGATCAAGAGGAAGACCCTAAAAAAAAATGGATTGATAGTTACAGAAACAATCACGGATTACAGCATGAATATCACTGAGGCCACTCATGTGGCCCAAAGACACCAACTGCATCACCCCTCAACACCTCATGGTACAAGAGGAAGGATTAAATAAAAAAGAAGTAAAAGTAAAATAAGTTGTTTAGAACATTTTGTTACAATTTAACAATTTTAATAATATGACTAACATATATACACTTTTGATCCATGTTTTTCGATGTCTCTGTTTTAATTTTTTTATATTAATGATTTGTTCGTTAAACAATTTCTACTTTCATTTTGTTTTTAGACCTTCTCATTTACCTACTGCATATGATTTCCCTGTTTTGTTACAGAAAGACATCAGCTGTACTTTTATTCCTGCTACTGGTAAAAGTAGTGGTCAGTTTTGCACTTTGCAAATCAGTGAGATAAAGAAATAAAAACAGAGACATCAAAAAGCATAACAAAGATCAAAAGTGTATATATTTTAGACATATTATTAAAATTATTAAATTATAACAAAGTGTTCTAAACATCTGAGAAGAGTTTTCACCAGCTACAATGAAGTAAAAATATGTAGAAAATAAAATCTGCTATGCTCTACTTATTTTACTTTTACATTTTTTTACTTAATTCTCTGTAGTTTGAGGCCTGTCTATAGTTTTTGACTAAGAACAGTAATGTGTTTGAGATATATGGCATGTTTTTGGTTATGCCATAAAATTTACTATTATTTACACCTTTATAACATTTATCTCCAGTCTACATTCCTGACTTTCTTTCTTCCATAAGTTTCTAGAGGTCTTTCAGGTTTTCTTGGTTGTAACCATATTTAATTTATTTAATTTTTCATCCAATTATGTGTACCTAAGACTGACAACTCACTACCAAAAACAGCACTAAGATGGACACCACAGGGGAACAGAAGTAAGGGTAGACAAATAGAGACATGGAGAAGAACAACAGAGAGGATGTTGAACAACAGGCTCACCTGGGCAAGAGTGGAAAAAAAGACAAAGGATAGGCATTTGTGGAAAACCCTTGCAGGAGCCCCATGTGCCTTGGTCACTTAAGTTTCAGAGAGAGAGAGAGAGAGAGAGAGAGAGAGAGAGAGAGAGAGAGAGATGTATACCTTGACATTTACATCATGTTTCAAAGATCTTCTCTTCACAAAGTCTCAATCAGTAATGAGACAACAAGTTCAATGTGTCTGAGTCACTCTTTTTGTTTTGCTTGTGTTGAGTGCTTTATATATAATTTATACTTTTGGTTCTAATGTGGACTGTATTTGTTATGAATCTGTTCATATAAATTATCACAGGCGTCCAATCATTTGATGATGGTGGAGAATCTTTCATGTAAGCTTGTATTGAGCTTGTATACTCAGTATTTCATATGGTGCAGAAGCCTGGACCTTGAATAAAACAACATAAAGGAGAACTGAGGCACTTGAAAAGTGAATATACAGAAGAATAGGGCGTACCCCATGGACAGAAAAGAAAACAAACAATGAAGTGCTAGATCAGCTAGGTAAGTGAAGAGAGAAATATTGAAAATTATAAAACAAAAGACAGCTAAGATACTTTGGGCATGTCAAGAGGTACAATACTATTTTGAAGACCCTTCTCATGGGCAAGACTGAAGGGAAAAAAACAAGAGGATGAGAGCAACACAGATGAGTGGACAACATCAGAAGATGGACAGAACAAGCTTGGCTGAGTCTTCTACAAAAACAAGAAACAGAGCAGTGTGGAAATTCATTGCAGCCAACCATCCATGGGGCATGAAATGATGATGATGACTGAACTTGTATAACAAACAGACTACAAACGTTTTTTGTAAACTACAGTTATTTAATGTCACGATCTCTTACCCTGAGATGTTAATAAGTGCATGTCTGATGCATGTCTGATGCACGTCTAACTTTCTATGAATTTATAGAATTGGTGTTCTTTAATGATTAAATTTATTACTGGAGTGTGTACTATCAATGTGTGGCAGGATCATTCTTCCAGATTGTTCTTCTCCTCCCCCCCCCAAAAAAAAATCACCTAATATGCTTGCAACATTTTTGCAGACAGAAACATTAATGTAAACTCTTTTTTTTTTAAACCTATAATGTGAGATTAATGAGACTGGTGGATCCACCAGGACAGGAATCTTGAAAATGGCAATGCAAAATCAAATTAAGATTGTGAGTGAAGAGGATCTTCTGCTATATTGTTTCTTGTCTGTGTGTACAGTCCTGTTACAATGATGTCACTCTGCAATCTGACATACATAAACCTCTATTTTAGATACTTTACATACATACATTTTATTTGCAAGAATGTGGAAACAATAATTTTGTATTTCTGCAAGCTCTCTCATTGGGTTTAAAAAATAATATAAATAATACAAAGCTTTGTAAAATGCATTAGTGTTATGTTATAAAGAAATGGAATATTATTGTGAACACGATTCTGTGAAATTGTTTTCCCTGCTTTTGTTTATTTATTAAGTTATGACTTGGGGGTAGAGGGGATGGCATCATTTGAACTATTCTATTTAATTATGCTCTGATTTCAGAATTTTGCAACACTATTGAAATGAAAGAAATTTTCTAATTCAATAAAGTTTGCAGCTGTAAATAAAAATTTTAATCTTCTATCATGTTAATCGAACCAGCAAAGAAGCAAAAATCTTATCAGTCTGGTAAGGGAAAGAATGACATGGAAGCTATTCTTTTCTGCTCTGTATGAAGTGAAGACTATACCATTCTACATAAAATGGGCTCTGCACTATTATAATCTTTCTGACACATCAGTAATATATGCAACAATAAAGACTAGAAGTATTGGGGATGTGATGTTAGAGACAAAACTGTAACGACAAGAAAATAATAATATTTTCAGAGAAACTGCAAACATGACAAATTTAAACTTAAAGAAAGTTTTCTGGATTACATAAAAAGAAACAGACTTTGAAGAATTTGACAGGCATTAAAAATCGAAGTAAAAATAAGATAGCAGAGATTAAGAGAGATAAACTTCCACACAGTTGATAAAGTGTCAGAGACAGGCCTTCACGAAGTGAATAAAGTGTCAAAGATAGGCTTTCAAAAAGTATATAAAGCTTTACAAATACGAGGTAGGTGTGTATAAAGCATCAGAGTGAGTCTTTCATAAAATGTTTAGTGTCGAAGTCAGGCATACACAAAGTGAATAAAGTGTCAGAGACAGGCTTATAAATAAAATTTATAAAATGTCAGAGAAGGTTTCCACAAAGTGAATAGAATGTCAGAGACAGGCTTCTGTAACAGAATAACATTCTGATACAGAATGGCCCTTAACACCCGCTTTACCACAGCTCAGCTGTTTAAGCGAGCACGATTAAAATGATATTTCTGTGTTTTGACTGGCTGGTCAGTCACGGGGTCTGAATGGCAGGATGAATGAAAAGTTAAATTCTGTTTGAGATGCTGGTCCGATAGGACGTGTGTTAATAGTTCTGTTCTAGAACGGTCTGTTAGCTCGTTACATCAAAATAAAGTTGATTAAGGACAAACCAGTCAACTTAGAGAAAGCAATCTTGTTTGCTTAAGAAGAACATGTTATAACACATACTGTGAACTTAAATTACAGTTCCAGAGAAAAGATTTATTCTGATAGGTCTACCCACAAAGAGGTTGCTGTCTGTGGGAAATCGAAGTCGTCTAGTGCACAGTCGTCGCAGCTAGTTTCTCCACGTAAGAAGTCACCAGGACCTGCTCGCAGAGAAAAAAATCACTTGTCTGATCAACATATGTCAAGACCCAGACCACTGGTCAAGTATACGGCAGCAGAAGTGAGGACATGTTACAAGCGTGGTAAGCAGGACCACATAGTCCGCAATTGTCTGCAGAGGACAGACAATAGTAATAAATATTTAAACTGTTGAGTCGGCGCAAGATGAGCTCGCGTGCGTCCGACAAAAGATACGCACATACTAGACATGTAAAGAGGAATTCTGCTCTTTTTTTCACATGCGTCACCATTACTGGCGGTGGCTGCTGATCCTCCCACTTCTACTTCTGACCTGATTTCTATTGCTTCTTCTAGGACTAGAGCCTTATTAGATACAGGAGCTAGTGTCTGTTTTCTGAAGGAATCTCTCTACAGATCTTTGTTTGCTTCTTTCAAGCTTTTGCCTGTTCGAGTTAGTTTGCAGACAGTCACTGCCTCTTCTATGAAAGTCATTGGCAGAGTTTACCTTCCTATTACTCTCGCATTGCTTCTACGTGACTCGCAACATGAATCGTTCCGCCATTCTTAGGCGTGGTTTTCTGTCTCGTTCTCGTGCTATCTTAGATTTACAAGTCGAACACCCTCAACATTCACAACAAGAAGATACATTTAGAACAGGATATACATGTTGTATCTATTCTTCGTGTTTGGAATTCTTAAGTGCTTTCTCCTGGTTCTATGAATGTTATTCATCTCAAACTGAAGGCCCAGCCATATTTCGCTACGGGAAAGTCTTATAAGTTCAGGCTGCTGATACACATTTTTGCAGTCGTAGCCAGAGATTGAGCTTGTGGACTCAGCCTTTGATCTCGACGCTCGTCATTCCCCTATCATTACGGTTATCAACCATTCAATCAAAGACATCAGTTGAAACGAGGATGTGTTTTGGGGAGACTGACGTCTTTTGCCGAATTTGCAAACCATGTTCATGCACAGTCGACGACTGAAGGTCGCACCGAAAGGTACTTTGCGACAGTTTCACTGCCCTGAGCAGCACTTGAACATCATTTCCAGTTTGTTGACTCGAAATTTGGATGTCTGCATTGATTGATTCCAAGACTCACACCTTTACAGTGCAGATGGAGATCGATACCGGTGATCATCCGCCGATCTCCAGGAAGATTATCGTACTCCTTTGGCGAGTAGACAGGTGATTGAAAAGGCCGTTGAAAACATTTTACGTAATAAGATTATTACCCGCACGGTCTTAGAGTGGTTTTCGCCTGTAGTGATGGTGACCAAGAAGGATGGTACACATCGTTTTTGTTGAGACGATCGTACACTCAGTGCTGTGACTTGATCAGTGACATATCCACTTCCACGCATTGAGGATATTTTGAGCACGTTGGGAAAAGTCAAATTTTTTAGCACCTTGGATGCTCGTTGTGGCTTTTGGTGCATCCCAATGTCAGAAGATGCCCAAACAGAAGTCAGCTTCCAGCTGCCATTTAGGCTCCTTCAAATTTCGATATATAAGCTTTAGTCTTAAAGGGGCACCTTCTACTTTTGTCACACTCATGGACACAGTACAGCAAGGCTTGGGGAAGTTCGCACAAGCCTATATCGATGATATACTGGTGTTCACGGACGGTACTATAGAGGATCATGTTCGTCATCTTCAGATGGTCTTTGACCTATTGCGCGAACACAAGGTCAAACTCAAACCATCCAAATGCCACTTTGCGGCCGCAAAGACGAAGTATCTCGGATATGTTATCAATAAGAATAGCATATCTCCTGATCCTGTGAAAGTTAGAGCCATTGCCGAAATGCCCTCTCCGTTGAATGTCAAAGAGGTGCGCTCTTTCCTGGGAACATGTAATTATTACCGTCGCTTCATTCCACATTTTTCAGAACTGTGGCTCCCGTTGTCGATCTCAACAAGAAGGGTCATAGCTTCAAGTGAACGCTTGACTGTCAGTCAGTGTTCGATTTTCTGAAAGACCGTCTTGCGAAATTGCCACTTCTCTCGCATCCTGACTTGCAGAAATCACTTACCATGTATACAGATGCTTCCAAGGTTGCGGGTGGAGCCTGTTTTATGTAGATAGCTTCTAATTCAGATGGTCTCTCTATGGAAGAGCCAATATATTATCTTTCGCAGAAGGTGTCACGAGCACAGACTAAGTGGTCAACTTTCGAGAGAGAAGCATATACAATCCATTACGCCACGCAGAAACTGAAGTATTTCCTGGCGGGTAGATATTTTATGGTCAAGACGGAATATAGACCTTTGGTGGATGCTTTTCTCAGTCGGCAAGAGGTGACAAACACGAAGTTGCAGAGTTGATTTGCTAACATTCGCATCATGGACTTAAGAGATGTTGCTTTATCCTGGTGCAAGAGAGGTCGCTTTAGCACTTTCCGATGGTGCCACCTCTGTTCCCTTACTGTTGCATTTTAGGATTAGGGATGCTGTACAGCCCCAGCGGACTGACAAAAAGGAAGTCAATTGGTTAATCTTGTTGAAACATATTCGCAGGCCTGTAGTCCACCTATGGTAGATTGTTCGCTTCAGACTGATTAGCTCTGTCTGCTCGCTCTATGCGGAGATGGCAACAAACACTTCTCGTCCGTTTGTGCAGGACGTCGCCATCAGCGTAGTATCATTGCCTGTGGGGACCTATAAATAGTCGGAATTACTCATCGGGTCGCTTTCATTCCAATTTACCGAATCCAATTCGGTATAGTTATTCTCAACCACCTTCTCCTCCCTTTGTGCCACGGTTCTCCATGGTTCCCGTCGGAGATTAAACAGCGTGTTGATGCTAGTGCTCGCTCTTCCGAGCAGTCTATGGAGGCGGATGCTTCCCCATCATGTGCCTCTATGTCAGTCGATGATTGTCGTCCTCGACGTAGGCGGAGGCAGAAGTCTCGTCTCTCCGATAGTGAGGAGTATTTTCCTGACGACATTTCAACCAGCTATGACTGTGATCAGAGTCAGATCAGCAGTATGTCTCTGATCCGAAGTTAGTAGTGGCTGTGGGTCAGATTCTCGACGGTATGGACTTTAATAAGTTCAACCTGAAAATGGTGTATAGGGCACTTTTAGAGAAATTTCTCTCGCTCGAGTTGAAGCCCATGAATAAGTTTATTCAGAACACAGCTCTGAAAATTATGGATCCCATTTGCTCTCCAATGAGTAAGCGAGAGTTTAGTTTGAAGCTACTTACAAGTTGACACTAGAAGAGTCAGTGTTCTGACGTGATGGATAGAATCAAGTATATTCCTGACCTTTATCCTTAAATAAGGGATGTAAAGAGCTCAAAACTGCATATAATGCATGCGTATTTTTTTTCTTCACATGTTGAATTGTACTATATTGTACGTATAGTATAGATGTCATTTTTCTTGTTTTGTATTTTTTCTTGCAAGAGGTTTCGAAATAATGTTTCGCAATGGACTTATTTGGAGTACTTCGTTCTTTTGGGGAGGGGAGATATTCTGTAACAGAATGTTTATTCTGTTGCGAAATGGCCCTTAACACCTGCTTAATCATCACTGTTCATTGTTTAAGTGAGCACGAGGCAGTGATATCTCCGTGTTCTGATTGGCTGATCAATCATAGGGTCTGAATGGCGGGCTGTATGAAAAATCCAGTTCTGTTTGAGATGTTGGTCCGATAGGACGTGTGTTAAAAAAGTTGTAGAGAAAGGAGAGCCCTGTTCGAAATATTGTGGAGATGGGTTTTGTTACTTTTGCTCTGGAATGTTTCTTAAGATGGTTGCTTTGTTTGTGGTTGGTTGTCCTTTTTAAGACATACGTGTGTTAAAGTTAGTATGTAGTTTTGTTGAGTGTGTGCTTGATTTGTCCCCTTTTGGACAAGGATGGATTCTTGATAGAATGGTATGTTGGCATTCAGTATATGTGAGGTTAGCATGGTTTTGTCGACGTTGTGAGTGTCCCATGGCGATTTAATTCGCCTGGACATCTTTTCTGCAGCCATCAGTTTCCAGTCTACACCCATCTACAGCATTCATTTACAATGGGGACTTCATCATTAAACTTTTGTGAACGTTTGTAACTGCTGGAATCCTGTGCTCTTTGGATTCATGTTGAGTGTGCCACTGTGGTGTTGAGTTGAGTTGATTACATGTAAATTGGTCATGTTCGTGTACGGATCTGTAGTGGTTGTTTGTCCTGGTTTTCGTTTGTTACACTGTGTTTATCAATGTAACGTCTGTTGTATCACTTGTGTAGCAGTCAAGTAAATCTGCTCAGTAAATAGTGACGTTATGTAACACAGTGAATGAAGAATACAAATTCATTACTTCAAGTCTCAGTTAGTTGCAACACACACACGTACCAGCACTGTACGGTACAGTGTATGGGCAAAACTTGTTTACTTCTACGAAGTGAATAAAATGTCAGAAGAAATGACTAGACTTGAGGCGCAGAGAACACTACGATATGGAGAAATACATTCATCTATACACATCTGTGAGTGGATGATGTTTGATGATGATGATGATGTTAATTATGAATCATGTCATGTCTTTGTGACATAAATCGTAAAATAACAAACGAGATGCCTCTTATTTGCGAATGAATATAAAGCTAGATCACTATCTAACGTCCAGGTAATTATCGACTGCTGTGTGTAACCCACGGTCGGATTAGATGAGAAGAGGGTGATAATACGAGTAAAAGTAACCCTGTCACGCCTTAGAGGCACACAGAGATATGGTATTCTCTCTCTCTCTCTCTCTCTGAACCTTAAGTGCCCAGGGCACATGGGGCTTCCGAAAGGGTTTTCCACAAATGCCTGTCCTTTGCCTTTTTTTCTGCTCTTGCCCAGGTCAGCCCTCTATTGCTCAACATCCTTACTGTTGTTCTTCTCCATGTCTCTTTTGGTCTACCCTTACTTCTGTTCCCCTGTGGTGTCCATCTTAGTGCTATTTTTGGTAGTGAATTGTCAGTCATTCGGAGCACTTGTCCCAACCATCGCCAGCTTCTTTCCTCAATAATTGCTGTCAGTGGCTTCATCTGCATTTCTGCCAACAAGGTGTTATTTCGTATGGTGTTTAGCCAAAATATTTTTCATATTCTTCGTAAACATTTATTCTGTAAAGAATTCAACTTGTTTTCTATGGTTTTGGTGATTTTCCAGCATTCACTTCCATAGTGTAGTACACTTAGAACATTAAATATCCTGATTTTCGTATTTATGCTTAGTTTTTTTAGATTTCCATATAGTCTGCAGCACTGCAAAAGCCTGGTTAGAGATATGGTATTAGTGCCCATATTTTCCTTGACCTGTCACCACACTAAAGGCTGATGTGGTCAGCATCATGCCTGGCCGTGGTAATAACTGTGTTAATGGAGTTTTTTTTCTGTCACAAATCCTGTTTATATATCGTACAGATAAGTAGTTAATACCTTTGTGGGCGTAGGCGTTATCCAATTTGGTAACCATCGACCCATAGCCGATATGCTAGCGTCAGGGTTGGTGACCCATAGCTGATCAAGATCCAGTCCCGTCTCTTCATTGATACCCCCAGTAACACGCTTAGCATGCAGGCAGGGATCGTCATAGTCCACGTGGCTGTGGAGTCTGCCAACGCAGTATTGCACACCCCCTGCTTTTTAGCTGCACTTCCACTGAAAAAATAGCTACCATGACTCGTTCCCAATCCGACACGATGCTGTGCTTCAACATCTTCACCGCATGGGCTGTAAAGGACATCATCTTGCAGTCCCAGGGAGATTGAAGACAAGACACAAGTTCATAACTATGCCATAACCGAAAGAGACTAATGCTTTCATATATGCACGTTGCTCAGTATTACCTCTACATATGCAGTCCTACATACTCCTAGATACTGATTCTATACGTGTATTGACTATTGGATATTGTCTGACTCTTGCATTTGTACATGAACTGACTACTGGATATTTTCTAACTCTTGAGTCTATACTTCTCCTGTCTACTGAATATTTTTTGACACTGGAACCTATCCTTCTACAGACTACTGAGTATTGTTTTATCCTTTTTCATGTGACGTGTCCTTTTCTGGGGTAAAGCTGGGGAGACCATCCTCAACCCAGCGCGTCACAGGTGGCGGATGGTGAAAGTCCTCCAGATATGGAGAAACCTGTGAATAAAGGAGTTATCCAAATAAGCAGGCGCGGACCAACTGGGGGTAGACTCAGAGAGCGAGGTGGGGTAGTAGGTGGCTCTATTACTCCTATAAAGTGCCTCAGGTGCTCAGTGAAGGGAATACAAGCCGAGTAAGAGGCGCATTAAAACCTCTCGCTGCCGCTACCTTGGACAGGGAGTCCGAAGGCCAGCGGAGAGTCCGTATACAAACCGACAGTAGGCAACGGGAAACCACTGTTATAGCTCCCAAGAACAATTATGCTTATCCAGAGTAATAGATTTGTCATGAACGACGTTAATGAACGTTCCTTTGGAACAGCCTCTTCCGGTGGGGCAGCTCACGAGCCACAGGTGAGGCCAGATCGTCATCAAGCTACTAGTGGCAAAACTAACAAGTTCAAAATAGCAAAATGGAATTTTAGAACTTTATTCCAGGCTGGAAAATTAGAAAATGTAAAGAGGGAAATGGAAAAGATGAAGATCAACATATTAGGAATGAGTGAAGTTAGATGGACAGGTGCAGGGAAGATAAACTCTTTATAAATATAAAATAATATATTCAGGAAGTGAAAAACATGAACGAGGAGTAGTGATAATATTTGACGAACAACAGCAAGGACAGTTGTAGGATATTTGAACATCTCGGACCGAGTCCTGCTAGCCCAACTGAAAGGACGACAAATAAACATAAATATTATACAAGTGTACGCTCCAACATCTGAAAGTTCTGAAGAAGATGTACAGCTATTTTAAAAGGGATGGCGACTCAGTAAAACTGGTTTAAATAAAAATGGTAGATAGAGGTGTATGGTGCAGTTTTACAAAGTGAAGGAGGGAGTGAGTAAAGTGAGAAAAAACGAATAGAAAATATGAGAGTGTATAAATGAAAAACATACAACATCCGATTTTTCGCCTCAGCCTTTTTTCGAGGATTACATGCACAACGAGACGAAAACAAAAAGAAACGAAGAACTTATCCGAATGTGGCCTCCTCCAGAAGTAAAAAACAGAGAAATGTCTGTATTAGAAGGAAGGACCACGCGGACCACAACAAAGGATACCCGACAGAGCCAATCGTGAAGAAGGGGTGGAGAGAGAGGAGGAAAACAAGTGGTAGAAAGGGGTGGGGGAAGGCATTAGAAACACGATAGCCGCTAGAGGAGGTGTCGGGGTAGGGGGAGGGAAAATTGGACGCGGAGAGATAATGAATGAAGAACATAAACACCTGCAGGGAGAAAATGTGAATCTGGTGAATAGGACAAGACCCTATAAACACCAATATGTTGCCAGAGAAGAAAAGAGTGTGGAGGTAGGGATTGGTATCATAGAGAAAGAAAGTAGAGTTTTAAAAAGGGGGAGAGGAAAACTAACGAAGTTACAGAACGCTGAAGACATTGTTAATTCCAGCTGGGTGGAGACAGCCAATCTGGAAAATAAGGCGCTGTTCTAGGACCCTCCGAGATCGTACATCAGCAGAACAAGAGCGGATCGCACTAACAGAAATGTCCTGTTTTCCCCTGTGGTTGCTAAGGCAAAAATGTTTAGCCACATGTGTCCAGGCCCTCTTAGAAATATCACTGAGATGCTGGCGAAATCGACCTCCTAAGCGTAAGCCAGTCTCCCCTACGTACTTCAAACCCCAACGTTTGCGCATAATAGCATAAATAACATTGTGTGAAATACAGGTGAAACCCTCCTGAATTGATAACGTGGACTTAGGGAAGGAGATCTGGCCAGCCTAGACAATAAACGGACAAGTGTTGCATCTACGGCGTCCAAAACGTCTGGTACCATAAAAAGTGTCATCTGTCTTAAGATGACTACGAATTAAAAGGTCCCTGAGGTTCGTGTCCCGTCTGTAGGCTACACACGTGTATCAGGCTCGGTCTGGATGAGATGGAGATAGCGAAACAGTATGTTTTTAACTGTCAAGCTATGACGGTGGTGTGTGAGTACCAGTTTAACTCTGTCCGAGCTACAGTGCGGTTTCGGAGCGAGGGCTTGTTGTCGCGATATATGGTTGATGCAGTTCGAATTTCAAGATGACGAGAGAACATGTTCTGGATAAGATCTTATCTGGATCTTATCTGACTATGGAGTGGGGGAGAGGAATGACAGACGTTGTAAATTAATTGAATGGGCAAGAATACATAGCATGGTTGTAGGAAACACCTGGTTTAAACAACATCCTCGAAGACTGGCAACATGGTGCAGCCCAGACAAAAAAGACTTTTAACCAGATAGACTACATATTAATCAGCAAACGATTCTGGAATGCATTAGTGACAACAAAAACCATGCCAGGAGCTGACTGCAATAGTGACCATGACCCACTTTGTGGAAAAATTAGAATAAAGCTAAAGAAAGCATGCAGAAAAGTGAGAAACATCAAACTGAATACAGAACTCCTTAAAATGACCAGGAACTGAGAGAACAATACAAATTTATTATAACAAATAGATACAATGCAATAGCAAAGATAAACAGTATAGATGAACAATGGGCAATGTTAAGAGATTCTATCCACCAAACTGTTAAGGAGATAATACCACCAAAATAAGAAGCCTCTAAAAATAAATAGATGACAGACGACATCTTGGGACTGATGGACAAGAGAGGAGGAGTAAAAATAATCAAGAAAAATATAGCAAGATAATTAAGACATAAGACGCAAATACAGAGAAGCAAATGAAGTGTGGTTAAATGAAAAGTGCAGACAGATAGAGGACTCTCATAATAAAGACAGCAAAAACATGCACAAATGAATTAGTGAACTCACAGGCATGAAAACAGAATATACTACAGGATGTCTGAAATCGAAAGAAGGTAAAATGTTAATGGGTAAAGAAGACATTGTGGACAGATTGACAGAGTACATCCATGACCTATATGGAGGAGAAAGACCAGAATTAACTCCAGATACTGAAAACTATGATGGGTCACCAATACTTGAAGATGAAATCACAGATGCCATGAAACACGAAGAGAAGGAAAAGCGACTGGGCCTGATAATATAACAATAGAAGAAATAGAGGCACTAGAGGAGACAGGAATAAAAATAATAACCAAGTTACTGAATGACATTTACAACAGTGGTTATATTCCCAGTGACCTGATTAATCCACGTTTATAGCACTACCAAAGAAACCAGGTGCAAAGGAATGTGATGATCACCGGACTATCAGCTTCTCATGTCACATAACGAAGCTACTTCTGAGAATCATTATGAGAAGAACAAGGAAAAAGATAAAAATGGAAATAGCAGATGAACAGTTTGGATTTGTTAAAGGAAAGGGAACACACAATGCCATTTATGCTTTACGAACACTAACAGAAAGAGCTTTAGAAGTACATAAAGATCTCTACTTATGCTTCATTGATTACACCAAGGCATTCCACAAGGTGAAACATAATGACATTATTAAAATGCTTGAAGAAATCAATATAGACAGCAAAAACCTGAGGATTGTAAAACACCTATACTTGCATCAAGAAGCAGCAATTCGAGTTGAAAATAAAACAGGAAAATATCAACCTATAAAGCAAGGGGTGCGACAAGGAAGTGTAATATTTCCAGATCTGTACAGCGAGAATATTCTAAAAACAATCATCACAAAACCAGGCATCAAAATTGGAGGATACAATGTTAACAACCTTCGGTATGCTGACTACATAGTACTGATAGCTGAGAACCAACAAGACATGCAAAATCTCTTGGGTAAAGTCGCCAAAGAAAATGAACCATCTTGTTATATGGAAGTGAATCATGGACAATAGGCAAGTCTGCACAAAAATCACTGGAAGCAGCAGAAATGTAGTTTATTAGAAGAGTGTTGCGAATCCCATGGACAGCAAAAATAACTAATGAAGAATGTATGAGAAGGGCTGGAGAGACAAAAAAAAAACCTTGTCAAAAAATAAGAGAGAGAGAGAGAGAGAGATAATGTACTTTCATAGGACATGCAATGAGAATAGCGGGCATTGAAAATATTATAACAACATGAAAAATAGAAGGAAGCAGATCAAGAGGAAGACCAAGAGAAATGATACTGGACAGTCTGACGGGATGGTGTGAGAGGAGATCCCTAAATGAGCTGATGGCCTGCATGAAGGGTTGTGTACTCTGGAGAAGCATAATAGCCAACGGCAGTCGACACGGCACCTGATGATGATGATGTGTCCTTTTCAGAACGTTGTCCCTCTCACTGTCTTCCTTAATGCGATGCGATCTTGTACAAGTTGACCTGCGTCTTGTAGTGACATATTCAGACTTTTCGTGGTGTCCTGAGTCAACATGCGGGGAGGTCGTCCCTTTTCTCTTTTGCCGGGCGCTGCCTTCTACTGTCAACCTCTCCAAGCTGTTGTGTCTCTTGATGTGGCCGAAGTATCTCAGCTTTATAATTTTGATGGTATTTACGAGCAAGTTTTCTACGACACGTAATCCCATCAGTATCTCTTTATTTGATTTTCGTTTTAGCCATGGTATCTAAGTCCCCTTCTATAATATTTCATTCAAATCCTGCCGTTCTCTTTTTTAGTGATATGTTGCGTCCGTGTTTCGCATTCGTATGTTGCCACTGGGAATATGTAAGCTCTTTGTAAACATAACTTTGTTTTCTTGTTGGTAACTTGCCGAATGTTTTAGCCTTACAATAACGAAAAATAGAAAATGCTCTCTACCTGCTTTTCTTCCACATGTTCATGATTTACTAACAATATGCTAAAGACATTTTTCGAAAGATTTAAAAACAATTTCTCAGTCTAGATAGAAGCCAGAACTGTAAATACATTACATATTTATACTGTTAGTTTATTGTTGTGATTTCTACTTATTCTAAACGATGGCATACACTCCAACAATTTCTCATTGACACTTTTTCACTTTAATTTGAATATATCCCCTTCCCCACTCGCATCCCACTACCACCATTTTCTTTTAATCTGCTGTTTGTCCTTTTAAACCTAGGCCTAACAAATCAGTTCTCCCGTCTCTGCTATATTTTCACAAGTTTCAAAGTTTTTTCATTCTAATCCTTTTAATGTCTGCAAGGGAGACACAGTGATTTCAGCTGTCATCATCATCATCACTCCCTTGAGAGCACAGGCCACGAACAAAGACTCTCCCTGACCGTCCCCGTTCTTGTAATTTTATTCTCTGCTTCCTTCAGTGTGTATCCCTTGTCTCTGAGCACTGTCATAATTTCTCATCTCTACGTAAATCTAGTTTTAACCTCGTTTTAAGCGCAAAATAGTGTAGTGAAAAATACTCCCAAAAAATATCGGGCTTTGAAAGTATGAGAAAAGGCAGAGGCCACCAGCAGCTAGATAGGTGTGTGTGTGTGTGTTTGTTTGTTTGTTGATTTGGCGGAGAATAGATGTGCGATAAAGCAGAGAAGAAAATGATAAAGCAATGAGTGAGTTAATAAATTTTGCAATAATTGAGTGAAAAGCTCTGATATATATATATATATATATATATATATATATATATATATTACAGAAAACGAGTATACAAAGTATGAAGACAACTCAAAGACGTGTTAGTCAATAAGAGTCATATTTGATAAAGCAACACGGTGTTAAGATTTCTAAAAGAATGATTAAACTAGACTGCACAACACCTAAATAACTATTTGATAAACTGAATAAAGATGACGACGACGATAATGATTCAAATGAGTATAGGGCAGCCAAAACTTTTAAAGGAACGATTAATCATGCGCGGATGCAAGTATAGTAAGAGAATATATTCATCGCCATCATCAGCGGCAAAAGCATTATTCTTAAATCTTATATCTTTCCCGTGCCGTTAAACGTCACATAGGGCTCGCAAGGTAGTTCGCCAATTTTTCCTGTCTTCGGCGAGTCTTTCAACCTCATCATGGGATTTTATGACTATTAATTTGGCTTCTCTTAACAATGTCCTCTTCAGAGTTTCACGCTGTCTGCCTCTTTTTCTTTGTCCTGTTGTGTTCCATTTTATAGCTTGTTTTGGGATTCTCTGGCTGTTTCTTCTAATCACGTGACCAACATATGTCCATCTCCTTTTCTCGAGACTGGTTGTTGTTCAGTCATCTGTCTTATCTCCTCATTGTTCGTGAATTCGTTCCCCTTGATGCCGAGTATTTTCCTTAGGCATTTGTTTTCA
Source organism: Achatina immaculata (assembly GCA_009760885.1). Lineage (NCBI taxonomy): Eukaryota > Metazoa > Mollusca > Gastropoda > Stylommatophora > Achatinidae > Lissachatina > Lissachatina immaculata. The sequence goes on from CM019706.1 coordinate 34,013,817, forward strand.
AAAGAGTCTGATTCAAAAAAAAAAAAAAAACATCATTACCGTGTGCTAAATTTTACACAAATAGTGACATACAACAGCTGGTAACTTTATTGGCTCCGCAGGACATTTTGCAAAAGTACTGTGACTGACGCACTAATAATTTAAAGAATCCTCTGATAATTTCATTATCTTCTACTCTGGCAAGTGTTACTTGCTTCACTGTTGGCTGTCAACGTTTGGAAGGCTGTCTAGAAGGCTGAGAAATTTGACAGAATCTTCTTTCTTGCCACTTGACATTTTCAGAAATTTTTACAAAACAGAATTTTTTCACAGATAGCCTTCAGAAAATATTACATGACATGTAAGACATTTAAAACACCTATAAAAGACAGCACAGATTTAGAGAACTGATATTTTCATTTTTCATCTATAAAGACCTCGAACAATTATCCACGCCTTCGCGAAAGAACGTGTGATGACTGAAAGACAAAAATGATGTGAAACACTCTTTACGATATGAGTGAAACCTATAAATGTTCCGAAATTGATCTGTCTGATGACTGATTGATACAAACTGTAAGAAAATAACGTAATTAACTCGTCAAGCACAGATAAAAAATAAATAGGATAGACACTCACAGAATAATGGAAAATAATACGAAGAGTAACTATGACTACAGGATGGTGTTTCACAATTATTATTTCACAAGAAATTATTATGACTGACAGCCAGAAGAAAACTAATACATGATCGTCTTCCTTTCATCTCATTTGGAAAGTGTGCGCGATTAACGAGGCAAGAACAACTTTAAAAGAATATTGCTGGACCTGCTGGAATTTGAAGAAGTGCAGAAAGCTGAGGTTGAAGGCGTGGCATAAAGAAGAAGAAACAATAAGAACACTCATAGAAACAGAAATATCCGGACACTGTAGCAAGAGGCAAAGTCAAAGCTCTGGGGACACTCTAGCAAGAGGCAAAGTCAAAGCTCTGGGGACACTCTAGGATGGGGCAAAGTCAAAGGTCTGGGGACACTCTAGCATGGGGAAAAGTCAGAGATCTGAAGACATTTCTAGTATGGGGCAAAGTCAGAGATCTGGAGACACTCTAGCAGTAGGCAGAGTCAAAGATGTGGAAACACTTTAGCAAGGGGCAAATGTGAGGTGGGATGAGCTTGTTTTTCCGAAATCAGCCGTTCGGAGGGTCAAGTGGTTTTCTGGGGGTTACCTGTATTATTGGTTACGTGATGTTAATGTGTAGTCCAAACGGAGAGCCAGTGTGGTCAGTTGATCAGAGGCATACAAGCAGGATAACATGGGCGAGCATGTGATCGTGGAATATCTGGATATGTATACTGAAGTTTCTGATACTGTGTTGTGAAATAAATGAATGTTCTGCTATGAACCTAAAATGTTATCCGAGTCGCCTCATACTGTAAGTTCTATTTGTAAGTTGTCGTAAGTCGGATGTTTGAGTATTGTAAGTGTAAATCGTGATATGTGTTCAATGTTAAGTGTGTAATTATTTCCATTAAAATTAGGATGTTATGAAGCATAGTTTCACCACTGAGATTTTCATTACCATGTTTGACATATGTGAATGCTTTCATTTTGACTCATGGACACTGTTAACTGTTTCGTATGTGTTTGTGGGTGCGCACTTTTGTATTTTTGCCAGTGTCAACTCATCCCTGATTATAATGCTATCATATGTTTCATTTTCATATGAGTCATAATGCTATTAATGTGTCATTGTTCATTTCATTATTGCATTTATTCGATGATGACAACGCAGGCAGTGTACTGCGCATATTTTGATATATGTGGTATGTGATAAATAGTGTTAGCAAGAAACTCCTACATGTGTTAAAGGGTGTGTGACTAACTCATGATTTTGTGGATATACATCTATGCCAGGAGTTTCCAAACAGATGTTGAAAATAATTTTTAGCGTCACGTGGGGTGACTTTTGTTTTGGTCATGTTGATTTTCATAAGCATGGTCACATTGGTTTCATGTTGATGTTATTTGTTTCGGAGAACATACAGTTGTGTGTTTCTGTGTTATCTGGTGTAAAATGTGCGTGGCGTCTGATGTTGTGATTAAACTAAACGAATTATTTGCCTTGATCATTTATGTCGTTGAGTAGTTATTGGTGGTAGAGGAAGTGCTGAGTGAGAGGTTTATTTATTTCCTAGTAGCAAAGTTATTTAGGGTAGCTGACTAGACACCAAACTGAAAGGTCAAGAACCTGGGTCTGGAAAGGTGCAGTTTTGAGAGTTGTTCCATGTACAGCTGTACTATATGGGGAACTGAACTGATTAAATAACGGCTAGCGATTTAAGCCAAGCACCAAAGATTCTCCTACGATGATAACAAGGAAGAAAGATAAAGATAAGAATTAAATTAATAAATTTGATTAAAACGCGCAAAACAAAGCATCTAAGCTCCAAAGTGTACACAAGGTCAAAGATCTGTACACACTTTAGGAAGAGGCAAAGTCAGGATCTAGAGAAGCTCTAGAAAGGAGGAAAGTCAAAGATCTGGTGATTAGATTAAAAGTATCAAACCACAAAGATATGCTGCTTTAAATACCGCGATGTTGCTTAAGGCTTATAATGTTTTTACAAAATATTACTTAGCTACTCCTATTTGGTGGTTATTCAAAAGTCATTTCCCTGTATTTCTTCTGTTCGTATTATTGTTCTTATTACTCTGTTGTTATACACGGACTAGGGCGGGGGCGCCCACACACATACTCACAAACGCTATTTCTTCTTCACTTGCTCAGCCAATGATACTAATAACAGCTGATAAGACTTTCACGATAAGCTCATGAGTCAAATTTATTTATCCATCAGTCATGATCCAGACAGTTCCCGGCGAATTTATTTAGTATCCATTGTAGCAGATTCATCTTTTAGCTTTCATACACTATTCATAAAACGATAAACTGATTTTCCTGATCACCATGTTTAGAGAGCTTTTATTGTCATTATTTATTTTATTATTTTATTACTAATCCTCGCAACTCCCTGGTTCACTCAGATCCTTTCTATCTTCAAAATTCTCCTGATAATGTCCAGATGGTGGCAGAGCGTAACTGTTCGCTGTTAATCGACTAACCAATCAAATGCTTTTTGTATATTTATCATTATGGTCTTCCAGATAACATCATCAATCAGGCAATTTATCCTGGTCACAGGTGTGAAGATCTAGTCTGAGATGACGAGACATTGGAAGGCCCAATGTGCTTAATGCTGTGATTACTCGACTCCGTGGAGCGAGTCCACTACTACAACTCCACATTCGTGGTAATGATATGAACTGATTATTAGACTGGAATTAATCTGGTTAAAAAATAATGAACAGAATTTTATTCCTGTCCATCATTCATATTATAAATCATTTGTGCAAGTTTGTTAATCCACCCAGAACAGTTTACTCTCCCAAGTTTCGCTGGAGGCCCCTTATTTTAACGGGCCTCAGTTCTTGATTCATTGCAAACACATGCAGATGCCCGATAGCGCAGAATATGAGGAAGAAAGAACAGTTGACAAATTGTTCAGCATAGAGCTATTCTGGGAGCCCATTTCAGAAAGTTAAAAAACATATTCAGAAAAAGGCGATCGGCAATAATATGCAGAAAAAAAAGACAAGGTCAGTACACTATCTTTCCATTTCGGCGAAGTTTTTCTCGTTTCAGCCGTCTTGAAAGAAAATAAAACCTTCAAACGCATGCACACATTTGATTTCCAGAAGTCACTGTTTCAATTAGTACCCAAATGATGAAACAGTTTTTAACTCCCTCAAGTGTTTTCTCGGACATATAAAAACGAGTAGTGTTAGTCCAGAGTAAAAATCAAAACGTTAATAGAAAGAAGAAGAAATTCTTTTCTCCTAACAAAGGTAAAGCACTAAACTCTTCATCGATCTCCAATTGAACTTCACCCGATTTTTCATAGGTTTTCACATAGCATCATTGAACTTTTCGTGTTTCTAACCATAGAATACTCTTTTGTTTCTGTGAAAAGTTTCGGATGTTAACCTAAAAGCAACAGCGATCAAAAGGAAGTTTATTCCTCCTGTGTGTGAAGAATTTTAATAGTATATTAAGTCTTGAGCTAAATGAAAAAGTCCTGTTCCTGTTTCCTGTCTTCCATGTGAATTTGTTAGTCTATGCTGTTCACTGAAACTGGTGTAGACATCAGTGTATGGTTGCCAAAGTTCCGTTTCTCCTGCTCGTCATTATGTTCTGTAAGAACGAATTTCCTGGTCTTTAGGTAGGTCATGCTGTCCGTCTGCTTGGAAATACTAACACGAAATTGCTACTGCTGTAGTTGTGACACAAACCCTATAGTATAAAAGACAAGCAATCTATTATGAGAGACAATTACCAATGTTAAAATTAACACCAGTGTTTTACAGTTACAACGTATTATACAGTCATACACTAAACAAATAGCAGATTAAATGAAAAAAACGATTATTTCTATTTATTCTAATTAGTAAAGTATGAAGATTCAGCATACTAATCATGGCGGGCAATATGTACGTGAATTTTGAAATAAACACTTGAAGAAAAATATAAAAACTGAGAGTACGACAGAAAATGTTTAAACGAAACACGTCAGCCTTTAAGCCGAATAACCTACACAAGTTCTCATGAACATCAATAAGAATGCCACATAAATGAACAAGTGAGTTCTTTCACCGACTGTCTATATAGAGATATAAAACGTAATTATAAAAAAAGGTGATGATAAAGATGACAAAAATGATGATGCTGATGATTGTATTCTCTACGAATAATTCAGGAAAATGAAGTAAATACTATTTATAGCTTTGGCATGGGCTAAAGAACAAACTTCGCAGCGTCGAAACGGCTGACAGTATGTCTACTAAAGATCTTGATAGTTTGTCTACTAAAGATCTTATCTAGCAACAAGGATCGGCGATGTCAGTGAATTTTAAACGTGCCATCATTCTTAAAAGTTTCCTATTCTGTTTTCAATTAAATGCCAAGTTTATTGTGTGTATTAATCAGTTTTATTGTCCTTTTTTTTTCTCTCTTTCCATCTCCACTTATCTGGCAATCATTTCCCTAGTTACTATTTTCTTTTTCAAATCACAATTCTCTTGAACTTATTTCTCCCAGGCAGTTCAGCTGTATCACATTCATATGCACTTCTGCACCTTCCATTTGGATTTGCTTAAATCTTTGTGAATATTTTCTTTATTTCCTTAATCTCTTGTGTTTAAGATGGTGTCGTAATTCTTTGTGCATTTCGTTTTGTGATTTCTCATTCCAAGGAATCCATTTATAGAATATTTTTAAACAAAGATTAATTTACAGAGCTTGTATTGGGTGTAAAATATTGTAAGCAATATTTGACATTCTCATATTTCTGATTCAGCTGATATTGGATCTGCTTTATATTATCCAAGCTTGATCTCTGAGGTTATGAACTTTTTTTTTGCTAACTGCAAAACTCAAAACTCAAGTTCTTGCTGCTGTATTATCAGCTTCTTATTCCCACTGTAATTACAACCAATATGTAGTTATAATTATGTTAAAAAATGCATTTCCTTTATAGGCAAGATTGAAGTTTGGGCGAGTACCATGAAGAATTGTCTTATGCAAAGACGTATGTAGTAAAAAAACCCAGCTACTAACTTGTAACATGTTTATTGTTCTTCAGTCTTGAAAAATCAATTTTAAATTAAATTATCTGCTCATGGAGTTTTAAAGCACACAAAATAGCTCTTTGAGACTTTATGAAGATCTGGAATATTGTTATACTTGTGAGATCAGCTTGTCAAATAGATAGATATCAATTATTCGAAAATTAATAACAATGGATCCCGCTGTATAGACAGATAGACAGACAGACAGGCAAACAGATAGACAGAATGGTAAATAGATGGACAGAAAGACAGGTGCGCTCTTTTTTCAATTTTATTAATATTGAAAATGCAAGTATCATGTGTCACGTAGTTAGCGCTTGATTTGCTACATTTTGCTATAATTTTATAATGTCCACTATTCATGTGCAAACAACGATTTTTTTCTTTTTGCTTTTACAAAATACAGTAGCGCAAAGCTTTCAGGTGTAAATTTGCTCACTTTCATAACTTCCAGTAAAATTTAATTTCAAAGTAAATCAGCCAGCGTGATCAAGGACATAGGTACCAGGATATAAAACAAGAGTAGTTGCGTATTGTCAGGTGAGCTATTCTGGTTACGCAGTGAAAACAACATTATAGGCATTACAAATGTGAAAGGATTTAAAATAGGAGGACATAATTTGTGAAAGGATAATATGTGTAAAAATTAGAAAGGATTTAAAATAGAGGGACATAATATCAATAACCTGAGATATGCAGATTACACCGTTCTAACAGATTAAGTGAAATCAGTTTGCCGAAATTTTGAACAAGATTACTGAATAGGCTTAGAGCTAAACAGCAATACCATAAGAAATAAGACCTTGCTGCAGAGATGAAGTCACTGATTTTAATTATTGAGTAAAGACGTTGGTGATGACTGAAGCATGTTCTCCAGATGACTGGCAACTCATTACCAAAAATGGCACTGAAATGGTCACATCAGGGAAACAGGAGTAAGCGCTGGCCAAAGGAGACAAGGAAAAGAACCAGAGAGAGGGTGCTGGGTAACCTGGGCAGGAGCGGAGAAAAGGCGACAGGCGTTTGAGGAAAACCGTTGGGGAAGCCCCATTTGCCTTTTGCACCTAAAGTTTCAGAGTGAGCTAAACAGCAGCAAGACAGAAACAGTAATATGGAAAAGAATAAACATACTGAAGTGCATCATCCTTTCAAACGGCAAGACACTGACGCAATTAAATAAATTCAATTACCTTTCAACAACAATAACATCTGATGACAAGTGTAAAAATGAAATAAAAGTACGAATAGGTAACGGCAGCTTTTTATAACATGAATAAGACATTAACAAATAAGAAAATGTCCCTAAAAGTGAGTAAAATAGTATTACAGTGTTATACAGAGACAATATTGCTGCATGGTTGTGAAACTCATACACTCACAGATGACAAATGAAACTGGATGCAATAGAGAATGATGCAATAAATGCCCTGGACAAGTAGAAAGAGAAAACGAAGAGATCCTCAAAGAAGTTTCAGAACAAGGAAAATTAATTACAGTTTTAAGAAAAGAAACAGTCAAAATGTCTTTGATATTTCACGAGAAGACAGAAATTGGAGGATCTAGTAATGATTGGAAAATTCAAGAGAAAAAGGAAGAAAAAAGGAAAGCCAAGAGAAAAATATCTCAGTGGACTGATCAAGTGGCATGGAAAAGAAAAGCATCTTAATCGAAAACACCAAGGACCGTGCTAGATGGAGAAGCATGATCGTCAGCACTATCCTGCCCGGCACATAATAATAATAATAATAAAGCCATCAGCCAAAATGTTTTATCCGTGGAGATGAAGAATACAATGTGTACTTAGCGATAAGAATTTTAAATGACGGAAGTGTACATCTTTATCTCATTCGTGTTTTTTTTTGAGGGGGGGGAATTAATTGTTTCTTGGACCTTTAATCAAATGTGAAGATAATTTTTTTTTATTTACGTTATTTTGTATCATTCATTTTAATTACAAAGTATTTATCACTTAACTTGACTCACAGTAACAGTTTCGTGTGTGATACTGCCAAAGGATATGAAAATGCTGAAGTGTTTTTAACAGTGAACTGTTAACATTTAGGTCGTGTGGATAGTGGATCACAGGAAAATTGTACTCCTAAACGTTCTGAACCAAACGATTCAGGACCTACATTCTATGAGACTGCTGAGAGCAGCGAACTTGGTTTGGCAGATGACTTTGATCCACTATTCATAGTCAACACCTGCCGATGAGCTCCGGGCATCCCAGCTTTACACGTGAAGAAATTGGCACTCATTATAAACGTCGATAGTGGAGTGTCCTCGAAAGAACTGATGGATTTAACTGACGACAAAGCATCCATATAGTTTGACGTAGAGTTAAAATAGTTTCCAAGATAAGACACTTTCTAAGTGACTTTTCACAAACAATTAGACTCATTGATGAGCAGACGTTTCCCGAAACATACAAATGAAAACAGGTTATAAGGCTGACTCTGTAAGAGAACTTCTTTTGGCTCCCATAAATGATAGTATGGATTCAGTCAACCACAAATTAAAATTCAGTCTGCTGCTAGATATAGTTCTTGTCTACTTCTGAGAGTATCCTTTATTTTAAAAATTATGTTATCTAAGTAAATACAAAAGAATGGATTTATGCAAAAATGACAGCTAAATCAAAATTATTTACATCTTAATGTATGGATCACACCAAGGAGCCGTAATTTCTTTCGAACTACCAACAGTAAAATGCAGCAACAGTATCATAATATATGCTTCACTATACCAAGCATTAGACTGGACACTGTAAGAGACTTGCAATAATTTTGAATGTTAGGGTAACTTACAGCAAGTACAATTGTAGGATATTTGAACATCTCGGACCGAGTCCTGCTAGCCCAACTGAAAGGACAACCAATAAACATACATATTATACAAGTGTACGCACCAACATCTGAAAGTTCTGAAGAAGATGTACAGCTATTTTATAATGACATTGAGACAGCCCTAAAACACACAAAATCACATAAAGTTCCTATAGTCATGGGAGATTTTAATACCAAAGTAGGTAAAGGAACAACTTCAGACATCGTTGGTGACTATGGACTGGGGTAGAGGAATGACAGAGGTAGTAAATTAATTGAATGGGCAAGAATACATAGCATGGTTGTAGGAAACATCTGGTTTAAAAAACATCCTCGAAGACTGGCAACGTGGTGCAGCCCAGACAAAAAAGACTTTTAACCGGATAGACTACGTATTAATCAACAATCGATTCCGGAATGCATTACTGACATCAAAAGCCATGGCAGGAGCTGACTGCAATAGTGACCATGACCCACTTTGTGGAAAAATTAGAATAAAGCTAAAGAAAGCATGCAGAAAAGTGAGAAACATCAAACTGAATACAGAACTCCTTAAATATGACCAAGAATTGCGACAACAATACAAATTTATTATAACAAATAGATGCAATGCAATAGCAAAGATAAATAGTATACATGAACAATGGGCAATGTTAAGAGATTCTATCCACCAAACTGTTAAGGAGATAATACCACATAAAAAAGAAGCCCCTAAAAATAAATGGATGATAGACGACATCTTAGGACTGATGGACAAGAGGAAGAGGAGTAAAAATAACCAAGAAAAATATAGCAAGAAAAATTAAGAAATAAGACGCAAATGCAGAGAAGCATAGGAAGTATGGTTAAATTAACACTGCAGACAAATAGAAGACTCATAATAAAGACAGCAAAAACATGCACAAATGAATTAGTGAACTCACAGGCAGGAAAACAGAATATACCACAGGATGACTGAAATCGAAAGAAGGTAAAATATTAATGGGAAAAGAAGACATTGTGGACAAAGTACATCGGTGAGCTATATGGAGGAAAAAGACCAGTTTCGATACTGAAAACAGTGATGGGCCACCACTACTTGAAGATGAAATCATAGATGCCATCAAACATGAAGAGAAGGAAAAGCGACTGGGCCTGATAATATAACAATAGAAGAAATAGAGGCCCCAGAAGAGATAAAAATAATAACCAAGTGACTGAATGACATTTACAACAGTGGTTATATTTCCAGTGACCTGATTAAATCCACGTTTATAGCACTACCAAAGAAACCAGGTGCAAAGAAATGTGATGACCACCGGACTATCAGCCTCTCATGTCACATAACGAGGTTACTTCTGAGAATCATTATGAGAAGAACAAGGAAAAAGATAAAAATGGAAAAAGCAGATGAACAGTTTGGATTTGTTAAAGGAAAGAGAACACACAATGCCATTTATGCTTTACGAACACTAACAGAAAGAGCTTTAGAAGTACAGAAAGATCTCTACTTATGCTTCAATGATTACACCAAGGCATCTGACAAGGTGAAACATAATGAAATTATTAAAATGCCTGAAGACGTCATTATAGATGGCAAAGACCTGAGGATTGTAAAACATCTTTACTTGCAGCAAGAAGCAGCAATTCGAGTTGAAAATAAAACTGGAAAATATCAACCTATAAAACAAGGAGTGCGACAAGGATGTGTACTATCTCCAGATCTTTTTTCTCTGGACAGCGACAATATTCTAAGAACGATCATCACAGAACCAAGCATAAAAATTGGAGGATACAATGTTATGCTGACGACACATTACTGATAGCTGAGAACCAGCAAGAACTGCAAAATCTCTTGGATAAAGTCGCCAAAAAAAGACCTTACTGTGAACATCAAAAAGACAAAGACTATGGTTATATCTAAGAAACAGAATCCACCAACATGCAGAATAAAATCAAACTGAACTGTTCTAAAGCAGTTGTAGAAATTCAAATACCTTGGAGCAGTAATAACTTCAGATCGCAAATGCAGAACAGAAATTAGGAACAGAACAGGCCAAGCAAAGACTGCATTTCAGAGAATGAGAAACATATTATCCAACACATCTTTATCAATGAATGTTAGAAAACGTTCCTGAAATATTATATTGAACCTATCTTGTTATATGAAAGAGAATATGGACAATAGGCAGGTCTGCACAAAAATCATTGGAGGCAGTAGAAATGTGGTTTATTAAAAGAATGTTGCGAATCCCATGGACAGCAAAAATGAAGAATGTATGAGAAGACCTAGAGAGACAAAAAATCTTGTAAAAAAAACAAGAGAGAGGCAATGTAATTTCATAGGACATGTAATGAAAAGAAGGGGCACTGAAAATATTATAACAACAGGAAAGACTGAAGGACGAAGATCAAGAGGAAGACCAAGAGAAATGATGCTGGACAATCTGACGGGACTGTGTGAGAGGAGATCACCAACTGAGCTGATGGCTTGCATGAAGGATCGTGTTCTCGGGAGAAGCATAATAGCCAACGCCAGTCGGCACGGCACCTGATGATGATGATGATGATAGTGTAACTTATGATTGCTCATTCTTAATATAAGGCACTATAAGGCCACATAATGAACAAATTTTTTTCACATCTTACATCTTTTCTTACATCCTTTCGGTGTTGCTAAACGTCACATTGGGCTCGCATGGTAGCTCGCCAAGATTTCTCGTTTTCGGCGAGCTTTTCAACCTCTTCAAGGGATATTATTCGCACTAAACCGGCCTCTCTTAACAATGTCCTCTTTTGAGTTTAAAGTGTTTGACCTGTTTTTATTTGGCCTGCTGTGTTCCACTTGATAGCTTGTTTTGGGATTCTCTATTTGCTTCTCAGCACATGACCGACATGTCCATCTTCTTTTTCTGATCACCCATGAGACAGATTGTTGTTTTGCTCATCTGTCTTATCTCTACGTTGTTCTTGAATTCGTTCCACTTTATACCGAGTATTTTCCTTAGGCATTTGTTTTCAAAAGAGTCTATTTTCTTGTCTATTTATTTAGTTGTTTTCCAACTTTCACATGCATAAACAAGGGTGGATATTACATGTGAATTGAATAATCTTAACTTGGTTTTTGATGCTTATAAGTTTTAAATTCCATATTATCTCAAGATTCTTGAAGGTCAATGCTGCTTTTTCAATTCGAATATTTAACTTCCTTTTTGGTGTCACCATCCTAGTATATACAACTGTCAAGATATGCTTCTTCTTCTTCTTCTTCGTTCGCTTCTACCACCAAGACCGCCTCGTGATCCTCCTGAATTTACACCTGTGGTCCTCGATCGATCCTGTGGTCCCCGAAAAGGACCACACGAGATCCACGAGAGGACCACAAGAGGTTCAGAGTATCGCAGGGCCTGTATTCTTGGTGGGTCTCAGAAGCGGGAATGCGTGACACCGTGGTTTTCGTTGCACCAGTGAGAGGTGGTTGCCCTCCAGCCTAGAGTTGGACTTTCTCATCGGAAAACCTCAGGTTGATTAGGATACGCATACATCCCCGCCGGGTGAGAGGTGGTTGCCTATCTAGACTGCACTGGTCCAGTGTCTTCGAGTTCAGTATTTTGTGGTCGTGGCCGGTACCCTTCCTAGTTGTGACCAGGACGGAGCTTTTGTCCAGGAGAACGAATCCTCGCCATTAGTAAGTTTCACCCCTGGGTTGAGCCGGTTTAGGCATATTATCCCAGTATGGGCGTGTTTAGGATGTAGCCGACCTCTTGAGCGGAGATACCGTGAAGTGCATAGCCATCGAGTTTCACCCCTGGTTTAAGCCGGTTTAGGCATATATCACCAGTATGGGTGTAGAACGACGTGGCCGGCCTCTATAGCAAAGGTGCCGTGGTATGAGTGGCTCTCGCCGTGAGACCACTGGACACACAGTCTAAGCTTCACTTTATCCTTTCCATCACCTTTTCACATCGGCGCCGCACAGCAACCCCGCTTGCTTTTCCGCATTTTCTTCATTGGCCGGGAGTAGTTTCACTTCACGCGCGGCATCCGAAGTATCTCGCCAGCAGTGTCTTAACCTCTGGGTTAAGCCGGTTCAGGCATTTCGCCCGATATGAGTGACGTAGCCGACCTCCAGACCAGAGGTGCCGTGATTTGTCTTCTGTTTACTTCGCTTAATCCTTTCTTTCACCTTTTCCACATTGGTGCTGCGCAGAAACCCCAGTCGCCTGAAGCGTCTGGTTTTCAGCTGCCAGATATTCGCCTTCGCCCCTTCTCCTGTCAGTTTGAACAGTTCTGCCACCAGAAGCCCAGGAGCTGGACTTGACTGTCAGAGGGTATTTGAGACGCACGCCATTGGAGTGGAGAGCGGATCCCCCACCCCATCTCCGGCTATAACAGTCCTTAGAACCGCCAAGGTATGCAAATTGGTTTACTTCTTCAAAAGCTGTTCCTTCTATTTTTCCTTCATGGTTAATGAGAAGTTTCATTATTTTTTTTCTTGTTAAATTCACATCTACTTCTTGAAAAATTATACTTCCTCCTACAGAACCATTTACATCCTCGATGTCAGGTGTCATACCAGTTTCTAAACATTATGTTTATATAGAACATTATGTAGAGCATATTTTGAGGTGCTGCTATTTTAAAACATTTGATATTTACAAAATCACAAAAATCTGGGCACTGAAATATATGCTTACACTGTACTAAAAAGCTATAGAAAACTGAGCTAGCAGTCAGACAGAAACATAAGGCCACAGACAGAACATTAACATACATTGCACTATAAAGCTACAGACAGAACTTTTAACATACATTGCACTATAAAGCTACATATGACTGAGAAACATAAATATATTTATTGTACTAGTGTAAAATATTGTTATATGATACGTTTATTTTCTCAATGTCAATTGTGTTTCTTATAACTGACAGTTACTGTGCCATGTCTGTTTAATTCATTAATTCTTACTTGTATCTCTACAAGTAGAATTTAGTTCGTCAGGTAATGACATTAGTGTTCCCGTTCTTTAGTACAACAGTACGAAACGGGACCTGGCTTCCCTTTATGGTCTTTCCCAGGTGATATATATATATGTATATATACTGAATTCCTACCTCGGGCTATCCACACTCTTAAAGCTGTGCAATCAATACTAATGCATGTTTATCACCAACAGACACTAACGACAACACAACATTTACTTTTACAGAGAACATACAATTCTGCCATTTTATATCTTGATTCCAGTTTATTACACTTATCACAGAACACCAAAACAAGCGTGAACATACTTTATATGGACATGCAGTAAAAGCACAATCCACATCAACATGCAGAAAATGCACATTTATAACACATAATCATTTCACTACTACATTAAGTCAAAGTTCATCCTATTAATGAGCCGTACCAATAGCACGGTCTAGACAGTATCAACACTTACACTAGTAGGCTACAGATACAATGAGACACAGTTTAGATAGCACCAGACCACAGAATAGTGATAATTATAATAAAATAAAACTAATTTACCTCATCCTCAACCGCCGTGTTGACACTATCCATGCTTTGACTGAGTGAGGCCTGACCATCTTTGAGCCCTTGCGTTGGGGACACGGTAGTGGACGTGCTAATCGACATAGCCATCTCTTTAACTGGAACAATTTGAAGTGATATGCAAACACCAGCCGAAAAATGTCTGTGGCCCAGCCTAAAGGAGTTATGTTTGTCTTGTTTTTCTGTTTTTCTCCAGCGTTTATTGTATTCAGGAGTAAAATGTACAGAACAGGTATTCTTAGAAGTAGTTCCTCAGGTTGTTCAAACGTCAGTATCTTCTCACTTTTCAGTAAACTCCCCGCTTGCTGCGTTTTACGGGCTCACCTGTTAAAAGAAATTAAATGTTTCCAGTTAAACGAAACCACAATATATTTTTTTCGTTTATTAAATATGACAAGGTGTATACACAAATATATTACAAAATTTTAATGATTCCCAAATTATCACTTTCGTTTATGACAGAATTACTACAGCTATTATAGTTATATTTCTAGCATTATATTGATATTCATTGTCATCTTAGTTTTCTATCTTCATCCCTGCATCTTTCATCATCAACAACATCGCCAGCAACATTACTGGCAACATCACCAGCACTATCACAATGTTTTATACTACCCACAGAGTTTAAAATTATGCTGTTTCTATAAGTTTATGTGCTCCTCTCACACTCTTCCATAAACGTCTATATAAAAAAATCAAAATTGGTCATTTTAATATCCTTCCTTTCTCAGACGACTATATTAGCAATCAACCTTACTCATCTTCACATCTCCCTATCCTCAAATGTGCATATTAATTAAGAGGCAACCAAAACAATGTCCTTTATCTCTATCGACACACACACCCAGGTGTTGTGTGAGTCAACATAACAGAGTCTGACAGTTTCAGAGTTTATAGATACTTTGTTCTATAACTTGACACCATTGATCAGAGTACTGGTCGTGTGAAAATTTAGTCATTTTTCGATCTGCTGGAAAAGAAAATCACAGAGGACAGTTATGGCTGATGATAACCACGAACAGCTTTGGTCAGTTGAAGTATTTCTTGAAAAAGAAAAAAAAAACCTGTGAGAGTTATAGAATAGTATCAAACTGTTAATCTTGTGCTCTTGTTGTTCGTCCATTGTCTTCGATGATGACCACAGATTCATCTTAGTCAAAGTAAGGAGAGGTGTGTCCGTGCGTGACCAACTAGCCCTATGCGAGCCCTAAAAGTTTTGCCACACACAAAACATAAATGTCTAGATTCAGTTGTGGGTGCTTCCTTGGCTTTTCGTATTGCATGTTTGTGCTGGGCACTTTCAATTCTTGAGAGCTCTGCTCTCTGAGCACCCAGGGTGGTTAAAGCCCTCCATGATGGGCGGACCTTGTGCTATGGCCTCCTAAGAGTTTATGTCTATCCTGAAGGCTTTGAGTGAGGTTTTCTTTTTCTTGTGCTAAGAAAAACATGAAAGCTTTATTATAAGAGCATTTAACCCTGCAAGAAATATGCTGACATGTTGACCTGCTAGTAAGTGTTTTTATTTACTCAAGTGAATGGATGCACAAGAAGGTGCTGCATTTCATCCGTTTACTTTTTCCCACAGGCAACAAAAGATCTATTAAATTCAAAGTGATATAAATATATAGGAACTTCAGTATGCTTCATATACACAAACATTAACATATGCGCCAAATATTTAATCTATTGCACTTGATCTACCATTTCGCTAAGTTAACTAAAAATTAAGAAATACCACACTTTCTATTTTACAGTTTCCAAGTAAATGTTATATAAAATAAGATTAATTATAATTAATGCTTACAAATAATACATTTACAAATAATATTGACCATAGCGCCATTTTAAAGCTTCAGATGAATGTTTACATGTGTGCGATGTTTGTTGAGGGAAATATAAATCTATGGTGAGAAAATTAAAGACTAGGGGTGGCCGTTGGAAAATGACCGGAAACAGAGACTGGAGAGAGAGAGAGAGAGAGAGAGAGCAAGAGAGGGAGAGAAACGTTGTGATACAATATGAAGGAAAAGAAAAATTAATGACTGAACAAAATTCTACAAAGCGGAAAAAGGGACTGAATGGGAAATTTCGAAAACACATGAGAATACAAGAGCCGTAATTTAGAGATAGAAAAATGGAATACAATGAGACACAGAGATTGATGCAGCATGGAATGTATGGGAAACTAGCAATCCAGAAGACAGATTGATTGACTGACTGAATGAACTTTATTTGCAAGAGGTGAAAATTGGGCACGCAGACCCGTCTGACATTTATACCTTTCTCTATATTCCAGACATTTTACATCAGATAGTGCAAATAAGCTATGCATATAACAAATATGACTGAAACTGAAATAAAAAACTCAAATAGCAAAGCTGAAATAACAAACCTGTTACATTTCACTTTTATCCACACGATCAATATAGGAAATAACTACATCTTAATCGTTCCCGTGCCGCTAAACATCACATAGGGCCCCCATAGTAGTTCGCCAAGATGTCCTGTCTCCGGCGAGTTTTTCGATCTCATCAAGGGATGATACTGAAATGTCCTCTTTAGAGTTTCACGTGGTCGACCTCTTTTTCTTCAGCCTGTTCTGCTCCATTTCATAGCTTGTTTTGGTATTCTCTGATTATTTCTTCTCATCACACGGCCTATATATTTCCATCTTTTTTTTCCGATCACCCATGAGACAGGTTGTTGTTTGCTCATATGTCTTATCTCTGTGTAGTTCTTAAATTCATTCCACTTTATACAAAGTATTTTCCTTAGGCATTTGTTTTCAAAAGAGTCTAATTTCTTGTCTGTTTCTTCAGTTGATTTCCAGGTTTCGCGTGCATAAATGAGAATGGATATCACATTTGAATTGAATAATCTTAACTTGGTTTTTGTGCCTAAAACTTTTGAATTCCATATGCTCTCAAGATTTTTGAAGGACAATGAGTCTAATTTCTTGTCTATTTCTTTAGCTGTTTTCCAGCTTTCACATGCATAACTTATTTATGCATTAAATAACTACAAGCAGGCAACAATGTTACTCTCGCAGTCTTGCACATTAATGAATATTAATACATTAATGAATGAATAAATGAAGTGAGACAGACTGAGAGTGTGAAAAGTCTCAAAAGAGGTGGATAATTCGGTGAATGAGAGATAAATAGAAACATAAAATCAGAGAAAGAGAAAATGAGAGTGAACGAGTTTCACTGATGGAAAAGGAGATAAGAAATGTAATAGCAGTGTATGAAATGGGAATGTGTGCGCGTTTGTGTGTGTGTGTGTATGTGAAAGAGAGAGACTTTGAGGAAAAGGAATAGAAAGTCTGAGCGACAGAATACAACAGCAAAGAAAACAGAATAAAATAGATAAAATTAGAGCAAGACTGATCTATTCTTGCAATTATTACAACGCGGGTATGGAATTGGAAAATATTCCGTATTTCTGTACAATTAAATCTTTCAGACTGGCTGTTTTGAATAGAAATATCAAACTGAAACTAAAGCTTTCCATGTGAAAAAAGCTGCTTTTAAAACAATCAAGTATAATTAAACCTCATAATGATGGACCTGATTACACATGCTGTGTTTTTCCCGTTATGTAATGACGCACCAGGGTATAAGACGTAGGTATAATTTGGCAAGGATTTTTGTTTTGGGGGGTGGGGGTGGGGGAGGGGAGGGGGAGGTGGAATGGGATGGGGGCAGGGAGTGGAGATTGGTGGTGGGGGTGGGGGAAGGGATGGAATACCATTCAATCACAAGGGTTTTGATCAAAGTTGTATTCTACAGAATATCCTTGTTTAATATAAAACATGGTGCAGGTGGCTTGTACCCTGACCACACCACCCCCCCCCCCAACCAGAACTATATCAGCGGGAGTTTTTTTTTTAACTTCTAGCAGGTTCAAGCAAGCTAGGAAGATATTTACAGATAATGGCCTGAGGAAACTAGAACCCTGCTTCTTCAGGTTAGGGGTTGTAGTATGGTGCCAGCGATCCCATCTCTGTGAAACTGAGAAGCGTTATGAAACAGACAGGAAAGTCTCGAAAGGAATGGAAACGTGCC
Organism: Achatina immaculata; assembly: GCA_009760885.1. Classification (NCBI taxonomy): domain Eukaryota; kingdom Metazoa; phylum Mollusca; class Gastropoda; order Stylommatophora; family Achatinidae; genus Lissachatina; species Lissachatina immaculata. The sequence goes on from CM019706.1 coordinate 34,031,912, forward strand.
TTGTTCGTAGCAATGAGCCTCAGTAGTTGGGAAAGCTGCTTAATTCAGCAGCTGCTGAAAGAAGATTTGTTTCATCTTGAAGATTATCAGCTAACGCCACTCTCTTGTTACAAAGTATGGCTGCGTCTTCAGCATACAACTATTCATTATCTTAACAAATTTACCAACTATTTTTTTAAATGGCGGTATACTTCAGATGAGCCTTTTAACAATTTTAGTAAAGGTTAATTAGAATTAATGTTTAAAATGAAAATTTATATACATCCGATACGTGGGATGTTGACGATAGTGCCATTTTCCGCGTGAGTTGTTAGCGCCAAAACAATAATGGCCATCTCGTATTTACAGCATCAAGACATTGTAATAATTTTTTTTCCAGAATTAACGTAGACTTTCGGTTTTAATATTCAAGTGCTGATTCATCAGTACTCAGAAGTAAATAACAATATGTTATGATAGAAAAATACAGCGTCACTAAGTGCCTGCAAAACAAACTATTGCTATCGAGCGATGTGCTGCTGGTTATTGGCCATTTATATTTAATAATATTTTTGGTGTCCAATCACAATTTAGTCAATGCATTCTGCGTTCGGCGGGAGAGAGTGAGAAAAATGTTGATGTTTACATGCTAGTTCGGTACCGGTAACCATGGCCCCATGGTCTACCCAAGCAAATCATCGGTGATTTGAGGCAGGGTGATTTTTCCATGTTTTTTTTTTCCTTCTCTTGGAAAAAAGTGCCTCTTATATGGCCAAGAAATACAGTAATTAGTCATATCGGTTTACTTGTGTGTATTTTAAAAAAAACTTTGGAGGAAAACATAAATGGTAGCTTCATAGTTATCATCGCTGGATTTCATTTTTAAGAATCAATGATAAAAAAATATCGAATTCCATCAGCATCGAATCAAGTACATAAATTCAAATATCTGGAAATTTTAATAATCTCCGACAAAAAATGTACTATTTAAAAACTATACAGAATAGACCAAGTCAAAACAATATTTACAAAACTGAAGAACATATAATTCGTATCTACCAATGAGCAGCCTGAATAATTAAGGCGCGGCTTTTCAAAATAATGTTTAGTGCGATAAAAACAGTTAAAATAGAAAACGTTGACTGTCTTAGAAGTAAACTTATACCAGATATATTAAAATTAATGTTTGGTGGAACAATGACACAATTTTAATGCAGTTTAGACCTTGAAATACGGCGCATTAAATTACGCCGTTTTAAAATGACCCCCGTTGATGACAGCAGTCCTGTCAGTAAAGAAAACTCCGTGTGTCTGTACAGATTGCTGCACTGCGATCACTACCGAAAATTACGCCTAATGTATGTCCCTTACGTCCTTTCCGACAAATGTCTATAATATATCTCCAAGTAGGGAGACAGTCTTGCCAAAATGCATGAGGTTTTAACATGCGTTTTAACGACACTGGGAACGTAGCTCCGTGGTCTTCAGAGGAGTCAACGCCCTTTCCTACCATAAGATCTTGCAGGAACGATGTAAAATCACTCCATAGTTAACTCTGACCCAGTTCCTTAAGAAGACCATACCAGCACAAGCAAAGGAGCCTGCAGAGTCATTATATAGAGAGACCTCACTGACATTCAAGATCGTCACCCTAAGGAGTGTCAAACAGGAATTCTGCTCGAATTCAGTACCGCTTTTATTTTGGTATATGCTTGTCAGTCGCGCAGAGTCGCGCCGCGCCAAGCTGCACAGCGCAGGCTGCTGTTGCGCAGGCCGACCGTTCTTTTTGCGAAAAAGCGCTCTCGAGTTCCATGCGTGGGGAGAAAGGCTTTCGCTCCCTTCCCGGTCGGCGAGAGTTAAGGTTTTTCGTTGCAGAAGCGAGTGGTTTGTCCGTCGAGCGAAGCCTATAAACTGCTAGAAACCCAGGTTCGTGCTAACGGTGTACTATGGTTGTGTCGACCGATGGTCTCGAAATTGGCCCATCTCTCGCAAAGAGTATCGGGTGTGCAGTATGTAATGTGCGTTGGTTGTGGGTGCCGGGCTTTCTCCTCGTTCGTTAGAGCAGAGAGAGCCGGTCGCCGCTGGTTAAATAAAATGAAATGCCGCCGGGGTCGAAAGGGATTCGCTCGAAGCAGAGCGCTGACTTCCTTGCCCCGAGTCGGTCTGTCGGCAGATATCTGACTAAGGTTGGGTGAAGAAAGCTATCTGGTTGATCTTGCCAGTATTCATATGCTTGTCTCAAAGATGATAGGCCACGCATGTCTAAGTTCACACTCTCTCACGGTGAAACCGCGAATGGTTCAATAAATCAGTCTAGGTTCCTTAGATGGCACGATCCTACTTGGATATCTGTGGCAATTCTAGAGTTAAAACATGCTTACCAAGCTCCGACCCTCGTGGAAAGAGCGCTTTTATTAGTTAAAAAGCAATCGTCGCTGCCCTTCGTGAAGCGCGGCGTCCCAACTGGTGACTGGATAACTTTGTGCTGATCGCATGGCCTTCTGTGCCGGTGACACATCTTTCAAATGTCTGCCCTATCAAATGTCGATGGTACGTGACATACCTACAATGTTTGTAACGGGTAACGGGGAATCAGAGCTCGATTCCGGAGAGGAAGCATGAGAAACGGCTACAACATCCAAGGAAGGCAGCAGACACGCAACTTACCCACTCCTGGCACGAGGCGGTAGTGACGAAAAATAACAATACGGGACTCTTTCGAGGCCCCGTAATTGGAATGAGTACACTTTAAACACTTTAAGTCGCTGCTGGCGAGATTCTTCAGCTGCCGTGCGTGGAATAGGGTTCCTCCGGCAAATGAAGAAAGGTGCAAATGGGGTTGCCGTGGAAAAGGTGAAAGAAAGGAATAAGCGAATTAACAGTAGTTAAATCACGGCACCTCTGGTCTGGGGGTCGGCCACGTCCTACGTGCACTCATATCGGACGAAATGCCTAAACCGTCTTAACCCAGAGATTAAGACACTGCTGGAGAGATTCTTCAGAGCCGCACGTGGAGTGAAGCTCCTCCCGGCCAATTAAGAAAATGCGGAAAAGCAAGCAGGGTTGCTGTGTGGCGCCGATGTGAAAAGGTGATGGAAAGGATAAAGTGAAGCTTAATCGGTATGTTCAGTAGTATCGCGGCGAAAGCTACTCATATCACGGCGCCTCTGCTCTAGAGGTCGGCAACGTCCGAAATACACCCATACTGGTGAAATATGCCTAAACCGGATTACACCAGGGGTGAAACTTGATGGCTACGCATGTCACGGTAAGTCTGCTCTAGAGGTCGGTCATATCATAAATACACCTATACTGGTATAGTATGGCTAAAACGCTCAACCCAGGGGCGGAAGTCAACAGTGGCAAGGATTAATCCTCAAGAACAAAAGCTCCGTCTTGGTCACAACTAGGAAAGGTAGCGGCCACGACCACAAAATACTGAAGTCGGAGACACTGGACCAAGGCAGTCTAGATGAGCAATCACCTCTCACCGGGGGGGGGGGGAGTGTATGCATATCCTAATCACACTGAGGTTTTCCGGTGAGAAAGTCCAACGCTGGAATGGAAGGGCAACCACCTCTTACCCTGCGGTGATACATGAATATCTCAAAGCACGTCGAAGTTTTCCTGTGAGAAAGTCCAACTCTATCCCTGACGGGCCACCACCTCTCACCCAGCGGGATATACTGATATCCAAAACACGCCGTGGTTTTCCGGTGAGAAAGTCCAACTCTAGATCAAACTGGTGCAACGAAAACCACGGTGGCACGCAATCCCGCTTCTGAGACCCACCAAGAATACAGGGTCAAGTCGTGCGATATTCTGTGCGGTCCTCTCGGGGATCTCGTATGGTCCTTTTGGGGATAACACGGGGGACCACGAGACCTATAGAGGACCATAGGTGTAAATTCAGTAGGATCACAGGTCGGTCTTGGTGGTAAGAGCGAAGGAAGAAGAAGAAGAAGAAGCTACATGCTTATATGTAGTGTTTGAGTACATTTTTGGACAATAAATATTTTTTTTGGTGTGTATGTGGCACTTCTGTTGGGTCTTGAAACTCATGATTGTTCCCTGCCTCGTATATGTCAATAATCTAAAACTACATTTACGGAAACTCAAAATTTAGCGGCTTATATAATCTTACAGTTCAGGAATAATCTACAAGTCTAAATCCATGGAATATATTTTTTTAAAAATTGATTAAGTTAATAACTGGTTAAGTTTAGGTGATTTCATAAATTAGAAGATTTAAAATAACTTAAGAATTAAGTAACTTAAAGATTTAAAGAATACCAGGCGGGTAAGAGACGCCTTAAAACCTCTCGCTCCCGATGCCTTGCGGGTAGGACAGGGAGTCAAAGGCTAGCGGAGAGTCCGTACACAAACCGACAGAAGGCAACGGGAAACCACTGTTATAGCTCCCAAGAACAATTATGCTTATTCAGATAATATAATTATCATGACCGACGTTAATGAATGTTCCCCTGGAACAGCCTCGTCCGGTAGGGCAGCTCACGAGCCACAGATGAGGCCAGATCGTCATCAAGCTACTGGTGATAAAACTAACAAATTCAAAATAACAACATGGAATTGCAGAACTTTATTCCAGGCTGGAAAATTAGAAAATATAAATAGGGAAATGGAAAAGAAGAAGACCAACATATTAGGAATGAGCGAAGTTAGATGGACAGGAGAGGGAAGATAAACTCTGATAAATATACAACAATATATTCAGTAAGTGAAAAACATGAACAAGGAGTAGTAATAATATTTGACGAACAAACAGCTAGGACAATTGTAGGATATTTGAAAATCTCCGACCGAGTCCTGCTAGCCCAACTGAAAAGACGACCAATAAACATAAATATTATACAAGTGTGCGCTCCAACATCTGAAAGTTCTGAAGAAGATGTACAGCTATTTTATAATGACATTGAGACAGCCCTAAAACACACAAAATCACATAAAGTTCCTATAGTCATGGGAGATTTTAATGGCAAGTTTGATAAAGGAAGAATTTCAGACATCGTTGGTGACTAAGGACTGGGAAGAGGAATGACAGAAGTAATAAATTAATTGAATGGGCAAGAATACATAGCATGGTTGTAGGAAACACCTGGTTTAAACAACATCCCCGAAGACTGGCAACGTGGTGCTGCTCAGACAAAAAGACTTTTAACCGGATAGACTACGTATTAATCAACAAAGGATTCCGAAATGCATTACTGACAACAAAAACCATGACAGGAGCCGACTGCAATAGTGACCATGACCCACTTTGTGGAAAAATTAGAATAAAGCTAAAGAAAGCATGCAGAAAAGTGAGAAACATCAAACTGAATACAGAACTCCTTAAAAATGACCAAGAACTGCGACAACAATACAAAATTATTATAACAAATAGATACAATGCAATCTCTCTGAACTTAAGTGCCCAGGGCACATGGGGCTTCCGCAAGGGTTTTCCACAAATGCCTGTCTTTCGCCTTTTTCTCTGCTCTTGCCCAGGTGAGCCCTCTATTGCTCAACATCCTTTCTGTTGTTCTTCTCCATGTCTCTTTTGGTCTACCCTTACTTCTGCTCCCCTGTGGTGTCCATCTTAGTGCTATTTTTGGTAGTGAGTTGTCAGTCATTCGGAGCACATGTCCCAACCATCGCCAGCGTCTTTCCTCAATAACTGTTGTCAGTGGTTTCATCTGCATTTCTGCTAATAAGATGTTATTTCTTATGGTGTTTGGCCAAAATATTTTTTTAATTCTACGTAAACATTTAGTCTGGAAAGAATTCAACTTGTTTTCTATGGTTTTGGTGATTTTCCAGCATTCACTTCCATAGAGTAGTACACTTAGAACATTACTCTTAAATATCCTGATTTTCATATTTATGCTTAGTTTATTTGATTTCCATATATTCTGTAGCATTGCAAAAGCCTGGTTTGCTCTAGTAAGTCTGCTGTTGATGTCCTCTGTGCTGTCTCCATTTTCTACTACTCTGCTGCCAAGGTATACAAATTCGTTGACCTCCTCCACTAACTTGTTATCTACTCTGAGTACATTTCTGTTGTTCACATTTAAAATTAGTCTTTAAAACGATCAAATTCATAGGACTAAAGTATGAAAAAAAATTTAATTGGTCTATACTTCGAGCAGTAACTTCTCACATGCTTTACAGGATGAGCTTGGTACACTTATGTCATAAGCAGCAGTCTCAGATAAACTGTAGGCCGTCAGGTTTAAAGTGATAAGAGTAATTAGAAATGGTGTCAAATGGCGAAAATCTGTAGCAAGATTATATCTATCTGCAACATAGATCTATACAAAATGAAATGCGTGTACTGGGCAACTGTGTTTATGAGCAAAGACCAGAAGGATCGTTAAGAGAGTGATTTTTTTTAGTTTTTACGAGTATAGTTTTTAGACATTTTGTCATTTCATGCTACAGATGTATGGCTGTGGGATGTGATAATTTTTTCATTAAATTAAGAAAAAGTGTTTAATGGCTTAAATTTCTTGAAATTCTAAATTAATTTTTGTTTAAATAATATTCTATAATTAGCAGACTGTAAACGTCAGTAAAAGTGTAGGACAATGTGTAAAAACTATTTTTTATATGAAATTCAGTGTCAATTTATGCTATTAATTATGGTATCTTACAACAAAGAAAATCCAGGTAAACAAAGAACTGACATGGAGAACAACCAAGAAGACTGCACAGGAGAGTCAAAAGAGGAAATCTCTTGTTACAAGCAGCCGCCTCTTGGTAACTGAGGGGTAGAGAGAGAGAGAGAGAGAGAGAGAGAGAGAGAGAAAGTTTACAGTATCACATTTATACGAATAACTGTAGTGTCTGTCTGCAATAGATTGTGATAACGTGAGGCGGAAAGGAGCATAGGCTGAGGTGGGGGCGAGAAAATAGCAGGTTTAGGCGCAGGCTAAAAGCCTGCGATTAACCGTCGTCACTGAGTACGGTAACCACTATGCCATAGGCTGGCGTCTACGCGATATTTCAGAGGTTGAGGTACTACATGTTACGACCGAACGGATCTAACATTTGGTCGCACAGGTGTAGGGACAGCGATTATACGTCGTCACTTAGGTGCCATAACAATTTCCTGTACCGTATCATCCTCTCTGGGGTGGCGTTGACACGATACTTCTTGAGCCAAGCCATGTCCATACGCGTGTCTGAAGCATGGAGTCCGTGGCGTCGGCGTGAGGTGTCTAGAGAATGGAGTTCTAGCGTTATGGTTACGCACACCGGGTGAGTCGCACGTTTCAGGGGTATATAAGACTCCGTCCACGCGGTACAGCACCGCCTGCCCAAATTATTCCACAAAAAGAACCTTTCCTCGCACAGTGTAGGGTCTTGACGGATCACGCAAAGAAAAAAATTCCTCGGCATTTTGTAATACACAGTAATACAAACATCAGATAGGTGGGGACAGTTAGGACAAATAGAGATAGCAGGATGAGAATTGTAGTAGTTGAGGTAGCAAACAACTCACAAACTTACACCATAGTCAGCATAGACGCACCGCCTGACCGCATGTACCAGCCCAACTTCTATGAAGACCTGGAATCTTTACTTATCCACACATACAGGGGACATACTAGAAGGGAATTTCAATTGTGCATTATCAGATCTTTATATTTGTGCAAGCTAGAACCTACATAGCCAGAACCAGTCCAGACGAAAAACAACAGCTAGACGTTCTACAAGACATAACAGATACATAGACACACACTCACCCACAAGGCAGAGACACCACTCACAAAAGAAGTACACACAACAGACCAGCTCGACTAAACTGAATCTACACACCGGCGAAATATCACATAACTCAAGGCATACTTCTTCCCGGTATTACAGTTCAAGGACCACAAAGCAGTCATTGCAGCAATAAACGCAGTACCCACAAGTATACCTTTAATAAAGATCACTACATTGGAAATTTGACAATTCAGTCAGTCATTTGCATGTCCCTTGCGGAACTCTGCCTCCCTAACAGCTCTCCTGTAGGCCTCTTGGTTGTACGCAAGATGCCCTGCTGCTAATGAGTCCATTTCCAGATTATCAACGATGTCTTACAGCCGTCTTCGCCTTTGTCTTCCTGTCCTTCTTTTTACCATTATGTACTCTTTCAAGACGGTCTTCTTTAAATTATCATGACGTTTAATGTGTCCAAAATATTTAAGTTTTCTCTGTTTACCTAGCCAGCCTTCTTCAATATTAAGTTCTTGTAGTATGGATATATTTGTTCTTTTCTGTATTTGACAGTACACTTCTAAAAAAAACAATTTGTAGAACACAAATTCATGCTTTCACTGATGACACACGCAACATCCAACAACACTGGCAAAACATTACATAATAAGAGACAAAGCACAAATACTCTGAACACAGATATACAGAGAATGATGTGACAAGAGAAAATAATAGAAGAAGCAATCAAACTAACAAAACAGATGGACAAAAACTCACCACATCTACTCACATTACAAGAATAACTAGATAAGCACATACAACACAAATACCAAAGCGCACTTCTGAGAACAAAACTGAACACAATCACATAGGACAAACTCATGCAATACTTAAGCACAGAACAAAACATACAACACAGCAGACATAATTGACTCAAAACGGAACAGGCAGACGGACACACAAAAATTAATAAAAGACTTTAGAGTATATTACAAAAACATGTACACCGGGGAGAGAATAGAAACACACATACAAGACAAATACATGTAGTACACTAAACTATTCACTGACTCTGACAAACAAGCATTTGACTCACCACTAACAATTAGAACCTGACACAAGCACAAACAATGTTAAAAAACAAGTCACCAGGACCTGATGGTCTCACTGCAGAATTCTACAAACACGTCTTTCCTACCTTAGGTCCTCTCCTCCTACAAGTCTTCACTGAGACCTTGCAACGCAAAGAGCTTCCACCCAGCCTGAAACTGTCATACACCACACTCATATCCAAAGATAATTCAGACAAGACACAACTAAAAAATTACAGACCTATATCTTTACTAAGCGTAGACTACAAAATCTTTACAAAAGTGCCAATCTCAAACCATTCATGCACAAACGTATACACGAATATCAACAATATGGTGTAGAAAACAAACAGAAACATACATCAACACACACACACACGTAAATATGGACATCATACGCTACATACACCAGAAAGACTGCTAGCGGTCAGTTCTTTTTCTAGATCAGGGAAAAGGATTCGATAGAGTGTAACACCAGTATTTTGCACAAGACATTGCTCCATTGCAACATGGGTATCTACTTCAGAGAATGGATTCACATTCTCTACTCCAAACCTGAGAGCAAAGTCCTAGTAAATCACAGAGACTTTCAGGCTGACCAGATGAGTAGGGCAAGCCTGTTCCCTCTCTCCTTTACATAATGTACTCGCTCTGGAACCTCATCTAGAGAAAATCAGAGAAGACACAACAACCCTGGGAACTTTCATACCAGGAAGGGGAGAAAGAAAGTTGCTTGTGTACGCGGACGACACTATCTTCTTCCCACCAATAGACAGATCGATAACTGGCATCTTAGACTCCTTCACAGAGATGGGTCAGGGTAGCGGAGCCAAAGTCAGCAGACAGAAATCAGTCGTCATGAGCACAGGTAAATGCCAAGACCACAAGGACTTTCGTCTCACACGCACAGACAACATCCAAATTCTGAAATCACTTTCCCATCACGCCTAGATAAAACACACAAACCCACATGGGACAACCTCTTGACACACATCACAGATATGTTACATCGATACAGATACAAAACAGCAACAATTGTGGCAGAAGCACCATAGTCAACACATACATCATTCCAAAATTAATATACACCGCTACAGTACCAAACCTTCCACATCAGACAAATCAGGAAATCATCAAATGAATCAGACATTTTATCTTCACACACACACCGTACACAACATTCAACATAAAACTCTCATACAGGACAAACTACACGGAGAGATTGCCTTACAAGACATACAGACAAAAAATACAAGCACTCAGAATCAACCACGTAGGCCGCATCATCAAACACCCAAACCAGCACCCGCTAGCTCACTACTACATGGCACTTAGACTATCAGACTTAGTCCCACCAAAGCAGCACCCCCTAGCTCACTACTACATGGGACTTAGACTATCAAACTTAGTCCCACCAAACAACTCAAAGGCACACCAATTCGGCACACTACCACCCTTCTACAAAAAGTGTATATAAGCAATACAAGGATACGAAACACTCACTCACTGCAGAACAGAACACATACAAACATTTAGTCAGAAATGAAGTACCTGCACTGCACCTTAAGAGGGGAAGCAGATAGCCCATACTAGACTAGACCGTTCAAAAATCTGGATCATATTACACCAAAATACAGAGAAATCACATTCAGACATTCGCATACAACATGGCACACACAATATATAGAAAAACACGCAGAAAAACACACAGAAACATGGTACAGTGTTCCCTACGCAGGAGAAATATAAAAGAAACAGAAGAACACATTTTCTACGAATGTAGAACAATCGCATCTACTGTAGAAACATTACAGAACAAACTAGAAACATGCGCAACACAACAAGTAGACATCTACAAAGCATAATGTTGAATATAAGCCCCAAAACTCAACCGGACGAACACACCAAGTTACTGGCCCTGCTCGCAGAGTTCAGGTTCTTGGTGTGGGCGTGCAGAAACAAATCTCGTTTGTATTTCTGTACGTTTAATCCAGTCACCTTCCTGTTTAACAAAGAGAAATTAAAATCATGGCATAACATAGATAGATAGAGAGAGAGAGAGAGAGAAAGACAGAGACAGAGAGCTATAACCAACTACCAGCACCAAGTACATCCTTGAAGAGAGAGAGAGAGAAATGAAGAGGGAGAGAAAAATAACCGATTATCGGTACCATTTACATCCTGGAAGAGAGGGAGAGAGAGAGAGGGAGAGAGAGAGAGAGCTATAACCGATTACCACCACCAAGTACATCCTTGAAGAGAGAGAGAGATGAATAAGGATAAAAAAATAACCGATTATTGGTACCATTTACATCCTGGAAGAGAGGGAGAGAGATTGATTGATTGATTGATTGATCTTTATTTCAAAAGGGTTAAGAATTGGGCACGCAGGCCCGTCTGACATTCTGCCCTTTATCATACATTTTTCACTCCATTCCAGACATTCTACAAATATGCTGTTCATATAACAAACATAACTAACACTGAAGCTGAGAGACATAAAATACAATATAATATTTACGTTTCGCTCTTAAACATTCACTCAGTACAGAAGTAAATACATACATTATAAATGGCTATCTACTAAACAAAATTTTCGGGACTATTCAGAAAACAATTAATTGTATTCGGTGTCTGTAAGAGCAGTTTAAGATAACGTTTAAGTTTTATAATTCATGGAGGCATGCAGTCGACATCAAATAGATATTGGGAAAGCTTGTAGTTGTAGGAAGGAGTATAACATATTTTTTATATAGGATGGGAGAGTATTCTAAAGATGAGCAGTAGAATAACTAGAGCTTTTCTTGTAAAGATCAAGTCTAGGTTTTGGAAGACATATGTTGTTCAAGCGTTGGCTGCACTTTGGGCTAAATTTAAACAGGTTCCATAGATAAGGCGGGGCATGCCGTGAAAGAATTTGATGTACTAACTTGGCTTTGTTGAAGAGGAACCTGTTCTTAAGAGGTAGTATTTGATACGTTTGTGATGGTTAGCTGTTTGTGCTTGATCTTTGTCACTAATAAGCTTTACTGCTCGCTTTTGGAGTGAGCAAAGCCTCTTTGTATTTGATACTGAGCAACCATCCCAAACTGTTGAGCAATAGTCTAAATGTGTTTGTATATGAAATATGTAGTATATTTTCCTAGTGTCTTGATCGATGAAGTTCTTAATTTTAGCTAATTGGTATACTTTGTGTGCGATGAGTTTTGTTAGACATTGCACATGAGAGTTCCAGGTCAGATGTTGGTCAATAATAAGACCTAGTGTTTTGTGCTCGCTAACGTTTTCTATCTGTGATGTTTCTGTACAGAGCCGAAGTGTTGTTTTTGTTGCGTTTTGAAGTTTCTGTCTTGTTGTTATGAGCATTGATTTTGTTTTATCGGTGTTTATAATCATGCCATTATTTTTGCTCCACATAATTAAATTGTATAACTCTACCTGAAGAGTTGATTCTAGATTAACACAATCGTAGTCACTGGTGTAGACTATGCAATCATCGGCAAAAAGGTCACAAGAAGAGTGTTTAAGATGAAGTGGAAGATCATTGATATAGATAGCAAAGAGCAACGGGCCTAGAATAGAACCTTGCGGAACACCAGTGTCAACTGTAGCAGAATTTGATAGAGAATTGTTGAAGAATACTACCTGTTGTCTGTCTGAAAGAAACGATGCAATTAATTTTATTAGGTTAGGGTGCAATTTATAAGTCTTTATTTTTCTTACAAGAATATCGTGGTCAATCATATCAAATGCCTTTTTAAAGTCGACAAAGATGGCACCACATAGTCTGTCGTCATTTATGTTTACTAACCAGTTTTCTGTCATTTTGGTAAGAGCTGTGTGGCAGGAATGATTGGGTCGAAAGCCTGACTGATTGTCTATGAGTAAATTGTTCTCTTGCATGTGTCGTACAGTTATTTTGTGTAAGTGTTTTTCGAGTGGTTTTGATAATGACGATAATATAGATATTGGTCTATAGTTGGTAAGATTGTTGGATGAGCCAGATTTAAAGCGAGGATACACCTTAGTCGTTTTAAAAGCCTCAGGGAAATAACATGTATGTTGCAATGCACTGGTTGTAAATATATGTTAGTGTATGTGAAATGACAGGTGCAGCATAACGTAAGATCTTATTATTAATATCCTCAAGCCCAGCTGTATTGTTGTTTTTTAAGGTTAAGAGATAACTGTGAACTTCACTGACTGTTAAGAATGGAATGTGTAACTGTTTAAAATCAGTACATCTGCTGTTCATGAATGTTTATAGTTCATGTAAGTCGCATACAGGAGCTGATATTGATGATTTAAGAACGTTGATTTCTTCTCTGAAATGTGTACTGATATGTGTGCTAGTGTATGCACGATTGATGGTTTGAGAATCAAATTCTTTTATTTGATAGGGTATTTATGGATTTCCAAATTGATTTACTGTCTGATTTATTCTGTATTAGATTCCTGAAGTAATTTTTTTTTCTTATTAAGTATTGAACTTTGTTTCGAACGGTAGATCATAAAGTCCTTGATTTTGTGCGCCCGGTCACGTTCTCTCATGGATTGTAGTATTTCAGGTGTTATCCAAGGTGACTTCGTCTGGTGTTTTACTCTCACCTCTTTCATGGGGACATGTTTGTCTAATATATCTCTGAAGATTTTTAGCCAATAGAGAGAGAGAGAGAGAGAGAGAGAGAGAGCTATAACCGATTACCAGCACCAAGTGCATCCTTGAAGAGAGAGAGATGAAGAGGGAGAGAAAAATAACCGATTTCGGTACCATTTACATCCTGGAAGAGAGGGGGAGAGAGAGAGAGAGAGAGAGTGAAATGAAGAGGAAGAGAAAAATAACCGATTTACATCCTGGAAGAGAGGGAGAGAGAGAAAGAATGACGGAAGTAAATTTCACCTAGGGACATGGAATCAATATTCCTAAGCAAATCACACACTGTACACAATAGAATACTTGTTTTAAGAAACACATAAAGAATTTTTTTTAAAAATGGTGAGTGTTGCATGATGACAGTGACAAGCATCACTCATTTGAGTCCTCAAATCGCGCAGCGTAGGATCTTGAGAGGTCGCACATTGACACACGCACGCACACACACTCACGCGCGCGCGCACACACATATTTCTCGCCACTGGATTCCACTGTTTTTGGGTAGGTGAAAATGGCTAATTTCGAAACAGAATCGGTGAATATGGTGTGCATGGCAAGTTACCTGGAGATTGTATTAATGTTAATAATGATTAGTGGGAATTGTGCATACTAGACTAGCCTGTAACTGAGTGTATGGCTTTATTTCTGCTAGAGTTCATGGGATTGGGTAGATATTTTACTGTTAGCAGGATACTGTAGTGGTATGACAGAGCGGGGATGTCGTGATATTTGGTTCCATGGCGTGTAAAGTTCTAGGTATACTGGTACGGGTGTACCAACCTACATAGTCAGACACGAGGTTAAATACTTGCGTGACCGTAGCTGACTGGGTCACAATAACCAGTGGTTTTTAAGTTCGAAGCAGTCCCAGTGAAGGGAAAAAGTTTTTCACCTCAGCACGGTTAATCAGGTCTGAAGTATTTTGTCTGCTAATGATCGGACGAGTGTAGTGAAATATATAATGATGAAGGTATGCAGAATCCACTATATCTGTGTGTGTGTTTGAGACAGGTTTCTAATGATGATTATTGGTCATGATCATTACTTAAAATTACGATGTTCTGCGGCTGTTAGTTTGTATTACATAACTGGGTTGCATTTGTTTAAGAAGTCATTTTTAATTTTGATTTATTATTAGATAGGAGAACTGACGACTTACCAGCAAACATAACACTAAGATGGACACCAGAGAAGCCAGGGTAGATCAAAGGGGACATGGAGGAGAACAACAGAGAAGATGTTGAGCAATAGAGTGCTCACCTGGGCAAGAGCAGAAAAAAGGCAAAGGACAGACGTTTGTGGAAAACCCTTGCCAAAATCCTATGTGCCTTGGGCACTTAATGTTCCTATATATATATATATATACGAGGGTTGGCTGACAAGTTATCGACATAAGGTACAAATATTTGAAACACACAGCTGATATTAGGTTCATTTGTAGATCAGGTTAAATTAAGATTAAACACCAAGTTTCAAGAAATTAACTGAAACCATTTTTTTTACAGGCTACTGAAGTGGTAACGGGTGGCACAAATTGAGAAAATGGATAAAATTTCTCATCCCGCAGACATTCGCTACCTCTGCATCAAGGGCTTATCATTGAAGGAGATCATGAGGATATTGTAGAGACTCTAGGGGAGAGTGCCTACAGCACAGTGAAGAAATGGGCACCTCAATTCAAACATTCCAAACATGGAAAGGAGGGTCTGGAAGATGATCCGCGTCCAGGAAGACCAAGAACAGTAATCACCGATGAAACCACCGGCAGACTCCATGACATGATAATGGAGGATCGATGACTAACTGAGCGGTACAATGCTATTGAGTTGGACACTTTACAGGAACGTGTTCATGCCATTATTCACAATGATCTTCAAATGACAAAGGTTTCTGCTCAATAGGTCCCGAAACTTCCTGGAGCTGATCACAAACGACAGCGTCTCAACATGTCAAGAGACAATCTTGGCCATTTTTCTGCAGATGCTGAAAATTTCTTCAGCAGTTTGTGACTATGGATGAGACTTGGGTTCATCATTTTCAGCCAGAAACTAAAGAACACTCAAAGCAGTGGAAACATCATGGATCCCCACCTCCAAAGAAAGCAAGGGTGGTTCTGTCTGTAAGCAAAGTGATGTCTTCCATCTTTTGGGATTCATAAGGTGTGCTATTGGTAGACTATCTTCAAAAGGGCAGAAAGGTCACCGGGGCCTATTACGCTAATCTTGCGAAGCAACTGCGGGGCAAACTGAAGGAAGACGTCGATGGAAACTGACGAGAGGAACCATCTTTCAGTAGGACAATGCTCCAGTTCACAAGTCGGCGGTGGCAATGGCTTCCATTCATGAATGCAGCTTCGTACAATTAAAAAATAGATTTCTCTAGATTATAGAACCAGAAACCAGACAGATCATTTTTGTATTAGAAAGCAATTCAGAACATCTCAGATAGATGTAACAGCATATAAGGGTGCAGATGTCAACAGTTATCACAATCTGTGTAAAGGGAAAATAAGACTAAAACTGAAAAGCCAACACAAGATAGCAATACTCAGAAAGATAAACAGTCATAGCCTACAGGAAGAAAATACTAACAGTAATTTCAATCTGGAACTTACCAAACAGTTCCCAGCACTCATTGAGGTTGAGGAGACAGACAAAGATGAATTATGGAACTTCTACAGAACAGCCATAATCACAGCAGCATAAGGAAGTGCTGGACTGCAAAAAAAAAAAAAAAGAGTAGAAAATCATGGACATCAGATAACACATAGAAGTACATACATGAAAGATGAGCTGCCAAATTAGCCATGTTGAATGTAAAGACAGATTTTGGAAAGTTTTGGCAAAAGCAACATACAGAAAACTAGGCAATATAGTAAAACGTTCAGCTAAAAGAGATAAAAGACAATACATGGACAATATGGCGAAAGAAGCAGAGAAGGCAGCAAAAAAAAAAAAAAAACAGTAGACAGCAAAACTTTATATAACACACAAAAAAAAGGCTAACAGGTACTATTTCATCCAAAAAAAGACCGATCTTCAGCAAAACTGGCACCCTATTAACATCAAGTAAAGACCAAAAGCAAAGATGGGCCGAACATGTTCAAGAAATATTTAATCGACCACACCCAAATGAATTAATAAATCTTGAAAACAATTTAACAATTCCACGACTAAATGTCAACCTAGATGAAATTACATTGAATGAAACTGAAACAGCAGTAACTCTAATGGCTAAACAACAAAGCTTTAGGTGAAGATGATATAACAGCCGAAATGTTAAAAGCTATTAATAGAGGCAACATGAGCCAAATACTTAGAATGTTTAATAATATTTGGAAAGAAGAAAAGGTCCCTTCTAAATTGAAAAAGGAATCATTGTTAAAATACCGAAAATGGCAACCTTAGCGACTATAAGAACTGGAGAGAAGTAACCTTACTATCAGTTGTGTCAAGAGTATTGTGCAAAGTTATTCTGAATAGAATTAAAGATATAGTAGATGCTGCAATGAGAGAAGAACAGGCAGGAGTTCGAAAATATAGAAGCTGTCTCGACCAGATCTTTACTCTAAGAATAATATTTGAAGAACATATTGAAAAGCAAAAACCATTAACCCTGAATTTCACAGACCTCATAAAGGCATTTGACAGCATACACAGAAACTCATTGCGGAGAATGTTAAGAATATATGGAATACTATCTAAAATTGTCAACATCATCAAGGATCTCTACAGTGAATATGTTTGTGCAGTCAACATAGAAGATGGAGTGAGCGAATGGTTCAGACTGAATCAGGGGTGTGTAGAGTGGGGTAGGCTTGGTTCTTCGAAATTCGGTCTATTTCGCAGTTGGGAGGGGTGGGGGCTGCCGCTACTTGGTCACGCGGTGTGTTTGTCAGGTGGTGTAATGTGTTGAAACAAAATATCTTTGTTTAGACCCTTGTGGCGCCAGCACATATTATAGGGGAGCCATGTCGTGATATGTCTGAGGTATCTGAGGAATTTGTCAAATATATTTAATGATGTTGGATACAAGGATTGTCTATTTATCAACCCAGGTGCTGTTTCAAGCCGACTCATGTTGGTGACGTTCATATATGTAAGTTTGTGTATGTCGGATACAGAGTTATGTAAGTATGTAAAGTAAGAAGTGTTCAGTGTAGAGTGTTTATGATGTGCTTAGTAAGTTAAGATGTTGAAATGTATAATTTTTCATTATTGTAACTTTTCATTATCATGCTTGATGAACAAGTTAACTCTTGATTTATAGACACTGAAATATGATTTCTATGTGTTTGTGTGTGGCGCACGTGTTTGTACTGACAGTGTCTAAAGCACTTGATTTATAATGATATGCTATGTTCATCTTTCTTTATCATCATTGGGTAACAATGGTTGAATTTATGTGCCATCGAACAATTTCATACTTGCACTCTACATTTTATAAATTGGGCGCAGGAAGAGTCTCTGCGTATATATGTGATATGTTTGAATTAGCAAGTTAGCTCCCACGTTGTATTAAGGGAGCGGGACCAGTTCTAAATTAATGATGTAGATGCATTACAAGAGTTAAATGAAGATAAGAGATTAGTAGAGACAGTGAATAGTTAAGGGCGTCACTTAGAATGCCGCTTTTGGTTGTTTCATGCTGATGTGTCAGGGCGTGTTCATATTTCTTGTCTGTGGTGTTTAATTGCTGTGGAGAGATCTATTGTATGTGTTTATATATTATATGATGTAAACGTGTGTGGTGTCTGGTGTTGTAGTTGATATTTGTAGGAAGTTCATCACATTCTCATTGTCCACTAACTTGTTGTTATTTGAAAAATTATCTTATTTCATCAACACTAGTTCATATATAAATCAGCTCAAGTTTGATAAATTATGTGTGGTCTGCAGTTTTATCAGGAATGTGAGAGATAAATAGAGGATAACACAGATAATCACTCGAATCTAATAAGCAAAACTGATAAAATGAGAAATGAGGGGTGGGGATGACAGAAGGTTAATAACTTACTTCTGAGAACAACATAGAACAAGATAGAACAAAACAGAACATATACATAACCTTGTGGTCAATGATTGATGAAGCGGGTGACGTGTTTCAGCATCAATATCACAATGTTAAAACTTACAAGACACAGAGAGAGACTGCTCATCTCTGGTGGACTCTGAGAATTAGAAAATATATGGGATCGTGATGGCTGCAAGACATCGTTGACGATCTGCAAATGGATGCAGCAGCAGCAAGCCATCTTGCTCACAACCGACAGGTCTACAGGAGTGCTGTTTGGGAGGCAAAGTTCCGCAAGGGACATGCAAATGAATGAATGGGATCATGAATCTATATTTATCTTTTATAGACTACTCAAAGGCATTTGATTGTGTACAACACCAGAAAATTTTGGAAATTATGGAAAAATGCCACTTCCAACACATTTGATACAATTAACATCACTGCTGTATCTAGACCAACAGCCAGCAGTGAGAATAAATGGTGAAACAACAACTTGGTTTGAAATAAAACAAGGGGTCCATCAGGGGTGCATATTGTCGCTTTACTTATTTAACTTGTATACTGAAAATATAATGAGGAATGTTAGAGAAGATGTAGACAAAGAATATTACAATGCCATAACAATTGGAGGTTATGAAATACCAGAGATTAGATATGCTGATAACACAGTATTACTGTCCACAACACCAAAAGGAATGGAAAAACTAATTATGTCAGTCCGTAAAAACAGCGAAGAGCAAAACCTCTATCTGAATACAAAGAAAACTAAAGTGATGACAACTGACAAAACAAATAAGGCAGATGAAATATGTATCAGTGAGGAAATATTGAAAGAAGTGGAGAGTTTTGAATATCTTGGATCACTACCAACTAATAACGGAGATACAATGAGGGAAATTAAAAGGAGGACATCTATCGCTCTTCAAAAAGTAAAACAAGCTTTGGAGAGGAACAGACAGAACTACAACAAAATTTTTAAGGACATGCATCTTTCCCATTGCAACAAATGCCTGTGAGACCTGGATACTTAACAAAGCAGCTGAGAAACACATAAATGCCTTTGAATGTAAATGCTACAGAAGAGTTCTTCAAATATCATGGACACAGAAAAGAACAAACATATCCATATTACAAGAACTTAATATTGAAGAGGCTGGCTAGTAAAGAGGATTAAACAGAGAAAACTTAAATATTGTGGGCACATTAAGCATCATGATAATCTAGAGAAGACCGTCTTGGAAGGCTACATAATGGGAAAAGGAAAGAGAGGGAGACTAAGGCGAAGATGGCTGCAAGTCATTGTTGATGATCTGCAAATGGATGCATCAGCAGCAGGCTATCTTGCTCACAACCCAGAGGCCTACAGGAGAGCTGTTAGGGAGGCAAAGTTCCGCAAGGGACATGCAAATGAATGAATGGGGTCGTGAAATAAATGGTTGGAAGGGATGGAATATATGGATAAATTTGTTCATGTATTTAAGATATTTTCCCGTTCGATATCTCGGCCCATTGATTTCTCTGTGTTTTTATGAAACAATGGATCATTTTAACTGAGTTCCTCTGTTACTGTCATATAGGCTTATCTCTGTATAAACATTATCTACAGATAAAAGGTAGAAATAATTGTAATGAAAATTTGGTGGAAGTGCGATACACCATTATTCTCTCTCTCTCTTTCACACACACACACAGACACACACACTCACACACAATATAAAACATCCTCCGTCTAGCCACTTGTTCAATTTTAAAGAGCTTGGAACATGCTCGTCTTCCTATCATAGACTGACGTTATAGTTCTGGCCAAGACAAAGCCATCTTCTCACAAGCAAAGACTGTTATTGATTTATCCTAAGGGTATGCGTTTCTCTCTTACGTTGGTAAACACTACATATTTCTCTCTTTCTGTCTTACATAGTTTCTGCCTTATATTTTTTAATATGATCTCTCTGGAGGCAGTGTGTGCATGTGACATTTCATACAGTTTGCTTTATATCACTACTGACAATGTGCCAAGCCCATTTCTTACTCATATGTAGGAAATAAGTCATACTTTTATCTATGCGTTACTCAATCACTACTACAACTGCTCTTCATGTGTTTAACTGACAGGCCTGTGTATTTGTAGAAAATTTTGGAAAAAGATCGGTTTTTACTTTAAAATTGCTATCTTCTTTCTCTCATAGAAACACTATCTGTCACCCATTATGAATATTAATCCAGCACGTAGCCTGCGTGTTTCAGCTCCTTACCCTTCGAAAGATCATTTGTTTTCTCTCCCACCCCCCCCCCCCGAACTTTCACTGAATCATTGGATCTCTCACCCTTTTTGAGGTAAGCTTCCCAGATATTGTAATATTTCAAATTTTCTCCATTTTCTGAGTTAACAGTGTCCAAAAGTGTGTGACCCTTCCCCAAACAACAAACTTCTCTGCAGTATAATATATTTCAACATATTATATTGTGTTAGACCATAATATTGTGTATTCCAACAAATGTTACATTAACTGATTAGTAAGAAAAGCTGATTAACACCTGTCGCCTTCGACGCTCAGGTAACTTCAAACGATTTAAGCCAGGAGATGGGGTGATGCTGTGATCAGTGTAGGGACACAAAATGGTGGTAATCAGTTTCAAGCAGAAATAGATCTACCCGAGCGTAAGATTGTGAGTAAGACTGAAAGTAAAACAGAGTAAGAATACGGCTGAGAGTAAGACAGAGTAAGATTAAGAATAAGGCTGAGAGTAAGACAGAGTAAGATTTAAGAATAGGGCTGAGAGCAAGACAGAGTAAGATTAAGAATAAGGCTGAGAGTAAGACAGAGTAAGATTAAGAATAAGGCTGAGAGTAAGACAGAGTAAGATTAAGAATAAGGCTGAGAGTAAGACAGAGTAAGATTTAAGAATAGGGCTGAGAGTAAGACAGAGTAAGATTAAGAATAAGGCTGAGAGTAAGACAGAGTAAGATTAAGAATAAGGCTGAAAGTAAGACAGAGTAAGATTAAGAATAAGGCTCAGAGTAAGACAGTAAGGCTAATATTAAGACAGATTAAGACTGAGAAACATTCTTGCACACACATAGAAAGAAAAGCATGTACAGAGATATGAAATTAGACACATTTACAGATACACTGCGAATCATCTGGCTGGTGTTAAACGTGCACAAAATGTAGCAGAAACAGAAATAAGTTTTTATCAAATGTAAGAAAATATCGAATATAAAAGACGGAAGAGAAAGGGCTCTGAGTGAGCAGAGCCAGGAAAATAGACCGACAGTGAAGAGACCTATAACTACTGACAAATAGGATTATTCAGACAGAACAAGGAGACATCACAAAGGTGATATGATTAGCTCACGTGAAGGGGCAAATGAGAAAATAAGAGAAATTAAAACAACTAATAAGAAAGGGAGAGAGGGAAGAGAAAGAGAGAGAGAGAGAGAGAGAGAGAGAAAGAGAGAGAACAGAGAGAGCTAAGAATAATAATTTTCAGTACTTTGACGTTTAGCACCTTGAATTCACGAAAAAAAAGAAAACAATGCTTACGTAAACAAGCAAGTTATTAGTAGGACTGGCAGCATTCGGTAAAATAGTCCTACTTCTGAAATAATCTGTTAAGTAACTTTTGAATTTAACGAGGGGCAGAAAGATAAACTTGTTACCACAAACTAAAATCTAACAACCATGATAACCACTCACTTGAAGTTTTCTTTTAACTTATAAGAAGAAGCCCAATTTTTGAAAGAAAATATCTATTTGTAAATACACAGAAGTTTCGGAAAATATCTCCACAGCAAAAAAGAGAATGTCAAAATAAAGTGGTATTTAGTTATTTTGGTGTTTACTGTTTCGATGTAGCCTACGATAATGTCTATATAAGCATTTCTTTGTTTTATCCCATGGTATTCTTCTACCGCAGGAGATATAGGTTAAGTCTCTGCATGAGATATAGGTTAAATCACTTAATCTTAACACTTAACAGAATTAATAACAAGTAAAATGTTGGTCGGAGAGGAGGTGAAAAGAAAGTACAAAGCAGAAGTACGAAATATTCTAATCATAGCAATATATATATATATATATATATATATATATATATAAATCTTACATCCTTCCCGTGTCGTTAAATGTCACATAGGGATCGCATGGTAGTTCGCCAAGTTTTCCTGTTTCCGGCGAGCTTTTCAAACTCATCGAGGGATTTTATGCCTACTAATCTGGGCCTCTCTTAACAATGTCCTCTTTATAGTTTCAAGTGGTCGACTATAATATTTTAGGGTTCTGAATCATTATGTTATCGAAGAAGATGAAGTTCTTCTTTGTTGAGTTTACTGTTTTTTATTACTAGATATTGAATGATTTAATGCTTTGCATGAATCACTGGTTGGCTGTGTCTTTTATACGACGAATAGTCATTGTGGCCACGACAATATTTGACTTCATACTAGCACTTAAAGCCTTATTATTATCAATCGTATTAAACTCCTATGTTCGTTAACCGTTATGGGACATTATCCTCACACACAAACCAGATTTCTGTGGTCTAGAACAGGTTTCACAAATATAACAACATTCACTTGACTACGTCCGCTGATTCAGGTCACTGAATCCATTTAATTCTGACAAATAAGGTCACAGATGTTGATAGTAGCACTTGGAATAAAAAATGTAATGTGACATAAAATTCGTTGGTTTCGTGGTTGAAGCATATAATCAATTTTCACAAAATAAAAAAAAAACAAACCTCTAGTGTTACTTTCTACACAAAGTGTGACTGAAAATGTCTAACTACGCTACACTGGGTCAGCAACTCGTCAATCACTTTATCACATGATATCTATTGCGCTACTTGTCCATCTGCTCCATTTGTCGTTACCCTTTTCTTTTTGTCGCCCCTGTCCTTCCCTATACTCTTTTTCAGTCTGCTTGGCTTCTATGTTGTAAGTCAGTAGTCCAAAAGGACACATCTCTGGTTATTTTTGATTGGTCATCTGGTTCACTACCTACTGATTGGGCCCTGATTGGATTTCAGAATGAATCAGTTCACTCCCTTCTTTCAAAACCGTGTGCAAAATGTGCCCTAAGATTAGCAAACATGGTTTACCGGTCAGTTGCGTCAAATCCGTCTATTCAGTTGTTTATTATCTAAGTCCACTATCTCCTTCATGTCGTAGATTTCAGGGATTAGTCTTTTCTCTACTTTTATTGTGTCTTTGCTGTTCAATTTGTCTTGTATTTTTGGTATCTACTTAGTCTGATTACTCTTCTGAGCGTCCTGTCGTAATATTATTGTCGTGGGAGTGATCCTCTCCCACCGGTTCTCAAACTTTCCATCCTTTCTTACCTACATTTCACTTATCAATAATAATCATAATATCTATAATAAACATGCTAATAGTAATAATAATAATGATAATAACATTAATAATAATAATTATGATACTATTCTAACTTACAAGGGACTATACTACACGACCTAGGCCAGGACAGCATTTATCCAACTTAACAAAATATGGTCATCTAAGAACATCAAAACAAGAACCAAACTTATGCTTTTCAATACAAACGTAAAGACTGTTCGGAGACATGGGTTATGACCAAGACACTACGAGAGAGCATACAAACATTCATAAACTACTGTTTGAGGAGGATTAAATGGTAGGACAAGATCAGGGACAAGGAGGTCTGGGAAAGGGCAGGACAAGAACCTGTGAACCTACAAATCATGTCTAGGAAGTGGACGTGGATTGGCCACATTATGAGGAAACCTGAAACCAGCATAGCAATACATGCTGTAAACTTTGCTAGTTTCTACCTCTACGTAAAGGCACTAAATGTATACTTGCTGATGCTTATGCTACATTTATTAGCTAATTTGGATGGAATATTTTATCCACCTGTTCCTACCAGTCCCCTTGGCAATGTACTACTTTGCTGCATGGCCAAGATCTAGCTTCCCCCTCTTGATCGCCAACCCAGGTCCCCCCTCCTAGGTGTACTGTATGCCAGTTATGCATCATTCAACATTAATCAACACATATTACATCAACATGCAAAAACAAATTACCAAGTCAGCAAATTAAATACCAACAATTTATTATTCTCACTAAACATATCATAGCAACACAACAACTGACATTACATCAACAGGAATACAATATATGTCATCATAATGGTAAGAAGCATGATATCAATATTATAGATTAACCTCTCATGTAAATATTAACTAAATCTGATAGACCCGTGGTCCTGGGCTCTCCTGGCCCTATAAGTAATCCACAATATAAATCTAATTGTGCCATCAAACGTATATCCAACACAGCCACTGCTGCCATGATACATCTCTATATCTCCAGGAATCACAATGTGCCAATGCACTTCTTCCTGCAGCCACCGCTGCTATGACTCACCTCCCTAATCTCCACGATTCACATGTGCTAAAGCACTGAAATCATACAGCTGTCGTTGCCGCGACACATTTCCATATCTCCACGAATCATAATGTGCTAATGCACTTCTTCCTGCAGCAACATATATAATATTCATACTAATGAGGGCATATTATTGAATCAGACATGTGCCCATCTAATATAATGATAATCACCATGAATCACACAGAATCTCCATATCAATACGTGAATTACATAAATCCACATCACTGCATACTACACAAGACATGATCACACAGTATGAGGTCGGATCAGGCTACGTATCCATAACAATCATAAGCACAAACGAACAGACCTCGCCCCGCCATTGCCTCTAGCAAACTGAATTACCGCCAACGCTTTTCTCGAGATATATATATATATATATATCCGTCCACACCCTGATCACGTGAATGATGACGCTCTGCCCAAGGTTGTATACCACATGAACTTCGAGTGATCGTTCACAATGCATGGAATCCTCAAGGAAATAGAAAGCGAGGAAGACCTAGACCTACTTGGAGAAGAGAAATTATGACAGTGCTCAGAGACAAAATATACACATGGAAGGAAGTAGAGAATAATTCCAACAACAGGGATGACTGGAGAGCCTTTGTCCATGGCCTATGGTCTCAAGGGAGTGAAAGATGATGATGATGCTACACGACATCTTTTTTCTGATTGTTTCTTCATCACTTAACCGATATATGTCCATCTCCTTTTTCCGATCACCACTGAAACAGGTTGTTGTTCTCTCATCTTCCTTATCTCTGCGTTGTTCTTTAATTCGTTCCACTTTATAAAGAGTGTTTTTCTTAGGAATTTGTTTTCTAATTTGTTGTCTACTTCTTTAGTTGTTTTCCAGCTTTCGCATGCATAAATGAGGGTGGATAATACATCTGAATTGACTTTGTTTATCTGAACTGAATAATCTTAACGTGATTTTGTGCTTATAACTTTTGAGTGCCAAATTTTCTCAAGGAGAAAAAGAGGAAAACATGAAGTGGAGGACAAAAAATACAGATGTAAAATACGAGACTATGCCGAAGGAAACCTAAAGGTAAAGATTTCATGCCGTCTTTCTAGAACACCTGTAGTTGAAAAGTGCCTTTTTCCTAAAGATTGAACAGAAAACTTCAGGATTTATGAACACTAAGTTTAAGTTTCTGTAGTTGGAGTCCTTAAAGTTCATGAACTAATTTAATATACCCTTTCTGCTACATTGACCAGCGTCACCTTTGGTTATTTCTAGGCTCTGTGTCATTGCTGAAACCCAGTCTATAATCATTGCTTTGTCAGTCTTTAGCATTTTTCTTTATTATTAATTGGTGACAACAATTACTTTACAATATTTCCACCACAGATTAATACAACGTCTGTTGAGGCAAAACTTGGCATAACAGTATAGGTATTTTATTTTTATGATAAGTCATCTCGGAAGTGAAAAGCTGGGAAAAACAAGGTTATGTCCCACAGAATTGGTAACTAATTGTTTACGTAGAGAAATGCAGATAATTTAATGTGAATCTATATTTATCTTTTATAGACTATTCAAAGACATTTGGTTGTGTACAACACCAGGAACTTTGGGAAATAAAGGAAAAAATTGGATTTTCATCACATTTGATACATTTCATACCACTGCTGTATCTAGACCAACAGGCAGTAGTGAGAATAAATGGTGAAAAAAACATGATTTGAAATAAAAAAAAGGGGGTCCATCAGGGGTGCATATTGTCGCCTTACTTATTTAACTTGTATACTGAAAATATAATTGAGGTGTATTAGAGAGGATGTAGACAAAGAATATTACGTTGCTATAACAATTGGAGGTTATGAAATACCAGAGATTAGATATGCTTATTAGATTATTATCAACAACACAAAAAGGAATGGAAAAACTAATTATGTCAGTCCGTAAGAACAGTGAAGAGCACAACCTCTATCTTAATGCAAAGAAAACTAAACTCATGACAACTGACAAAACAAATAAGGCAGTTGAAATATGTATCAATGAGGAAAAACTGGAAGAAGTGGAGAGTTTTGAATATCTTGGATCACTACTGACTAATAATGGAGATACAATGAGGGAAATTAAAAGGAGGATATCTATCGCTCTTCAGAAGGTAAAACAACTAAAGAAGCTGTGGAGAGGAGCAGACAGAGCTACACAAATAAGATTTTTAAGGGCATGCATCTTTCCCATTGCAACATATGCCTGTGATACCTGGACACTTAACAAAACAGCGGAGAAACACATAAACGCCCTTCAATGTAAATGCTACAGAAGAGTCCTTCAAATATCATGGGCACAGAAAATAACAGATATATCCATACTACAAGAACTTAATACTGAAGAAGGCTGGCTAGTAAAGAGGATTAAATAGGAAAAACTTAAATATTTTTGACACATTAAACATCATGAGAATTTAGAGAATACCGTCTTGGAATAATACATAATTGGAAAAAGAGAGGAAGACAAAAGCGAAGATGGTTGCAAGACGTCGTTGATAATCTGCAAATGGATGCATCAGCAGCAGGACATCTTTCTTACAACCGAGAGACCTACAGGAGTGCTGTTACTGAAGCAAAGTTCCGCAAGGGACATGCAAATGACTGGCTCGTATGCTGATGACACAGTACTGATGGCTGAAAGTTACAAGATTGGTATGTGTTCTCGATGATGATGAGGTCTCCGAATCATTTCCTGTTACTGTGGGGGTAAAGCAGGGATGTTTCCTTGCACCCACAATCGTTAGCATGGTGTTCTTGGCCATGCTCATGGACGCTTCTGGAAGCTCGAACGAAAACTGTATTTCGTTAAAGTATAGAACAGATGGAAAGGTCCTCAATTTAAGGCTATTAAAAGCTGCCTAAA
This sequence comes from Achatina immaculata, assembly GCA_009760885.1. Classification (NCBI taxonomy): domain Eukaryota; kingdom Metazoa; phylum Mollusca; class Gastropoda; order Stylommatophora; family Achatinidae; genus Lissachatina; species Lissachatina immaculata. The sequence continues at coordinate 34,059,661 of CM019706.1, forward strand.
AAATTAAGAGTGCGAAAATCAAATACTTTCTGTTTGCTGATGATTGTGCACTAAATGCTAACTCAATATCTAACATGCAAACTATTACTGATAACATCTCGGCGGCATGCGACGACTTAGGCCTTACGACAAACATCGGAAAAACAAAAGTTGTATTTCAACAAGCTCCCAACAAAAAATATACTGACCCGGAAATCGTGATAAAGGGACAGAAGCTAAAATCCGTAGAAAACTTCACGTATCTTGGTAGTGCCCCTTCTATGGCAATCAGACGTGATGCTGAAATCAGCAACAGAATACCTAAAGCCAGTGCAGCATATGAGAGGCTAGGAAAAAATGTATGGGAAAGAAGAGGACTCGGCGTTACCACCAAGTTAAAGGTCTATAAAGCTGTCGTTCTGACCACACTAATGTATGCAGCCACCAAGTTAAAGGTCTATAAAGCTGTCGTTCTGACCACACTAATGTATGCAGCCACCAAGTTAAAGGTCTATAAAGCTGTCGTTCTGATCACACTAATGTATGTAGCCACCAAGTCAAAGGTCTATAAAGCTGTCGTTCTGACCACACTAATGTATGCAGCCGAAACATGGACAGTCTACAATAGGCATGCAAGACAACTAAATCACTTCCATCTAGGCTGCCTTGGGAAAATACTAAACATCAAATGGCAGCGACTGATTCCTGATACTGAAGTCCTCGCGAGAGCTAAAATTCCAAGCATCTAGACAATGCTTCAAAAGATGCAAATCCGTTGGACAGGGCATGTAGTCAGAATGAGTAACAACTCGACTGCCCAAACATCTCCTATATGTGGAACTTCCGAACGGAAAACGGAAAGCTGGAGGGCAAAGAAAAGCGATACAAGGATACGCTCAAAAAGGATACAAGGATACTCAAGGCCTCCGGGATAGACTCAAACTCTTGGGAGTCCAAAGCACAAGTCCGCCCATCATGAAGGGCTATAACCATTCTGGGTGCCCAGAGAGCTAAGCGTTCAAGAATTGAAAGTGCTCAGCACAAACGCGCAATGCGAAAAGCCAAGGCTGCGCAGCACCCACAACTGAATCTGGACATGTATGTTCCGTGTGTGGCAAAACTTTTAAAGCTCGTATAGGGCTAGTTGGTCACGTACGGACACACCTCACAACTCACCCTATTTAGACCAAGATGAAGCTGTGGTCATCATCGAAGACGATGGACGAACAATAACAACAACAACAACAACTGATAGCTGAAAACCAACAAGATCTGCAAAATCTCTGGGTAAAGTCACTAAAGAAAGTGATCAGAAAGGACTCACTTTGAACATAAAAAAACAGAGACTATTTTTATATCTAAGAAACAGAATCCATTAAAATGCAGTATAAAATTAAATGGAACTAAAGCAGGTCCAGAAATTGAAATATCTTGGGGGCAGTAATAACTTCAGATGGGAAATGCGAACAGAATTTAGGAACAGAATAGACCATGCAAAGACTGCATTTTAGAGAATGATAAACATATTATGCAACACATCCTTATCAATGAATGTTAGAAAACGAGTCCTTAAAATGCTGTATTGAACCTATCTTGTTATATGAAAGTGAATGATGGACAATGTGTAGGTCTGCGCAAAAAATCTCTGGAAGCAGTAGAAATGTGGTTTGTTAGAAGAATGTTGCGAATTCCCTGGACAGCAAAAATAATTAATGGAGAATATATGAGAAGAGCTGGAGAGAAAAAAAATCTTGTAAAAAAATAAGAGAGAGAGAGACAACGTACTTTCATAGAACATGCAATGAGAAGAGGGGGCATTGAAAATATTATAACAACAGGAAAAATAGACGGGAGAAGAGCCAGGGAAGACCGACAGTCTGACAAGATGGTGTGAGAGATCACTAACTGGGCTAATGACTGCATGAAGGATCGGGTACTCTGGAGAAGCATAATAGCCAAGGCCAGTCGGCACGGCAGCTGATAATGAAAACAATATTAGACAGTCATGTACTGTATTAGAAAGGACTGACGGATTTGGTCATGTCCTGTATTAGATATGACTCATGAGTATGTGCTGCTCCAATATAATAGACATGAATCATTGTCCTGTGATGTTGGCTGAGTGTGCTGTCTTCCTTGCTATCATCTATCTGAGGACATTTAAATCTTCAGTTTCCAGTATCAGCGGTCCTTCATTATTAATGTTGATACTGAACTGTTCATTGTCCAGTTTACTAAGAACTCTTTCTTATTTTTTTCACCATTTCTAGAATATCCACTTTTTCTTGGATTGTCTTTGTGACTTCTTTTGACAGACATCAGTATGTCTGTAATTATTCTTTCATTGTTTCCTACTTGTCATTCACATCTTCAGATGGTATTTCGAAATCTACTAGGTCATGATGTATGTTTATATATCTATTGTGAATTAATTAGCTTCCATATGTGTATTTACCTCTGTTTAGAGTTTGCGTTTAAACTGAATTTCTACCTTAAAATATTTCAGCTGTGACAGAGCTTTCATGTCATGAGAAACTGCCCTACAAGTGATAAAATGAAAGTTCCAGTGTTAATATAGAGAAAATATTATTCTATTTGTTTTTGTTGAGATTTTGAAAAAAAAACAAATGAAATAGAAGTTGGAAGCAGCAAAGATATACTTTTGTGGAAAAACACATCTAGAAAAGCAAAATAAACGGAGATTTCAGAGAAGCTACACAACTTCTAAATTTAAGTCAGAATTATAACTTATAAAATTCTTGGTCAAATCATAAAAAACAATAATTTTAAAAAAAAACTCAGGGTCACTGAAAAGTGTAAGGGAAAAGATAACGGTAGAGAGAAAAACACAGATTAATGCAGTGCCCAAGTGGTAATAGAGAAGAGAGATAATCGACAGACCTGAAATAATGAAGGTCAGCTGAAAATGGAGAAGTGTTACCGATCATGACTATCTGTGTGAAGATGGCTGGCTTGAGTGTTTAAACGCGGCTTGTTTGAAGGTCAAGTTTTCAGTCACCTTCACATTTCTCAGTGAGGGGGAGCGCTACCTAATCACGTGATATTTTTCGTCTGGGAAAGGGTGTAATGTGTTGGGTTATTCAGTGTTCGTAGAGGCATACGGCTGGGCAGCAGATGTATACTGGGGGAGCTATTGTTGTTTGTTATATTCGGATTGTTTGTGCAGCTTATCATACTTGAAGTGATGTGTATGTCTGGAGCTGTTGCAAGCATCGCAGTTTTCTACGTGTGCTGCCTCTTGTGTTAGTGAAGTCTCGGAAACGTGAGTCAGAAGTAAAGTGTTGTAAGCGTGGACTGCGAGTGGTACTCAGTGTTCATGTGAAAGTAATGTTGTAGTAAGTAAATGATTAAGATGTAAGCATTTCATCAATTGACAATATTTAATGATTTTCTTTACTTCATCATGAACATCAACTACGAAGGTCAAGAATTTGGGTTGAACATTTGGGTTGAACATGCTGGCATCTTTCATATATATCATTTTCTTATTCACTGAAGTGTATGTTCCAAGCTTAGTATGCGCGTATTTTTCTCAGTGTGTTAATCAATATCAGGTCACCTTTCCTCATAGTGACATATTTTGCTATATTTGTTTTTCTTTGTTGGTATCATATTGAAGTCACATTGTATAGTTAAGGCTAATATTAAATCATGTCATGATGAATTCAGGTCAATTTCTTGCGCAGGACAAGTTATGCGGATTTTTGGGTTTACGTAAGTGGAGTGGGTATGCTGTGTCTAAAAGGTGAAGGGAATGCTGCCAACATCGGGGACACTCACTAGTGACCGATAGAAGAAGATTGAGGAATCTGCATTGTATCAGCTGTGAAAAGGAGAACAGAGAGTTGGAAGGATAAATACGGTATTAAGTGGAAGCATCAGCTGGATGCATATTGGTGGTATGAGTTAGATTTGCGCAAGTATGATCATGTAACATATGTTGGTTGTATTGTTTCTCAACTACGTGTTGTGAGTGCTGTCTGTTAGCTGTGGTGGTCGCGAGTGGCGTCAAGTTTTGTCAATAAAGTTTAATGACATTGCTTTGCCTAGATATAAATATGCCTTACGAGTATTGTTTTGTTTTGTTGGTGATGACAGAGAGGAATGAGAGGAACTGATAACTCCAGAGGAATTTAAGAGAGTAGCAGACATGAACATCAACAACGAAGGTAAAGAATTTGGGTTGAACATTTGTCAGGAGCGAGCTATAATGGAGGATGTGCCAAGCATTATTGTATTCTTGGGCATTCCTCCTTACTGCAGGGCAGCAATTTGGACAAGGTTCCAACTCAAAAGATGGAAAAATGGGTAAAATATAGGGGTTCAAGTGATAGACGTCATCGCCCTCATATAACAGCACAGTTTTGCTAATATATATAACCCCATAATAAGCCAATAACTTAGTAGTAGGATATATACATATATATATATACACACTATCTGTACAAAATATAATAAATGAATGAAACATTAAGGTCGATAAGGAATAGCAAGAGAAATCATTATAATCATTATAACCGAGTAGAAACTGACCTAATGGGTTAAAGTATACTGTGTTCATTCCTTAAACAGACCAATCACAACTCTCAAATGTCTTATTTATTTTACAAATCGAAAGCCTGGACATGCTGCACTAAACATATATCGATAATCGAAGATCGATACGACTTAGAGCAGAGAGCATCAGGTGCGTGTGAAACTTGCGTTAATCATTTCATCTGAAATCCTCCATGACAATCATTCCATATGACAACATCCATGACAATCAGCGTAGAACAACTCCTGTATCATACACCAACATCAGCGAGACTGTCATCATACTTCTCATTGAGAAAACATGAAAGACAGAATCATTATTACATTTTGCCGGTGAGTAGTCAGTTATTTCGTATCTCGCGCTTTTTTTCGGACATTATCAAGTTGCAAGATGTGAAACATAAGAACCTCAAATCTCAAGACTTTATACTTACTTGACGGAGTAAATGTCTCATTTGTCAAGTTTTAATTCTGAGTTTTTAGAATCATTTTGAAGTTCATAGTTGTATAATGTTTTGCAGTTATATCCTAATATGAATCCATGTCATTCTGTGTGTTTTGTAGCTACATTCTGACATGTACGTAAAGTTCAAACACACTAACACACAAATATACACGCACGCGCATACATACACACACACATATATATATATATTGTACCATATGACATGTGAGTACATTTTATTTTCCTTACTCATATAGAAACACAGGACAGGTGGAATATACAGTGTGTCCAAAATGGTTACCTGTAGAACCCAAAGTTCATGGGAATTATGTTACCTGATACTTGAAAGCAATGGTAAACTAACTTATGGAAATATACCAATAAACCCAACAGCAACATGGAAGGTCAGATAGGAAAAAGATCTGGTGGCGAGTCCCCTAGACCAGATAGATCTAATTTTAACACTGGGGAAGAGTGTGAGACAGAGGTCAGTACTAGTAATTGTGATGACGGACAAAATCCTGACAGTGTTACTAAGGACAACCCCTGCATCAAACTAAAAAGAAAAATAAAAGTAGGAACATGGAATGTAAGAAGTATGTATGAGGGAAAGTATAAAATAATAAGTAACAAGATGAAAAGAACGGGGATACACATTTTGGGAATCTGCAAACATCGATGGAAAGGATCAGGTCACTTTAAGACCGAGAATGATAGTATCTGTATTTACTCTGCTCGAGAATTAGGAGGAAAGAATGGAGTGGCTTTTTACTTGGACAAATTAACATAAAAACATTACTAGGTTACAATCCAGTAAGTGATAGAATCCTCACAATCAGACTTAAGGGCACTCCTAGAAATGTAACAATCATCCAGATATATGCACTTACATCAGCAGCAGAAGAAGAGGAAGTAGAAGACTTTTATAACACACTGCAAACGACAATAGAGCAGGTACGGAAAAATGATACTGTATTAATAATGGGGGATTTTAATTTAAAGATTGGTACAGAAAGAGCAGAAGACGAAGGACATGTTGTAGAGAAATTTAGTATAGGACATATAAATGAGGCAAGTGACAATCTAATGGCGTTTTGCATGGAAAATGAGCTAATGATCGTTAATACATATCTTAAACAACATCCAAGAAGTCTTACACATGGGCATCACTTAATGGGAAAACCAAGAATCAAATAGATTACATTTTAGTGCAAAGAAGGTGGATATCAAGTATAACATCGGAAGAAAACTTTACCAGGTGCTGATTGTGACACGGATCATAAGTTATTAATAGCAGACATGAAGATAAAGATAAAAAAGACAGTTATGGGATCAAGATCACTCTGCTTTGACCTTACAAAAATACCAGAACAATATGGTATAGAAGTGAAGAACCGTTTCGAAATCCTGATGGATGTACAGGAGGAGAAGACACCAGATGAATTGGCTACGTAGGCCAGAGATATCTTAATAACAACAGCTAAAGACGTGGTTCCACTAATCAATCAATCAAGTGCCGTGCCGTGTGGCGTGGGCGATCATTTCTCTCCACAATTCCCTGTCTTTAGCCTTGATTATGAGATCCGCCGGTGACTTTCTTCCTAGCCACACTTACAGCCTATCCAGTAACTTCTCTCTCTCTCTCTCTGTCTTCCTCTATCTCTTCTTCCCTCAATTTTTCCAGTTGCCACAGTGTCTTCCAGTTTTCCTGGAAATGTCCTATAAATCTCGCTTGTCTGCCTCTGATCTTTGCTATAAATTGCTTTTTAACTCCATCCTCTCTTAAGACTTCTTCGTTGGTTTTCTTGGCTGTCCTTGATACCTTCAACATCCTTCTTATGAACGAACCACATTTCCATGGCCTCCATTTCTCGCTGTACTCTCTTATTCATGGACCATGCTTCACATCCATAAAACAAAATTGGCACGCTGTAACATTTAAGTATTCGGAATCCTGTTTCCATTGGTATGAATCTGTTGCACAGTATGTTTCTCATTTTCGATTCCAGTAAATAAAACACAAAGGAATGGATGGATTACACCAGGCAAGAACTGATAAACAACGTAGAGAAATGAATACGAAATGGAAAGTGACAAGCAACAACAAAGAGGAATATAAATCTTTAACAAAAGAAGCAAGAAGAAACATAAGAAAAGACAAAAAAAAACAATACATATAAGATTGTTGTGAAAGAATAGAAGGACATCAGAAGTGTGGAAGAGATAGTGAAATGTTTAAAGAAATGAAGACATTGTCAAGAAATGTTACACCTAAGCTAAATGTAATTTGTGATGAGATGGGGAAGACCTTGACAGAGACAGGAAATTCTAGAAAGATGGAAGGAATATTGCAGAGGAATGTATGAAAGAAGCGACTATGAAAGCAGAAATCAACAGTGTGAACTATTATTAGAAGAGAAAGAACCAAATCCAACAACTGAAGTAGTTTTATGGGCAATAAATAATCTGAAAAATAGTAAATCGCCAGGATGTGATGAGATAACAGCTGAACTTATTAAAGCAGGAGGAAAGGAATGTGCAACAATCTATCATGCACTGTGTAAAAAGACATGGCATTCAAGAGTTTGGTCAAAAGAATGGGAAAGAACTGTATTCATACCACTGCCAAAAAAAGAGTAACTTGAAATTATGCACAAACTACAGAACTGTTGCCCTGATTAGTCATGCCAGTAAAATTCTGTTAAAAATCATTCGGGTATACTTCGTAAAAAAATATAAGAAGTCAATATGATCCAAGCTGGGTTTATGCAACGAAGAGGATCAAGAGATCATATATTTAATATAAGATTATTAATAGAGAAATGCAGAGAATATAATGTCAATCTATATTTATCTTGCATAAACGATTCAAAGGTATTTGATTGTGTAGAACATCAGAAACGTTGGAAAATAATGGAAAAAATGGAATTTCCAACATGTTTGATACATTTAATATCACTGTTGTATCTAGACCAACAGCCAGCAGTGAGAATAAATAGTAAAACAACAACTTGGTTTGACATGAAACAAGGGGTCCATCAGGGGTGCATATTGTCGCCTTACTTATTTAACTTGTATACTGAAAATATAATGAGGAATGTTAGAGAAGATGTAGACAAAGAATATCACGATGCCATAAAAACTGGAGGTTATGAAATACCAGAGATTAGATATTCTGATGACACAGTATTACTGTCCACAACACAAAAAGGAATGGAAAAACTAATTATGTCAATCCGTAAGAACAGGGAAGAGCAGAACCTCTATCTTATTGCAAAGAAAACTAAATTGATGACAACTGACAAAACAAACAAGGCAGCTGAAATATGTATCAATGAGAAAAAAACTGGAAGAAGTGGAGAGTTTTGAATATCTTGGATCACTACTAACTAATAATTGAGATAGAATGAGGGAAATTAGGAGGAGGACATCTATCGCTCTTCAGAAAGTAAAACAACTAAAGATTCTGTGGAGAGGAACAGACAGAACTACAAAAATAAGATTTTTAAGGGCATACACCTTTCTCATCGCAATATATGCCTGTGATACCTGGACACTTAACAAAACAGCTGAGAAACACATAGATGCCTTTGAATGTAAATGCTACAGAAGAGTTCTTCATGGACACAAAAAAGAACAAATATATCCATACTACAAGAACTAGAAAATGAAGAAGGCTGGATAGTTAAGAGGATTAAACAAAGAAAACTTAAATATTTTGGACAAATTAAACGTCATAATAATTTAGAGAAGACTGTCTTGGAAGGATACGTAATGGGAAAAAGAAAGAGAGGAAGACCAAGGCGAAGATATAGTTAATGATCTGCAAATGGATGCATCAGCAGCAGGGTATCTTGCTTAAAACCGAGTGGTCTACGGGAGTGCTGATAAGAAGGCAAAGTTCCGCAAGGGACATGCAAATGACTGACTGACTGATACTTGAAAATAAACTAAGAATCAAATAACCGTTTCACTCAGAGAGTCACACAAGAAAATCAGGAAAATGTCAGGGTGGAATTAAATAAACATTCAAAGAACATTATATTATGGATTTTAGTCTGAAAAAAAAAACAAAATTTATGTTGTTAGGGCTTCTTAAAATTTTTAAAGGTACAAATGTTTCATAGTTCATGTACAGCCAATACTGATGAGTTCAGATATCTTACATCTTACATCCTTCCCGTGCTGTTAAACGTTACATACAGCCCGCGTGGTAGTTCACCAAGATTTCCTATCTTCGGGGAGTTTTTCGATCTCATCGAGGGATGTTATATCCACTAAACTGGCCTCTCGTAACAATGTCCTCTTCAGAGTTTCACGTGGCCGACCCCTTTTATCGGCCTGTTGTGTTTCACTTGATAGCTTGTTTGGGATCCTCTGATTGTATTTTCTCATCACATGACTGACATATGTTCATCTTCTTTTTATGATCACCCATGAGACAGGGTGTTGTTTGCTATCTGTGTTATCTCTGCGTTGTTCTTGAATTCGTTCCACTTTATAACGAGAATTTTCCTTTGGCATTTGTTTTCGAAAGAGTCTGATTCTTGTCAATTTCTTTAGTTATTTTCCAGCTTTCACATGCATAAATGAGAGTGGATGTCACATTTGAATTGGATAGTCTTAACTTGGTTTTTGTGCTTGTAACTTTTGAATGCCATTATGTTCTCAAGATTCTTGAATGTAAATGCTGGTTTTGCAGTTCTGATTCTAACTTCCTTCCTGGTGTCCCCATCCTGGTCTATGTAGCTGCCAAGATATTCAAAATAGTTAATTTCTTCAACACATGTTCGTTCTACGTATATTTGTCCTTCGTGGTTAATGAGAAGTTTCATTATTTTTGTTTTATCCATGTTGATATGTTAGTAGCCAATGAAGTCAGGGTATCTTTTTTTTTTACTTGCATTGATTTCACATTATCACTGATAAGAGTTATGTCATCAGCAAAATCAAGATCTCCCATTTTACCTGTGTAACGTTTTTTTTTTCATTATGAAGTCTATGGCAATTCCAAGAAGCAAGGGAGATAACATACATCCTTGGTTCACACCTGTTTCAACCTGGAACCATTCACTCATTCCTTCTTCTGTGTTGACTGCACAAACATATCGATTGTAGAGTTCTCTAATGATGCTGACAATCGTAGATGGTATTCCATATATTCTTAAAATTCTCCACAATGATTCTGTCTATGCTGTCAAATGCCTTTTTAATGTCTATGAAGTTCATGATTAATGGTTTTTTTTTCAATAATGTTCTTCAAGTATTATTCTTAGAGTAAAGATTTGTCCGAGACAGCTTCTCCCTTTTCGAAATCCTGCCTGTTCGTCTCTCATTGCAGCTAAATTGATAGATGGACTGAGCAGTGTATGGTCGGCGAGGCCGGTACATTGTGTTTTCTATAGACTGTATTATCAAATATATTTTAAAGATAAGATATGCTTTTATAGGGGTACTTGATGAGAGGCTCTTTAAGTCAAAGAGTTTAATTAATTTTCATTATGGACAAATACAGTCTAATTATAAGTAGGCGCTCATTTACGAAATTCAGTTCTAAGTTTTTTAAATGCTATTTCACTAGAAGCAGAGATGTTTTATTCATTATATCACATTTTGAAGAAATGGACGCAAACACTAGAAAGTGATTTCAGCTTACAAATACACTCAAATATTTTATAGTTTAGAACAGCGGTTAAAACTGTGTTCTCTTGTTATAATGTAAAATACTTACTAGAGTATGTTGGTATCAAAAGCGTAACGGTATAAACCTGAGAGTCCAAAGATACTCGTAGGATCAAGAGTTTCAAGTTTCGTGGTAGTGAAAACATTCCTTCGCATCACAGATATCTAGACATCACGTATCCATTACTCTGCTTCTTTCCGCGTTCACATACCATATAGCAAGCCGTGACCATACAAATCATCTTAGTTTTCGTCACTGTAATAAGGCTGGGTCCAGAACATTACAATGTACCTCTGCTCACTACAGCGTTATTCGCCGTTGAGTCAGCGCACGCCCTATTTAACCACATCGACCGTTCTCTGATGTCCATGATCTGTTCATCGATCGACTCATTGACACCGCCTCAGCTTAACTGATTCCAGAGAAAGAATCAGCTAGAAGACAGCATACGGACACACATGACATGGATGACGAGGGAGAGGCAGGCACGCAAACAAAACTCGATGGACGACGTATTGCTACGCATGAAGAGTCAACAAGACAGATATCAGCAAGACAGACAGGCAGGCAGATAAACAAGTTGATAAGTGTGGAAGGACAGCTGGATGGGACGGAAGACAGATAGGCAGGCGAATAAACAGGTTGATAAGTGTGGAAGGACAGCTGGATGGAACGGAAGACAGATAGGCAGAATAAAGACAAGTATGTGGTTGGGTGGACTGATACTCGGACAGATTGACTATCAGTCAAACAGTGCGAGACAGACAGACACACAGACACAAGTCTATCGTTCTTTTGTTACACTAAGTAAAACCATGACAAATGTGAACCGTTTTAACAAGCTCCATCGTTTGGGCAGGTTAGCAGTGCCCCGTTAAATCAAGACACCTGGTAACTTTTTCTTGTGGGGGTACATTCAGGACTGTGTTTACCTACACCACTTCCACAGGATCTCAACGTTCTGAAGCAGCGTATCGTGGACATCATCGGATCTGATATTTCAGATATATGTATATATGTAGGTACATGTATATCTATTTACACATTTAAACACTCGCATGTTCCCCAGATCTGTGTTATCTTAACGAACACAGGCTTTACACACTCCATAATATTGCATCTTTTTGATTTATATATTAATGACTGAAGTGTTCTCCGTTGAAGTTACTGTAGTCTTTATAGTTCTTTTATATGATCGTTAGTTTGACTTTCTCTCACTTCTATTTTAGGCTGTGGCCGCGAAAACTAAGACACTTTCATACAGCATCGTTAACACATTCTGACCTCAACAACTAAGACACTTTCATACAGCATTGTTAACACGTTCTGACCTCAACAACTAAGACACTTTCATACATCATTGTTAACACGTTGTGACCTCGACGACATTATCTTTCTCCTTGTCACTTTTAAAATTATTAATACACATCACTATGTCTTCTGTTTGGTCACTTCATCAGTTCAGAATGTCACTACACGTGATACTATGTGGTTCACCACAAGACTGAAATCTTAACACACATAGTCACTATACAATTCAGATGGTTTATTCTTGAATCAAATTAGTGTTCACCAAACGAAATTCACACGTATCAAAATGAGGCATCTCCGAAAGCATTTTACACAAAAAAGCATTTCTCACGTAATATAATATATTACTTTCTAACCTGAAACACATCTTCTGTCTGTCCTAAACTACTTCTGGTTCTAAATTGCTTCTCTAACTCCTGTCCATCTGTTCTACAAGTATCTGTCGTTGCTCTCCTCTCTATTTTTCTATTCTTTTCTTTGTCCTTAACTTTCTATCTTCTCCTTCCCTTCTCAAAACTGCATGTCTGGCTCATATACCGTACGTCAGGTGTCCAATAGGACACACCTCTAGATCTTTCTGTTGGTAAGCTGGTTGACTAAATATTGACTGGAGTTCAGGATACGTCTGTCCATTCCATTTGGTCACCCTACTGTCCACCGGACTATTTATATGTGTGAACTACATCCTAAGATTAGGAAATATGCCTTCACCTGTCAGTAAGCCTGTTGCGTCTAATCCGTCTATTCAGTTTTCTCGCCTGGATAAACACAAATTATCCAGTTTCAGGTGTTTGCGATACCTGTAGGGGATTTAGTTCATATATGTTCACACAATGTTCATTTGTCGTTAAACGTCACTTAGGGCTCGCAAAGTAGTTCGCCAATTTTTCCTGTCTTGGCGAGTCTTTCAACCTGATCAAGGGCTTTTATGCCTGTTAATTTGGCGTCTCTTAAAAATGACCTCTTCAGAGTTTCACGCGGTCTGCCTCTTTTTTTCTTTGACCTGTTGTGTTCCACTTGATAGCTTGTTTAGGGATTCTCTGATCATTTCTTCTCCTTTTCCTGATCACCCATGAGATTGGTTGTTGTTCAGTCATCTGTCTTATCTATGCATTATTCTTAAATGCGTTCCACTTGATTCCGATTATTTTCCTTATGCATTTGTTTTCAAAAGAGTCTAATTTCTTGTCTATTTCTTTAGTTGTTTTCCAGCTTTCGCATGCATAAATGAGGGTGGATATTACATTTGAATTGAATATTCTTAGTCTGTATTCGGCGTCCCTGTGTCTATTATTTCTAAGTATCTTCTAAATTCTATTGTAATAATACTTATACAGTGGAAGTATTCCTCTCCCAACGGTTCTCAAATTTTCCATTTTTCCTTACTTACATTCTACTTATCAATAGTAATCGTAACTGTAATAAACTCTAATAGTAAAAACAGTCATAATACCATTAATAACAATAATACTATCCTAACTTACAAGGCTATAATACGAGGTTCATATCGAAATTCGTGAGCAAAAGTTTTTAAAAATCAGAATTTATAGATAGAGAAAATATATAAGTATCACCCTATCTGCATCCTTTGCACTTCATGTAGAGGTCACATTACATCACCATCATGTGTCATGTGACCACGCAGAGCATAAATGAACTAGTGGGTGCTGAAGTTTCGTTTCCTTCAACGCGCTGTTGTTGAGCTCCTCGTTAAAGAGGAAATTCCCGCTGCTGAAATTCACCAAAGACTTCAACTTGCTTACGGAGATGTGTGTATGGGTGCTAGCAGTGTTAGGAGGTGGGTGAAACATTTAAAAGATGGAAACATGAACATCCAAGATATGCCTCGGAAAGGTAGCCCTCGAACTGTCTCCACTGAACACAACGTGGAAAGGCTTGACGACATCATTAAAGAAGACAGACGTGCCATAGTATCTTAAATCACTGTAAATCTTGAAATAGAACACAATGCAACACAGGAAGTATAGAATATATATAGGCTGTAGAAAAGTTTGTGCCAGCTGGGTCCCACAGGAGAGAATGTCCAGAAAGCAATTCGTCTGTGTCGTCGGTCAGCTGGAACGAAATTCTATGGGGAGGGTATTTTCAAACTTGCAGAGTGATGAAGAAAATGTTTGCAGAGAAATGGAGATTATGTTGAAAAGTGAAGAAATGGATGCAGTTAAAGGTGATACATTTATATTTTCTCTATCTATAAATTCTGATTTAAAAAATGTTTGCTCACGATTTTCGGTATGACCCTCATAATACCACAGTCATAAATTACAAAGCTATAATAATACTACAGTCATAACTTACAAGGCAATATGTTACAACTCGCATATTCCTCATATCTGTGTTTTACGAATATAGACTTTACACACTCATATGCTCTTCAGATCTGTATTTTATGAACATATATTTTACATACTCACGTGTTCTTCAGATCTGTGTTATTTTATGAAAATAAACTTGTGAACCCGTGTTTATAAGAATTCACCCTCAGTTGTCTCTCCACAGGGATATATTTTATTATTTTATCTCTAATTAGTTCTATTAACTTTTCCCTACGTTTCATTCTCTGTCCCTGAAGCTTACGTTGAGTTTGATTCATCTTTGATCTCTGTAATTTGGCCACTTTTCTAAGCTATCATCAACTACAAAATTATCGAATCTTGAGGCTGAATCGTCTATTAAGGTCTACTGAAAAAAACTGGTTTTCAGTGCTGGAAGGGGTTGGTTAGAAGTACTCATAATTACATTTTCCTTAATTATTTACTAAATGATCAACAGTATGTGTGGATGAGTGTGTATGTGTGTATGGATTAGTCACACACAAAAATTGCGTTGTTCACTCTCTTCTTTGACGTCCTATGAAAAAACCATTTTGATTTTCAAAAGTGACCAACTTTCCGAGAAAGTGGTAAATAAGTGAACTTTAAAAAATACTCACAAAACAAATCAACGCACCGCTCCCCCTCCTTTCTACCATTAGATTGAGATCTAGTTCATCAGTAGACGAGGAAGAATATGATAAAAACAGTTTTCAATGCGGAACATATAGTGCCTGTTTATTAGATCCACTGGACATCTCATTTTTATTTTAGCCGCAACCTACTGTCTTTAATAGCCTTTCTGGCAGACAGCGAACTTGACGTTTTTTTGTCAGGCCACCAGTGTAAAAATAACGTTAAGGAAGTAATGATAAGCGATAACTGAGAAATATAAGCTGTCAGCATTTACTAATTTTATTTCTACCAGCTAGCAACATTCAAATAACCAACATTATCAGCAAAGATCATCATCATCAATATCACTAGTTCAACTGATATATCATCAATATCATTAGTTACAGCTACTAACATCAACATAATTAGGTATAACTAGTAACATCAACATCTTATCTACAACTAACATCATCATTAGCTACAACTAACATAATCATTATTATTAGTTACAATTAAGATGACACTTTATATGATAACAAAAAAAGACGAAAAAATACTACTAACTACGAAGGGAAGTCACTAAGTAACTTTAACTAAGTTACAAAAACAAACAAACAAACAAACAAACAAACTAAATACGACAGTAATTTGAAAATTTATCATTTTTGAACCTACATTATTCCCCTATTTCTCAACATAACAGCCACCAACATTGATACATTTGTTACATTGTGTAATCAGTGACCCATGACGTAAAAATCGGGAGTCCGATTTCTGAACCATTTTTTTACTTCTGTTTCCACCTCTTCGTCACTCGAGAATCTTCTCCCGCCACGGTGGTTTTTCAATGGACCAAACAGGTGAAAATCACTTGGTGCTAAGTCAGGACTATAGGGTGGATGTTCAGGAACTTCCCAACCCAACTGGCTAATTTTCTCTTGGGTTAACCGAGCCGTATGTGGTCTGGCATTGTCTTGAAGGAGAAGCACACCTCTAGTCAGCAGACCAGGACGTTTTCTTCGAATTGCATCCCGTAGCATCGACAGAACTTCACAGTACGATACAGAATTTACACTGTCACCATACTTCTGGAACGTGGTTAAAAGCACTCCTTGATAATCCCAGAACACTGTCAGCATAACCTTCCTCGCAGAAGACGTTATCTTGATTTTTTTTGTGTGCATGGCGATGACGGGTGTTTCCATTGCATTGAGGCGCGTTTTGATTCGGGTTGGTAGTGGTGCACCCAAGATTCGTCTCCAGTAATAACCCTTTGGAGCATGTCCTCACCTTCATGTGCGTAATGATAGAGATACTGCAATAACAAACCAAATCGGTTCATTTTGTGTTCATCATTCAGATCTCTGGGTACCCAACGTGAGCAAACTTTCCGAAATTTCAATTGCTCATGCATTATTCTGTAGGCTAAGTCATGTGAACATCCGATTGCACTTGCTACATTGCTATCGTTACTCGTCTATCAGCTCTGATAATCTCTTTCACACGTTGCGCAGTCGCTTCTGTTGCAGTCTGAACAGAACGACCAAGTCGAACTTTGTCAACAATTTTAGTGCGTCTCTGAGAAAATTCTTTTACACAGTTATAGACCGCTTTACGCGATAAACACTTTTCAGCATAAACTGTAATCATTTCCTTATGAATGTCCTCCACTGAATGTCCTTTAGCCCACAAAAAATCGCATATATATTTAGATATTGTACATATTTAGATTTATCATTAAGGATCTCTACAATGGACATGTTTGTGCAGTCAACACAGAAGAAGAATGAGTGAATAGTTTCAGACTGACACAGGCGTGAAACTAAGATGTATAATATTTCCCTTGCTTTTTGGAATTGTGATAGACTTCATAATGAAAAAAATATTGCACAAGTAAATAAGGCATTGATTGGGTACATGAGACCCAATTAAAGGATCCTGATTTTGCAGATGGAATAATTCTTATCAGTGTTAATGTGAATTTGATGCAAGAAAAAACAAATACCCTATCTTCACTATGTAGCAAAACAGGACTTGAAATTAACAAGGAAACAAAATAGTGAAGGGAAGACATACGAAGGAATAACAGCTGTCGAAGAAGTAAACCAATTTGCGTGCCTCAGTAGCTACATAGACCATGATGGTGACACTAGAAATGAAGTGAGAATTAGAATTACAAAAGCAGCATTGACCTTCAAGAACTCAATAGTTATAAACATAAAAATCAAGCTAAAATTATTAAAATCAAATTAAATGCAATACCTACCCAAATGTATGCATGCGAAAGCTGGAAAACGATATATATGGATATGGATGTTTCTATGTGTGCGTATGTTCCAGTATAACTGGATCGCGTGGAGAAATTTCAACCAATTTTCGTACACATATGACCTACAATCTGGAGAAAAGAACTGTTGGGATAAGACATCCCTATCTCCTCTAAGATAGGGTGAGAAGGGGGTGAAGTACTACCTACTGAAGAAGGAGCAACAAAAGAATGGTCTAAGGGAAATAATAGTGAAATAGAGCGGTGCTGGTGTAAGAGCAGCATTTGTAACCTGCCCTGGCAAGTCGGAATAATTTTGATGGTATCAGTTTGTTTTAATTATATTTGTAAATATAAAAAGGTAGATAGAGGTGTATGGTGCAGTTTTACAAAGTGAGGGAAGGAGTGAGTAAAGTGAGAAAAAACGAATAGAAAGTATGAGAATGTATAAATGAAAAACATACAACATCCGATATTTCGGCGTGAGCCTTTTTCGAGGATTACATACACAAGGAGACAACCAAAAAAAAAAAAAAGAACTTATCTGCCTGCTCCAGAAGTAAAAAGCAGAGAAGTGTTCGTAGAAGGAACACGCGGACCACACAAAGGATACCCGATAGAGCCAATCATAAAGAAGAGGTAGAGAGACTTTGTAAAACTGCACCATACACCTCTATCTACCTTTTTTTATTTAAACCAGTTTTACTGCAGTCGCCATCCCTTTTATTTGTAAATATAAATTTCAGCCTTCTGTTTTCCTTATATTATTATTAAATTGTTATTGTATTCTGTAGTAGATTCCAATGCTCAGTGACAGTATGCTTTATTATTATTTTTTTCAAATTAAAATTTTTAATTACTGAGAAAGAGAGAGGAAGAGAGAGAGAGAGGGAAGGAGAGAGAGGGAGGAAGAGAGAGGAGAGATAGAGAGGGACAGAGAAGGAGAAAGAGTTGGAGAGAGAGGGAAAGAGAGTGGGAGAGAGAAGGAGAGAAGGGGGTTAGATTGATTGATTGATTGATCTTTATTTCAAAAGGGTTAAGAAGTGGGCAAGCAGGCCATTCTGACATTCTGCCCTTTATCATACATCCTTCACTCTATTCCAGACATTCTACAAATAAGCTGTTCATGTAACAAACATAATTGACATTGAAGCTGAAAGATATAAAATAAAATATAACATTTACGTTTCGCTTTTATCCATTCACTCAGTACAGAAGTAACTACATACATATATAAATGATTATCTACTAAATAAAAATTTCGAAACTATTCAGAATAAACAATTAACTGTATTTGGTGTCTGTAAGAGCAGTTTAAGATAACTTTTAAGTTTTATGATTCATGGAGGCATGTATTCGACATCAAATAGATATTGGAAAGTTTGTAGTTGTAAGAAGGAGTATAATTTATATTTTTATACAGGATGAGAGGGTAGTCCAAAGATGAGCAGCAGAATAACTAAAGTGTTTCTTGTTAAAAACAAATCTAGGTTTTAGAAGACATATGTTGTTCAAACGTTGGTTGCACTTTTGGTTAAATTTAAACAGAGAGAGAGAGAGAGAGGGGGGAGAGAGAGGGAAAGAGAGAGAAGGAGAGAGGGGGAGGGAGAGGGATAAAGAGGGATGGAGAGAGGTAGAGAAAGAGGGAGACAGAGGGGAGGGAGAGAGAGAGAGATGGAGAGACAGGGAGAGGGAGAGAGTGGATGAGAGCGAAGGAGAGAGGTGGAGATTTCGAGAGAGAGGAGAAAGGTAGAGAGAGGGAGGGGGAGAGAGGGATAGGAGAGAGTTAGATTTGAGATCGTCATGTTTCTTGCACGGACAACTTCAAGTTGCTTACTCAAGGGTGGGTTCACCCAAGAATTTATTTCTTCTTGCTTCTTAAGGTGAAACTAAATATGTTGTTTAAATCAAGTTTTGAATTGAATTAATATTATAGTGAATTTGTGTAAAATTATATTTTTAAATACTTGTAAATAAAATTACTTCGATATTAAAGTATAGATATAAGTCATTCCTTTTCCTGTCTAATAGACGATTGGGATAAATAAATATCGGGACAATGCCGGGTAATCAGCTAGTAGACAATAAATTAGACTCTTCTGAAAACAAATGCCTAAGGAAAATACACGGTATAAAGTGGAACGAATTTGAGAACAACGCAGAGATAAGGCAGATAACTAACAACAACAACCTGTCTCACTGGAGATCAGAAAAAAGGAGATGGATCTACAAGTGTGATTGATAAGTTCTCGGCATAATGTTCAACGGATTATTTGTGGACAACTTTTTGGGTTATTTCTCAACACAGACTTCTTGCAAGTTTATGCACTTAGTCCAGCGATCCTTTAGCATACGGATCCCTTCTTAATAAAAGTCAGCATTTTGTGCCAGTAGAAAGTGGTCTACAGCTTGAATGACGTCATTATCTGAAGCAAATTTGCGACCACTGAGCTCCTTTTTGTGTTTGGTAAACAGGTAATAGGTGTCAAATCTGGGGAATAAGGAAGATGTTCAAGAAGCTGGAAGCCGCATTCATGAATGGGTGCTATTGCCACCGACTACTTGTGAACTGCGGCATTGTCTTGATGAAAGATTACTCCTATCGTCAATTTCCCTATACGCTTTTCCTTCATTTGACCTGCAGTTGTTTCACAAAATTAGCGTAACAGGCCCCGGTGACCGTTCTGCCTTTCTGAAGATAGTCTACCAATAGCTAACCTTCTGAATCCCAAAAGGTGGAAGCCATCACTTTGCATGCAGACAGAACCACTCTTGCTTTCTTTGGAGGTGGAGACCTATGTGTTTCCACTGCTTTGACTGTTCTTTGGTTTCTGGTTGAAAATTATGAACCAGAATCTCATCCATAGTCACAAATTGCTGAAGAAAGTTTTCAGGATTTGCAGAAAAATGGCCAAGATTGTCTCTTGACATGTTGAGACACTGTCGTTTGTGATCAGCTCCAAGGAGTTACGGGACCCATCGAGCAGACACTTATGTCATTTGAAGATCATTGTTCCTGGAAGACGCCCAACTCAGTAACAATGTACGGCTCAGTTAGTCGTCGATCCTCCATTATGTCATGGATTCTGTCGGTGGTTTCATCAGTGGTTACCGTTCTTGGTCTTCCTAGACGAGGTCATCTTGCTGACTCTCCCTTCCGTGTTCGGAATGTTTGAATTGAAGTGCCCTTTTCTTCACTGTGCTGTAAGAATGGGCATTCTCTCCTACAGTCTCTATCATATCCTCATAGATCTCCTTCGACGATAAGCCCTTGATGCAGAGATAGCGAATCACTGCTCGATGAGAAATTTTATCCATTTTAAAATTTCTGCCACCCCTTACCACTTCAACAGCCGGGGAAAAAATTGGTTGGAGTTAATTTCTTGAAACTTGGTGTTAATCTTACATTAACCCGATCTACAAATGCACCTAATATCAACTTTGTGTTTCACTTAACTGTACCTTATGCCGAGAACTTATCAGTTATCCCTCGTATATCAGTCATGTGATTAAGAAACAATCAGAGAATCCCAAAACAAGCAAGTGAAACACAACAGGCCAAAGATAAAAGAGGTTGACCATGTGAAACTCTAAAGAGGACATTGTTAAGAGAAGCAAATTAGTAGGAATAAAATACTTGATGAGGTTGAAAAGCTCGCCGAAAACAGGACAACTTGCCGAATTACCATGCGAGTCTTATGTGACATTTAACGGCACGGATGATGTTTTAAAGAGTAAATAAATGTGGCTTGTTTTCTTGTAGTGTATGATTGGCCTTTATAGAGGCGTTTTCTTCCACGCTTCCAGCTAATATGAAGTATAGGAAGTATAGGACCAGTAGTGCATAAGACTGTGGACCATTGCATATATGGAAGTTGTGAGTTGTTGAGACAGGAACAGAGAGAAAATTACAATCAACAACAGACAGTCGTACTTGCTGAACAAAAGAAAAGGAAAAAGAGCTCACCTGCTACATGAAAGCTTTATATTTAACATGCAGGAAAAATGGATAAATCTGAATATAATTCCATACGACTGACAACCGTTTCTGGCAAATAAAATTTTTAACAATAAGCTTCAACGGGAAAGAAGTTATTGTGAAAAGCTTAGCAGAAATGATTATATATTTCAGTCTCATAAAAAATACAAATGAAAAAGCTGATAAAATGGGGATAAAGTGATTTTAGCAATTATTGTTGTAGATACGACTCACTTGCAGACCTTTCAAACGGCATCTGGGATTACAGGTTGTAAAAGAATAGGATAGGTAATTGGGTTGGATAGAAATAAAATTGTAGTCTCCCCTGCAGAGAGGATATATATATATATATATATATATATATATATATATATATATATATATTGGATACTTATAGGCGTGCGCAGTGGAAAATCTGATGTAAAACTGGCACTTATTTGCACTCATATTGAACGAATTTGGAAGAGACGGAAAATTTGCAGGCAAAAAAAAAGAAAAACGGTTGGGACTGCAAGAAAGAGGTTCCAGAAATGTAGGCACGCAAGGTTTTCTTCAGAGTCAGTACTTAGTTAGGCTGTCGAAATAGTAGAATACAGATTATAGTCTGTCTTTTGTAGAAAATGCTTAGTATTGGTTAAATTTTCTCCTGAATTCAGTTTTTGAGAGAGTGTGTGGTATTGTCTGTTGTAAGAAGCAAAAAATGTCCTTCAACATCTTGCCATGTGAAAGGTCGTCCCATGGCGACGTCACGTGGCTCGGACACTATTTCATATATTTGTAAATTCCATTAGTCTTTCGCTCCGCTTACATTTGGCAACATCCACCGACAAATGTTATTTCATCAATAAATCGGTTGAATTGTAACGTCAGGAGTTAGGTAATTATTGACTTATGTTTTGTATCGCAACTGTGGAGTTGGAATGATCAGTTAATTTTATTTAATTAGCCCACAAGTTGTTGAACTCTGTTTAGTGATCCTGGGTTATGGAAGTTGCATAGAGCGTATGTAACGAAGTGAGGAAAATGTAACAACTTCATGATGTCATGGAAGTTTCCCAAAACGTTCAATGCGCTCTACAGCCACAGCATAAAGAATAGTACGTACAAGCGTTGAAGCATCGGACGAACAAAAAACATAAAGCCCCCCCCCACCCATAAAAAAACCCCACTTATTTAAGGTGACTTGTTTGGAATTGGTTCTAATAGGAGAAAAATCAGAAAAATATGAACAATTTCCACAGCGCATTTACAAAATCTGCGACTGCCCCTCTCTTCTATTCTTCTTCTGTAGTATAATATATATTGGCCATTTTCTAGCTTCCACACTTTATACAGTATTTATGTGCTTATGCCTTCAATTTTCATAATATTTTATACATGGCGACTAATTTTAGCGTTTACTAAAGCAAATTTATGGGACGTACAAAACAAAACAGGAACCATATTTAACAAACAAACACAAAATTCAAACATAAACTCATGAGAATTTCCATTTGAGGAGAAACAGATAGTAGGAGAGAATGTTGATACAGTAAGTGGAGAAATTAAAATATTGATTAAATTGTTAGTGATATCTTCCTTCAATAAAACATATAAACACCTCGTATTATATTTACTGGTCTGAAATACTGGGAGTCGTGCTATGCATTTTATTGGTTGTAGGATCAGCGTGCTGTATCCTATGAGTAACGTGTGCACGTGCTGAAGTAAGCATATAAAAAGACCAACACACTGGATACATCACTGATATAGGGATGCACTTTTCATTGTATCAGCACTACATTTTATTATTACAGAACTTGTTGGCAAGTGTCTATTACAAAATTTAATGAAGGCAAGATGTGTGTCTGTGTATTTTTGAAAGCCCTACACAACAAGTAAAGATATATGTTCAATTTAAAAACAGAATACGTGTGTTTGTAAACAGACAGGCGGACAAAGTTCAAAGTTCGAAATTCAGACTCCGGCTGCACAGTATTCAGGACAACACCATATATGCTTCGCCACAGCCGTAGCGCCCATCCAAGAGTATGATTGCTAATAGTTCCTGTCAACTGTTGGTTGCTTACGATGTGGTTTCTACCACACTGTTCAGACTTCCAACCAGCATCTTTGTCCTAGCTCCAGCAATCTTTTCAGATCTTCATTCGAGCTCTTCATTTTTGTTCGCAGACTGTTCAATACAACTTAAGCAATGTCCTCCTTGTTCATTTTCAGTCTGCCATTTATTTTTGCCTGGCCAGCAAGTCTGCTATTACATCATTGCCATGTACAGCCACATGCCCTAGACAGTAAAGCCATGTTAGGCTTGTCACACTTGACTGGCTTAACAGATAAACGTTGCTTTTCATAGCAATTTCTTCTCAATTCTTACGAAGCATACTCTCCGAATCCGTCACAATGACACCATTAAAAACATCATGAGCAACTAACCATTCCATTGCCGCCGACACAGCCACAATTTCCATTCGCATGCTTGATGGGGTGACTTGGAAGGCTCCCGAAACCTATGCCACTACTCTTCCATTTCGATAGACAACAAAACCCCAAATACTTCAGCTTTTCCGAGCCACTGAGCCATCTGTATATTTTAATAGGTAAAGGTAGTCCCATAGCAAATGCCGTAGGGGATGAAACGTTAGAGATCTCATTATTCTGGGCCATCAGCGTATGAGGTAGGGTGGCCAGTTCCTTCCCTCGCTGCTTTTCCTTCCCAGATTTTCTCTGGTACCCATTTTACGAGGCTGGGTCGACTTCGAGGGAGCATTGGTCGGAAAAAACTCCTGCGCATCTTGGGATTCGAACCCTCGACCGGTTGCTAGACGAGTGCACTAACCACTACGGTAGTCGGTCCCCCCCCCCCCCCCGTATATATTACCGTGTCGAAAGATCCACAGTGATGCTGGATGAAATCTTGAACCCAAAGCTCACCTGCTCCCTGTGCCCAATCTCGACATTCACGGTCCTTCTGTATAATAACCTTTGTTAGCTGTGGTCGGTCCTGTAACTGTAACCAGTCACCACTTTTAGACACCTCATCTAGATTGCACACTGACTTTAATGTCTCCTCGGCCTCAGCCAACCTGGATCTGCCTCGTTTAATGCGTCTTCCTCTAATCAACCCCAACTCCGTATGGAGAGGACGGCCCTTCGTGCCAGCAACCCTGATATTTGCCTTCACCTGAGCATAACTGCGTCTAGACCTCACACGCATATCAAGCAGAAAGCGCATGGCCGCCACCGGTGTATCCCTGGTGCAACCCAAGATCACTCTCATTGCCTCGTTCTGCATACGCTCTAGTCTGTTCAGGGTGAACAGGCCAAGATCATACTCCATGCTAAAAAGCCAGCATCTTGGTTTATCACCGCATTGTTATCATCACACCATCTTGTTACTGATCCACCTTGCTCTATACCCTTGAGGCTAATTCCTCTCTATATCTTCCATGCTCATATGTTAATACACATATACTAGCTGATTACCCGGCATTGTCCGGGTATTTATTTATCCCTATAGTATGTTAGACAGGAAAATGAATGAATTCTATCTATAGTGTAAAATCGAAGTAATTTTATATACAAATATTTAAAAGTATAAGTACAGTATACAAAGTATAAAGTAAAGTCTTTTACAAAATCACTATAATATTAATTTAATTCAAAACTTTATTATATACAACAGTTTTAGTGTCACCTCGAAAACAAGAATAAATAAATTCGTGAGTGAACCCACCCTTGAGCAAGCAAAATAAAGCTGTCCATGGGAGAAACATGGCGACCTTAAATCCACTCCGCAGCACTTATTAGATTGTCCCTGTGACCTGTTGATCGTGATCGAGAACGCAAGTCTCACTGCAAATTGCAGTCTCTTAAAGTTAAAAGGGAGATTCGTCGGAATGAGTTGTATCCGTGGGATAAAAACTGTTTCACCCTCTCTCTTTCCTGATAAGATTGTCGCTTCAAATATATTAGCCAGCATCTTCTTTACACACAGCGTTGTGCCGTTGCAAAGTTGTGGCAGGTCGAGGTTCCATAGTAAAATAATTGGAGATCCGACTTTAAGTAAAATACGATGTAGTGGCAATCCAGCCGGATCAAGTGAGGTTAGGAACTTTGTTGGGAAAGTGACGACCTCATCGGCACCTACTAAGGTATCGATAGACTTGTACTCAGTGACTACGCCTGGTAACATGGCAAGTATTTGATTGTTTACTTCGTGGACATCTTCATTTTTAGCAGCAAGAATGATCCTCTCTCGCAACCAGTTCAAATTCTGATAGTTTTAGAAAACAGCTGGATAGACTGCATCTATTAGCTCTGCAATGGACGACACGAGGTTACAGAAATCGAATGGCAAATTTATCTTGCCAGAAGACTCGACTGATAATCCAGCTTCGCCGATCTCCAGTAGTTTGTTTGAGACAATTTGAGCACTCTCATTCCTCAGATGTACTCTCATGTTTTGTTCTAAAGTTATCTTTCGCACATGTCTCCACAAAAATAAATGTTTTAAACATGCGTTGATCTCATTTAAAGGTTCTACATAGTTTTCTTTGTTTTCACATTCTTCTAAAAGTTTCTACAGAGTTCTACTCACGTCCACAAACTTCTATAAGGTTCTACAGAGCTCTATTAATTTCCACAACCCTCTAGAAGGCTCTACAGAATTCTATTCTTTCCACTCGACTTAAACTGGGCTTAATGTCACCGACAGTGTCACTATTCATCTCTGAAAACTATGGAATCAACACTATCGGTCGGTTTCAGTTATTTTTACATGTCAACCCCATCCCGTCCTTACCCCTTTCTCAGCCACATGGCGACGAGGGCTGAACTTTGACGTAAAAGGCATCAGGAGTGTCACTATTGCTCTCAGCGACCCCGAAAACTATGGACTCGACACTAGTATCGGTCTTTCTCGATTCTTTTTATATGTCACCCCCACCCACCCCAATCCCAGGCCCTATGCTTATAGGGACTGAATGGGGACTTAAACGGCATCGAGAGTGTCACTACTCATCTCAGCGACCCCGAAAACCGTAGGAGTCGCCACTAATATCGGTCGTTGTCGACTATTTTTACATCTCACCCCCTTCCCACCAGTAACCCTATTGTTGCTATGGATGTCGTACCCCACAGTATTTTTTTCCAGATTGTAAGTCACATGTTCCATGTTGCTGTTTGGGTTGACATTAAACGTCATTATAATCTACAGAAGACCGTCTTGGAAGAGTACATAATGGAAAAAAGTGAGGAAGACCAAGTCGAAGATGGCTGCAAGACATCGTTGATGATTTGCACATGGATGCATCAGCAGCAGGCCATCTTGCTCACAACCGAGAGGCCTACAGGAGTGCTGTTAGGGAGGCAAAGTTCCCCAGTGGGCATCCAAATGAATGAAGGCAAATGTTTACCAAGAGTGGTTGAAATTGCTCCAGGCTTTCCAGAGGTATGATGGAATATACTCAAGATGAAGAGTAAACAAATATACTTGAAACAAAAAGAGACCATCACAATTATTTAGATTTGCCATTGGAGGCTACAAATGCTACTCTTAGACCAGCACCGTTCTATTTCACGATTATCTCCCTTATACCACTCTTTTTTCCCTCTCTGAATTTAGTGGATAGAATGCCACCCCCTTCCCACCTCCCACCCCAAGGGGTGCTTTGGGTGTCTTACCCCCACATTTTTTCCAGATTGAGAGTCATATGTCTACCATGTTTGGCTGAAAGTGCTCCAGCCGTTCCAGAGTTATGCTGGAACATACATACACACATATACATCTATTTACGTATATATATATATATATATATATATATAGCGCAGCGTTCGCCCATGCCGTTCCAAAATAACCGCGCAATGACAGTAGCATACACATTGAATAGCACAGGAGACGAACCCCGTAGCAATGGTTCTGGGCTTTGAGATCCATGTTCTGTATCTTAAGGCAACCGATCGGCTCAACAGCATTGAAGCTATCCAATGAACCAATCGTGCATCTACCCCAAACTTCATCAGAAGTGCCAACGGCTTAGTATGATCCACTCTGTTGTATGCATCCTCAAGATTAAGTGCCACAACTATGGTTTCGTTTCTTCTCTGAAATCACTCGTATATATCATACGCCAGGATCGCACCGCTATTAGTTGTATCTCCCTCTGGACTGTAACTCCCTAATGTATTCGGTAGTAGCCCGCTGGTCTCTTGAAAGCCTGATAGTCGCCCAG
Source organism: Achatina immaculata (assembly GCA_009760885.1). Lineage (NCBI taxonomy): Eukaryota > Metazoa > Mollusca > Gastropoda > Stylommatophora > Achatinidae > Lissachatina > Lissachatina immaculata. Next base: position 34,087,059 of record CM019706.1, read on the forward strand.
CTATAATCCTCTCAATTACATTACCATATACGTTTTGTAATGTAATAATTCAATATCCACTCAGTTTTGTATTGTCTTTTCCTATTTTTGGCAAAGGAATCAAGTAACTGTGTAGCAACTCATCAGGTATTACACCAGTCTTCAAACTCTGGTTGTAAAACTTCTGTCATCTGCTTTAAGACACTGCCATCAACTGGTTTGAGATGTCCGCACAGACATTTGGATTGGTAAGTACAGAGACAGACTGAATCTAGGAAATTTAGGCAACTTTCAGAAAAGTTATATTTTATCATATTCTCTGGTAATTAAAATGTGATGAAAATAGAAAGTATGAATTGATATCCAAGTGCCACTCGCAGGGGCGTCGTTTATATTACTGTATAAATTTAATGTAGTTAAAGGTGGATTAACTTTTTAACATTTTTGGACAAAATTAATAAAATGTCCTCATTCTTCCCGAGCGATATTGGAACATCAAGTCAGTTACAAAACCGCAAAATCTCTCTAAATGCAGTCATGTAGCATGTGCTTGTAACAGTTAAGACCATCCGTTCCTGTACAGTTAACGTGCCTTGCTACTATCGTTCATTGCTTGGCTAAGGCAAACACTGTGATATTGAAAAAAACTGAGGGAAAAAAAAAAAATAAAGGAATAAGAATGTTTGGGGGGGGGGACTTTTTTTTGGAACTGTGAAAACCATCAAGTATGTTCTAACATTTCAAACAATAAAAAAAAAGGAGACTCGCGCCACACCAGTCACAGTTTGATGTGTGAAACTCGTGAGACAAAGAGCACGATGAAACATCAAGTCGGAGGAGCAGAGCGGTACACACACACAGACAAAAAAGGCACCGAAAAAAATAGGACAGTGAAGACGCAAGCTATTTGTTGGTTCACCTGCAGGATGTAGAAAGAAACACACCACATGAGAGAAGTTCTACAGATAACGAGCTAAACGAAGAATGATCTAACATCTATTGTAGATACTGTATAACTAATTTATTCATACTTTAAAGTCACATTGCCAAAACAGTATGCAAATCATCAGAAATAATACAAATATGCAAAGACGGGCATTTATATCTTAAGAACTATAGCTGAGTTTTGAAGTTGATTTCAAAACGTACCAGATTACAGCCCGTATGTTTGCTCCGTAAATAGTAACAAATATCTGTCTCAGCTCTCAGTTTTAAATTACTCATAATTTTACCAGGTATTTAAAACACTAACCTTGTTCTTCATACGTGGTTTAACTTTATCGTAGGTAACAACATAATACGTACATTTTAACATATTATGGTAATAGAATGCAATTCTCTGTTAATATACAAGTACAAATTACTGCACACATGGGTTGAAACAACTTTTCTTTTAAAATCAAAGTACACAGGTTTAATGTTTCTAACTTTGTATTACTCATATGAAAACATATAGAACAGGAAAGAATAAACGAATAGAAAGGCTACACTAACGTGAGTTAATGTGTTCTATCACTGTGCCCTGCTAGACTTGGTTATTGTGCTCTGCCACTATGTTCTCTAAGGTGATTACTATGTTCTGCCACTATGTTCTCTAAGTTGATTACTATGTTCTGTCACTATGTTCTCTAAGTTGATTACTATGTTCTGTCACTGTGTCCTGCTAGAGCTGGTTACTGTGTTCTGTCACTATGTTCTCTAAGTTTGATTACTGTGTTATGTCACTGTGTAATGCTAGAGCTGGTTACTGTGTTCTGTCACTATGTTCTCTAAGTCTGATTACTGTGTTATGTCACTGTGTCCTGCTAGAGCTGGTTACTGTGTTCTGCCACTTTGTCCACTAAAGTTGATTACTATGTTCTGTCACTGTGTCCTGCTAGAGTTGGTTACTGTGTTCTGTCGCTCTGCCCTGCTGAAGTTGATTACTATGTTCTGTCATTATGTCCTACTAGAGTTGTTTACCGTGTTCTGTCATTCTACCCTGCTGAAGTTGATTACTATGTTCTGTCACTATGTCCTGCTAGAACTGGTTATTATGCTCTGCCACTATGTTCTCTAAGTTGATTACTATGTTACTGTGTACTGATAGAGTTTGTTACTGTGTTCTGTAACTATATCCTTTAAAGTTGATTATATGTTCTGTCACTGTGTCCTGTTAGAGCTGGTTACTGTGTTCTATCACTGTGTCCTGCTAGAGTTGGTTACTGTGTTCTGCCACTGTATCCTACTGAAGTTAGCCACTTTTTTTGAAAGAAGACCAAATGTTAGGACTCTAATGTAAAATTCACAATATCACAGAATCATGAATCACAAGACTTTAGAGCTGCATTCGATAGATAAAGGTATGCAAATTAATTGACTTTTTCAATATCTGTCCCTTCTATGTGTATTTTTCTATTTTGATTGATGGGAATTTTCATTATTTTTGTTTTTTCCTTGTTAATTTCAAGTTTAACAATTCTTTTGGGTGTGATCGATTAAATATTTCTTGGAAGTGTTCAGCCCATCTTTGCTTTTGGTCTTTATCTGATGTTAATAGCTTTGTCTGTACAGCGAGTTTGCACATGGAGTTTCTACATAGTTTGCATATTGATTTTCTACATCGAGTCTTTACATCGAAGTGTTCGTTGATCGATTAATCGGAAAAAAGCGGCCACATTTCTGTCTTTTTTTTAACATAGTTTGGCTTCCCGTGAAAATTGTTGTTTTCTGTTTAGAGCGTGAGAGCAAAGATTCCCCGAGAAATCGCGAAAATTTATACGTGCTACATTTAGCTGTGGAATGTACTGCCAAACACGATATACCAGTTTTGCTAAGGATTGGTCTTTCTTTAGATATAATAGTACCTGTTAGCCTATTTTGTATGTTATATAAAGTTTTGCTGTCTCCTGTTTTTGCTGCTTTTTCTGCCTCTTTCGCCATATTGTCTATGTATTCTCTTTTATCCCTTCTAGCTGAACGTTTTACTTTCTTGTCTATTTCTTTGTATGTTGCTTTCGCCAGATCTTTTCCAAATTTGTTTTTGCATTCAACATGTCTAATTTGACTGCTCGTCTTTAATGTATATACTCCCATGTTTTATCTGATATCAATGCTTTTCTATTTGGTTTTTTCAGTCCAGCGCTTGCTCTTGCTGCTGTGATTATGGCTGTGCTGTAAGAATTCCATAATTCATCTATACCTATCTCTTCAACTTCACTGGGTGTTTTGGAATGATTGACAAGTTCCTGATTGAAATTAATGTTAGTATTTTCTTCTTGTAGGCTGTGGCTGTTTATCTTTCTGTGTACTGATTTCTTGTGTTGGCTTTTCAATTTTAGTTTTATTTTCCCTATGCACAGGTTGTGATCACTGTTGACATCTGCACCCCTATAAGCCCTTACATCTATCAGAGATGTTCTGTATTGCTTTCTAATACAAAAAATGATCTCTCTGGTTTCTAGTTCTATCATCTGGAGATATCCACGTTGTTTTGTGTATCTCTTTGTGTGGGAATATTGTGCCTCCAATGACCATGCCCTCTGTTAGACATATTCCAATTAATCTTTCTCCGTTCCATGTCAGTTCCTTCTTTCCTCATCACTATATATATATATATATATATATATATATATATATATGAACCTTAATGACAAGATATTGCCTGCAAAGTAAATGTCATTATGTGAAACCCACCAGGTACTCCATCGATTAGCAGATAAATAATTCTGACTGAATGCGCTGGCACACATATTTGTTGAATTTAGAAAATGCGCGGGCTTTCTAAATTCAACAAATATGTGTGCCAGCGTGAACATTTGTGAACTCATAAACATCTGCCACACTGGAAGATTATAATTTTAAATCGTATTATTTAAATAACGATGGCCTCTGAACTCTTATTAAATAATATTAAAATATGTGTTTGAACTGTGCTTCATTTCACATTTAGTTCTGAAAGTGGTAATTCTGCTTGGACACCATTTACATCTTGCTCTTGCCAGTTTCATTGAATTGCGAACTTTTGCTATGGAACAGACACCGCTATGAGGGTATGTTACACTGCAGGTTATAGAGTATATAACTGTAGGTTATAAAGTTATAGAGGGACAACGATTAATCCCAAACAGTTAGACGGAAGCACAAAAGCTTCTTAATGAAAAGAACGTAGATATGGGGACAAATTTCCAGCCAGGTCTGACACTGACAGACTGATCAAGATCAAGATTAAGTCCTATACAACAATTATCTTTGCACCTTGTATACATCTACCCCGCCCTACTAATGTACTACATTCTGCCTACATATGCTACTAATGCATTACATTCTACTCCTGTCTCACTGATGTGCTACATTCTGCTCATATATCCTAATAACGTGCTACATTCTGCACATATAATCCCACTAACGTGTTATATTCTGCTCATATACTCTACTAACTGCTACATTCTGCTCATATATATTACTGATGTCCTACATTCTGCTCATATATCTTAGTAATGCCTCACATTCTTCTCTACATCCAAGTAATGTGCTACACTATACTAAAGTGTATCTACATGTGTCATGTTACATGAATGTTTATTTTATTTGTACTGTCAAATGTGTGTATGCGCGCGCGTGTGTGTATTTTTGTGTGTTTATTTTCAGTGTTATATTTCTTTCAAGCTATCAGCTAGAAAAATAACCGCCAGTACGACACGGTGTACATGATCTTTTGCTTCACATGACAAGATATAAACATTTAGATGTGAAATAATATTTCAAAGAGCTACTCACCAATGACAGTCAAATCCAGTTGTTGTTGCTACAGCGCTCACCACGTGTCACATTAGCAGATAACTGTCGCAGCTGTTCCATTATTTTATAGCTTACTTCAGTTAATGTTTTTGTTAAATGTTCACATTTCCTCACTCAGTTCTCACACAACGCCATGAGAAACCAGCTATAAATTCCTCCTTCGTTCCTGCGGGTCAATTTGGAGTCTGTCACGAATAAAACGGCGCACACTCATATGTGGGGAAGTTATCTGCCCATGTTTGCGCGTGCGTGGTGCGGGGGTGAGAGCTTGATGATCCGAAGTTAGGAAAATATGGCGAGCAGATGATTGGGCCTTGAGTTACGCAGATTGTATGACTTGAAAGAAAGAAAGTAAATGACACTAATGATTGGGCCTTGAATTACACAGATTGTATGACTTGAGAGAAAGAAAGTAAATAACACTAAGTGTAGAGAATAGATTACTGAGGACAAGTTTTTTTCATGTCAGTGCTGACGTGAGAAAATGAAGCGAAGGATGCACTATTCTATGTCTGATAGGTATTTTTGCTTACGTGGCCGTGACTGAGAACTTTCCAGAGGCCGACAGAAAACATGACTGAGAAGACATTTCATGACATGTCCGCCTATCTTCATTAATACCAAGGAATATTTGATGCTACTGTTTCAAGTTTTGTCCTATCACATGTTTTAACGTTCTGTATGTCATTGTCACCATCCCCCAGTCAACGTTTAAAAAAAACTGCCGTTCCAAACACTGTTCCAAAATGATGGCGATGCCCTGTGACTATCATTGTTTTAACACAACTTTCTCATGAAGCATAGCATAACGAGAATTTTAAAATTTAATCCATCGTATAGTACCACATCTGGTCCTGCCGTGGCCACCGCGGGTTCATGGATACCTTGTTTGCATTGCCATATATGTTACAGTGTTCTATGACGATTTCTTTAAACTGCCACATTTACTTCAGTGTTCCATGACAATTTGGTTCTGTGTTCTATAATAATTTATTTACACCTCCAAACATACAATAGTGTATTCATTCATTCATTTGCATGTCCCTTGCGGAACTTTGCCTCCCTAGCAGCACTCCTTTAGGCCTCTCGATTGTGAGCAAGATGGCCTGCTGCTGATGCATCCATTTGCAGATTATCAACGATGTCTTGCAGCCATCTTCGACTTGGTCTTCCTCTTTCTTTTTCAGATTATGTATCCTTCCAAGACGGTCTTCTCTAAATTATCATGACTTTGGATATGTCCAAAATATTTATGTTTTCTCTGTTTAATCCTCTTTACTAGCCAGCCTTCTTCAATATTAAGTTCTTGTATGGATATATTTGTTCTTTTTTGTGTTCATGATATTTGTTCTACACTAGTGTTTTACGATAATTTATTTAAATTATTGCGTACGCTTTAATGTTTATTAATAATTTGTATACCGCTGCCAAATACACTTCTGTTGTTGTTATTATCTCGTAACGTCATCACTTTTCTAAACCATAAGAAATGTTTGCTTGAAGTGTTATTAGTATGTGGAAAATATGTGTCATCTTCTCAAACATTAGAATTTATTTAATACGAGGGAAGTCACTCGCACATGCCTGTTACAAAAAAAACAAACAAACAAACAAAAAAACTCAATGCAACAGTAATTTGAAAACTTTAAATTTTTTAATCTACATTATTTCCTATTTCTCAACGTAACTGCCACTTTTATACATTTGTCACATCGTGTAATCAGTGACCCATGACGTAAAAATCGGGAGTCTGATTTCTGAACCATTTTTTTACTTCTGTTTCCACCTCTTCGTCACTCGAGAATCTTCTCCCGCCATGGTGGTTTTTCAATGAACCAAACAGGTGAAAATCACTTGGAGCTAAGTCAAGACTATAGGGTGGATGTTCAAGAACTTCCCAACCCAACTGGCTAATTTTCTCTTTGGTTAACCGAGCCTTATATGGTCTGGCATTGTCATGAAGAAGAAGCACACCTCTAGTCAGCAGACCAGGACGTTTTCTTCGAATTGCATCCCGTAGCATCGACAGAACTTCACAGTACGATACAGAATTCACACTGTCACCATACTTCTGGAACTTGGTTAACAACACTCCTTGATAATCCCAGAACACTGTCAGCATAACCTTCCTCGCAGAAGGCGTAATCTTGATTTTTTTTTGCGTATGGCGATGACGGGTGTTTCCATTGCATTTGAGGCGCGTTTTGATTCGGGCTGGTAGTGGTACACCCAAGATTCGTTTCCAGTAATAATCCTTTGAAGCATGTCTTCATCTTCATGTGCGTAATGAGAGAGATACTGCAATAACAAACCAAATCGGTTCATTCTGTGTTCATCATTCAGATCTCTGGGTACCCAACGTGAGCAAACTTTCCGAAAATTCAATTGCTCATGCATTATTCTGTAGGCTAAGCCATGTGAACATCCGATTGCACTTGCTACACTGTCTATAGTTACTCATCTATCAGCTCCGATAATCTCATTCACACGTTGCACAGTCGCTTCTGTTGCAATCTGAACAGGACGGCCAAGTCGAACTTTGTCAACAATTTTGGTGCGTCCCTGAGAAAATTCTTTTACCCAGTTATAGACCGCTTTACGTGATAAACACTTTTCAGCATAAACTGTAATCATTTCCTTATGAATGTCCTCCACTGAATGTCCTTTAGCCCACAAAAATCGCACTACACTTCCCTGTTCTTCTTTGGTACACACTAACAGTTGGGTAGCCATTTTGTTATTGCTTTGCGCATGCGCAAAAACTCCCAGCGTACATACAACTATTATAAAGTTGGATGATGGTACTATCTAAGGATATATTTAAATACTACCTGATAACTGCCACTGATAAAATATTTTAATTTGCGAGTTACGTAGTGATTTCCCTCGTACATCAACCATATACAGATGATTTTGGTGAGGTCAGAATGCTAAATATTCTGGGGTCCATGTCTGTAAAATTTTATTTCACTTGACACGTTCTCACTGACTGAACAATTGATCATGCCGAGCAGACACTGAAACGACAAGAATAGATAGATGAGGGGTACTTATTTTGTGACTTGTATAAAGCTGTGTCCAGGAGTGTATTCTTATTTGTTAGCGGTGTATATCATGCATGTGAATTCTGGCTTTTTATTTTTGTCCTAATTCTTCATCCTGTATGTTTTTGTATGAATAAGGCGCACACTCAAACGTTAAAGCCATGTGTGCCTTTAATGAATAAAGCTGCTCCTACCTGTCTTTTAATTCTAATTATTTATTACTGCTATATTGCTCTATTACAACTCTATGATTTAGCACCATCACTTCAACATGTTGCTATATATGATGATGGTAACATGCTGTGGTGATTGTGACATTCTTTAGTGATGGTGATAAAACGTAATGATTACAACATATACAGTAATGATGGCATAATGTAGTCACGGAACAATACTCTTTGATATGCAAGAAAACACATTATTTGTGAGATCTGGACAGGGATGCCTCTCTCTGTAGAGACAAAATACTCGGAGCAGTGTCATCAACCCAGAACTAATTTAGAAATTGTACATATTTTGATAAAAGGCAAAATTCCCGTTTTCATGCCATTAAAGCGTTTGCTACATATTTCCAAGACCATGGCACGTGGAAGTCTAATGTGGTCAGTACCACGCCTGGTTGCATTTACCTCTCCAGATTTATCTGCTACCTACTTTTAGAGGCTGGTTGGACCCCGGGGCCTTTTTGGTGTGTACCAGAAACAATTCCCACTGCTGGGACTTAAACCAAGTACCACCGGATTAGTAAATCGAGCAGCTAACCACTCATCTAACCACTCATCTAACCACTCATCTAACCAGACTTACTGTTCAGTCAGCCTGGTGTCCAGGGTGTCGGAGAAAAAGGTTGTTTAAAGCTTACGTGAAAGTTCGGCTTCCTAGCTTTGACTTCATATGTCCCCTGTTATGTGTGGGAATTAGGAAAGACAGACATAGGAAATTCAACTATTTGTATTATTTCCAGTTCATGTTATGTTCCAACATTTCTTGTTAATGTCCACGTCCCTGTTCTCTGTGTGAACAGCAAGCACAAGGACATGTATGCAGGGACATCTCACAAAAGATAAGAAAAAAATAAGACAAAGAAGGCTTACACAATATTCAAAAGTCTCATTACAGAACAGCGCAAGAAGACAATCCCAGTAACTAGAAGCAAAAGAATAATACTTTTTTTTCACTTGATCCAACTTATATCCCGAATGTAACGGAAATGAGTTCATCTACAGACACACATGGGAGACACAAACGTATAGGGTAAAGAATACAGCTGCAGATTAATAATAAAAAGCTTGTATAGATGAAATAAAAATAAAAATCTAGAAATGCTGGCATAAATACTGAGATAGCTGTGTCTAGTCTAGAATTTATCCAAGAGATGGGATATCCGGTACCGGAGGGTCACTACAATGATAAAAGTGTTTTTTTTATAAAGAGAGAGAGAGAGAGTGTGTGTGAGAGAGAGAGCAACTGACGAAGGAAGGGTTCACAAATGATTAAAGAACATAAATTTCCACAAGGTATGTGAAATCACCTATCCATTATGAGATACAGACAAAAAGAACATTTACTACATGAATGCTGATCATGAAAAAGATTCAGTGATTGGGAAATAATAACGTGATGAAACTCCTCCCGTGTGACAGTGATCCCACTCCTTGTTGACAACCTACATAAGTGTGAAGTCCATCTGTTAGAGAAAACCAGCTGAAACTTTCCTACAGAAACATCATATTATCTGATTAGACAATTTATTTAAAAAATCGAATTCATGGAACACTCCTTCGAACCCACCCCCACCCCGGAAAACGTATAATATAATGTCACTTAAAGAACTTTAAATTATACAGAAATATGAAAAGAGAAATTACAACTATTGATGGTATACTGTTTATGGTATACTGTTTATGTTTTACGCCCGCGTGGTTGCCGGGGTCCAGGGGAAGAAAAGAATAGAACCACTGCCACCTTCCACGTATGTCGTAAGAGCCGATTATGGAGGTTTGGGGATGGCCAGCGACCTATTCCCAGTTAAAAAAAACTAACAAACACTGCTTTTTACAGAAACACAGAGAGGAAAACCAGGAAACTTTGTCTTGGAAAAGGAAGGGACTGATAACAGAGCGCATGACATTGTGCAGTTAAACCAAGTAAAACTACAGAACCGATATCCCAACTCACTACGAGGACACCTTATACTAATGCATGTTGGAATAATAGAACAATATATGTAAGTGGAAAGGCTGTCATGATAGCGAGAGACATGAACAGATGTAATATAAAGATACTGGGGCTGATCTACATGCAGGGTAACTGAAAAGGATGTTAAAGCTAGAATAACCAAGGCCAGGACAGTATTTATCCAATTTAACAAAATATGATCATCTAAGAACATCAAAACAAGAACTAAACTTTGGCTTTTCAATACATAAGTAAAGACTGCCCTGCTATATGGTTCGGAGACATGGATTATGACTAAGACACTACAACAGAGGATACAAACATTCACAAACTACTGCTTGAGGAGGATTTTAAACATTAAATGGCAGGAAAAGATCAGGAACGAGGAGGTCTGGGAAAGGGCAGGACAAGAACCTATGAACCTACAAATCATGCCTAGGCAATAGAAGTTGATTGGCCACACTCTGAGGAAACCTGACACCAACTTAGCAAGACACATGGAATCCTCAAGGAAACAGAAAACGAGGAAGGCCAAGACTTACTAGGAGAAGAGAAATTATGACAGTGCTCAGAGAAAAGGGATACACATGGAAGGAAGCAGAGAATAAATCCAAGAACAGAGATGACTGGAGAGCCTTTATCCGTGGCCTATCCTCTCAAGGTAGTGAAAGGCGATGATGATGATGATGATGGTATACTGTACAGAAGTATAAATACTGTAAAGAAGTACAAACATTGTAATATCGACACGTACCAATATTTGGCGATTAGAATTTTCCAGCAGTTCCATATTCCATACTTATTTCGTTCCACTTTCTCTTTTCATTTGACATTTCCATTTGTTCCACTTTATAGTTTTAAACCTAACTTCTCAAGTAGATGCGAAGGCCACACAGATCAGATACTGAATTACACACCTTTCAGCAAAATCGATTCAAACATGTCACATGCCATCACTACCACCGCGCTTCCAAGTCTTGGAACGTGAAAAAATCTTTCAAACAATCATTATTTTTGTCAAGCAATATTTCTGAGTTTAGATCATTTCTCGTCGACGGGGAATATAAAAGAAACGGAAGTTCACACACAGATCAGTCAGATGTAAGGGCTACATCCCGCAGAAAAATATTGTTCTTCATAGACCTGAATGTATTGTCACCGTGACCTACAAAGAAATTTATTTGTATTACTTTTTCTTGAAATTTGTAAATGTAAATTATTACTGATTTTGAATCACCTATACTGAATTATGTTCCATGTTAGCAACGCCCTCAATCCCCTCCTCAACATACACATGGGCGCTACATAATATCCGTGCTAACATCAGGTATACACAAGTTTGTTTCAATACATTGTTCTTATTTTTTTAAAATGTTATTTCGCGACGTATTCCCATATCTCTGAATTTGTTCTTAGCCTTTATCATTTATCTAAGTTATTTTTGGTCTGAGACCGCACACTGCCTTTCTGTGTCATTTTATCTGTCAGGATTCTCAGTTCTACAACTTGTTATTTACAAACTGTATATGGGGAAAATAAGACTAAAACTGAAAAGCCAACACAAGAAAAAAATACTCAGAAAAATAAATAGTCATAGTCTTCTTATATCTTACATCATTCCCGTGCCGTTAAACGTCACATAGGGCTCGCAAAGTAGTTCGCCAATTTCTCCTGTCTACGGCTAGTCTTTCAACCTCATCAAAGGATTTTATGCCTGTTAATTTGTCCTCTCCAGAGTTTCATACGGTATGCCTCTTTTTCTTTGGCCTGTTATGTTCCACTTGATAGTTTGTTTTTGGGATTCTCTGATCATTTCTTCTCATCAAGTGACCAACATATGTCCATCTCCTTTTCCTGATCACCCATGAGACTGGTTGTTGTTCAGTCATCTGTCTTATCTCTGCATTGTTCTTGAATTCGTTCCACTTGATGCCGAGTATTTTCCTTATGCATTTGTTTTCAAAACAGTCTAATTATAACACAAGTGTCTTTATTATTGTAACACTGTGAAGTTCTATTTTATATTGTTCATTATCTTTCTCTTTCCTCTTCACATAACACTTCGAGATTTCATATAAATGGCAATAGAGGAGGCCTCATAAAACATTTCACTGACGTCATTTTATTATGTCAAACATATTCAAGACGTATAGCTGATAATATCACTTGGAATAATATGCATTATTATATTCATTTCGTTATATTCTTCTTTGAAGCACATAATCTCAATTTCTCACAATATCATTTTTCTTACTATATAACAAAAACTCGGTGCTCGAAGTTTCAATGTAATAATTGCTACACAATCTCTTAATACACTGGTTCAGTCTAACGCTGCTTCTCTATCTGTAATGTTCTTCTATTAGACTACTTGTTTAGGACCTTTTGGTCCTCCTCTATCAAAATCTCTCTCTGCCTCCTCCTCTATCAGAACCCCTCTCTACCTGAATCTGCATCCTTTTATATTCGTAAATTCCGTTCCATAGACCACGCCTCCAATTGCTGCATCGGTCATTGGGTCATCGGGTCATTGGGTCATCCCTTGCAGCCCAAAACCGGTTGCAACTAGCGTCAACGCGTTAGTCGCTTTCATTCCGTCTGTCCAATTGTTACCCTTATTTAAACAAGTCTACCATCTCTTTCATGATATCCGCTTCGGGACCTAGTCCGTTCTCTGTTCAGTCGTTTGATCTACTGGTCAATTGTTCCCCCTCGGCTACTGCAGGTGTGCGTGAAGTCGCAATGTTACGATCTATCGGCGTACCCATGTCGATTCGGTTTACCTTTGATCAGGTCTTTGAAGTACCGAGTATCCGTTCTTCGTCCTTCTAACTATCCCTTCTCTGCCCCCCAATACATTCTTTATTCCTGATCATGTCACTAATAATAATAATAATAATTATAATAACTATAATCATTACTTACAAGCCTATGCTACATAATTTCTTGTCTATTTCTTTAGTTGTTTTCCAGCTTTCGCATGCATAAATGAGGGTGGATATTACATTTGAATTGAATAGTCTTAACTTGGTTTTTGTGCTTATAACTTTTTAATTCCATATATTGTCAAGATTCTTGAAGATTGATGGTGCTTTTGCAATTCTGATCCTAACTTCCTTTCTAGTGTCACTATCCTGGTCTATGTAGTTGCCAAGGTATGCAAATTGTCATAGCCTACATGAAGAAAATACTAACAGCAATTGTAATCTGGAACTTACCAAATAGTTTGCAGCACTCATTGAGGTTGAGGAGACAGATATAGATGAATTATGGAATTCCTACAGCACGGAAAAGAAGAAAGTAAAGTAAAAAAGTAAAGGTAACCCTGTCATGCCTTAGAGGCACATAGGGATATGGTGTTAGTGCCCATAGGTCCCTTCTAAACGGAAAAGGGAATCATTGTTGTTATCATACCTAAAAAAAAGGCAACATTGGCGACTGCAATAACTGGAGGGGTGTAACCATTTGTGTCATGCGTTTGCCTTGTTGAGAAGCTCCCTACATGCATTTGCCTTGTTGATAACCTTCCCACATGCGTTTTCCTTGTTGAGAACCTCCCTACATGCGTGTGCCTTGTTGAGAACCTCCCTACATGCGTTTGTCTTGTTGAGAACCTCCCTACATGAATTTCCTTGTTGAGAACCTTCCTACAACTCTAGCAGACGCACATTAAACATTCCACGACCATCACGACAGCTTTATAGATGATTTTTGGGTCTTCAGAATAAAATGGCAATTCTCCCGCTATGAGCAATCTAAAACCGGTAACTAAATCCCCGTACTCCTCTTTCCTCGGGTTCAAAATTTGGGCTTTCTCATGACCTGAAGCACACGGAGCGCGTTGGACAAAGAATGGCTCCCGGCAACTTGCAGACCTCGACGGGACGGGTTTAACACTTCTCAGATGTCTCAGTATTGTTAATTCATGAACTAGTAGAAGTGCCTGAAATGTGTTTGTAATATCAGAAGTATCAGTGCACAGCTTAGTAGTTAATTTCTATTTTGTTTGCCCTTTTCCGTTCCCTCACTTCCTATATCTTTGTAAATGATCCATACATCCTTGATGTTCCCATTGTATGTCTTCAGGTCTGGTTATCAAGCTTGTGCTATTATTAAGGCAATATCTTTCATTAATCTAAACGTCATCTCATTAAAAGCTGAACTCAGTATTCACAACTACTCTGTAGATTTTCTTATCATTCTTCATCTAAGATTTTATGTTAGTGTTTCATATTTATGGAGATCATTTAGTGTCCTGATTTCCAAATGGTTACTCACAAGCTAAATATGCTGAAAAAAAAAGTATTTCACTATAACCACTGTTTACTTAACAGCAATATTGTTTCAGATCTGTTATTTTTCGCTAAGGATTTATCTATATATTTTCCCAGGGATGGGCAATCTGGTCGCCTGTTGCGCTTGTGGCAAAGTAGATATGAAAGTGACGCTCATTTTTTTTTCATATCATATATTATACACTTAAGTATATTCTCGAAGGGGTATCCTAGCAGCAGTTTGCAACAAGTCTCAAGCTGAAGTCCCAGATCACTTAAGTATGAATATTTTTCTATTACTTGAGATACTTGTTAAATGATACACGTAAAATGACGTTGATTTCTTTCTTTACTCTGAATCTTTCTTTCTTTACTTTGACACCAGAATTAGAGCTCTACATTTCAGTCCCCTCTTTAGCTTATAGTAGAAATCTTATTATTGAAAATCTTTTAACTCTAGTGTTGATGTCAGCTTGAACACAGAGTTTAGATGTGCCTTAGGTTTAGATGTACTATTTCAGTTTATGGAGTAAATGGATTAGCTTATTTTCTTGACATTTTTTTTTCGTTTTTTTTAATCATTTCTACTGAAAAGTGACTATAAATAAAATATTTATTTGCCTCATTCAAAGGTTTACTAATTTTAAATCAAGGATATTTTCATTCAATTTTTTTATGACATGGAGAATTTTACATTTCATTAACCAAACTTGTGACGTTTAAAGAATTCAAATGTGCTTATTATTCACCTTACAAATATCTTACTTTGCCGAGGTTATGAGCTTCGACTTGATTTAGGAAGTTATTATAATTACCAATAATTCAGAGCCAGCATAATGGAGAAGTTAAAGATCTCACAGGAAACGTGTTAATCGGACCTGATGAATTATTGTTCTTCGATACATTTGTACACAATTTTACTGATAGTTATCTTCTTAAGTTCTCTTATAGAAATGTGTAAAACCACAACGTAGGCAACTGCAAAATCCGACTTGACGCTATTTTAAAGATCTCCGCTACGACGCACTCCACAAAGAACTTTAGTTCAGAATTAGAAGCAGACTCTACAGCCGCAACATATATTTGGTTCACGAAGTCCTTGTTTGTCGAACTTCCGTTCTGTATCGGTCAAAAACTTACGCTAACGACTACTTCTCAACATCTCAGTTTCACACAGTAAACAAAGGTTTCATGTTCATGAATTAACAATTTACATTATTTACAACCGGGATGTTTTACTTTAAACTCCACTCTTTGACTTTTATTCAGCATTTTCAAGTCTAATGCGAAAAAAAAAGCTAAACAAGCAATTTACTGGACCGTCGCGTTCAACATATTTCATAACCTTTTCTTACACTAACAAAGAAAAATCTAATCGGGTGTGTCATTTCTATACATACATTTATGTTTCAACAGCAGGGTCAAGTTAGTCTGTTCTCATGTTACAGTAAACAGTACTATCAGCAACATAAATGTTTGCATCTTTTACTCTTCTAACTAAAAAATTGTAGAACATAATGCAAAAACTTTTGCAACTGATTTTAAAAAACGCAAAAAAGAGCAGGGACTAAATTTTTAATGGTTTTTTTTTTGTTACGAAATGTGTTGTCACGGTTTGACAAGAAACCAATGTATTTCAAACTATTTAAAATTAGAGATGCACAACTAGGGAAGAACTGAAAGAAATATTAACCTGGCTGATGGGCTTTCAGACATACGCCTAGTGAAAAGATCTGAGAAAAGAACACGCGTAGCACATTTTGTCATGTTTAAATGTCCAGTAAAAAAAAAGCATATATGAAATGACATAATTTTGGAAGGGCAGGTTTTATAGAGGAACCAGAAAAAAATGCATTGTCAAGAAGGGAAAAAAATCTAATATCACAAAGAATGAGCGAAAACGAAAACTAAAATAAGAAGAAAACTGACTAAGTTCAGTGTTGAATATCCCCAACGCTTAAGGCAGATGATGCGGGCCTGAGTTCATCGCTGCTCTCAGAGTTTCCGACATATCCCCACTTGATTTTGTCTTAGCCAGAACATGTTCCTGATATTAAAGTTCTGTAAAATTCAAATTAAAGAAATTTTTTTTTTCACTTCAGCTTCCAAACGTTTTCTATATCATCCACCATGTCGTCCCGGCATTTCAAGGTCATACAATGTGAAATTTAAGTTCCCTCTCTAGTGATTTCATTTCGGGACCGACGTCTGAAAGATGAAAACAAGAGTTCGGATTGATTTCACTGAACACGTCCCAGTACAGAAAAAAAAACATTTAAATGACTGTATATGTATAAAACATTAATATACGATACGTTCAATTCATGTTGCAATTTTTAATTCATAAAAATGATTTACATGTATTCATGCAGTTAATAATATAAGTACAGACATATACACTTAAAGATATAGTGGATACAGCAGTGAGAGAAGAACAAGCAGGATTTCGAAAAGGGAGAAGCTGTCTCGACCAGATCTTTACTCTAAGAATAATACTTAAAGAACATATTGAAAAGCAGAAACCACTAATACTGAACTTCATAGACTTTAAAAAGGCATTTGATAGCATACACAGAGATTCATTGTGGAGAATTTTAAGTTTATATGGAATATCATCTAAAACTGTCAACATCATTAAGGGACTTCTACAATGGATATGTCTGTGCAGTCAAAACAGAAGAAGGGATGAGTGAATGGTTCCAGATTGATACAGGTGTGAAACAAGGATGTATATTGTCTCTTTTACTTTTTGAAATTACAATAGACTTCATAATGAAAAAATGCTGCACAGGTAATAAAAGTATTGACTAGCAGTATTAACTAGAAGATCTTGATTTTGCTGATGACATAACTCTTATCAGTAACAATGTGAATTCCATGCAAGAAAAAAACAGATAGCCTGTCTTCACTGGCTAGCAAAATAGGACTTGAAATTAACAAGGACGAAACAAAAATAATGAAACTTCCCATTAATAAAAATGGAAAAAATTCACATAGAAAGGACAGATATTGAAGAAGTCAATCAATCTGCATACCTTGGCAGCTACATAGACCAGGACGGTGACACCAAAAAGGAGGTTAGAATTCGAAATGCAGAAGCAGCATCGGTCTTCAAGAATCTTGAGAACATATGGCATTCAAAAGTTATACTCACAAAAACCAAGTTAAGACTATTCAATTCAAATGTAATATCCACCCTCATTTATGCATGTGAAAGCTGAAAACAACTAAAGAAATAGACAAGAAACTAGACTCTTTTGAAAACAATTGCCTAAGGAAAATACTCGGCATCAAGTGAAACGAATTCAAGAATAATGCAGAGATAAGACAGATGACTGAACAAGAACCAGTCTCATGGGTGGTCAGGAAAAGGAAATGGACATATGTTGGTCACGTGATGAGAAGAAACAGTCAGATAATCCCAAAGCAAGCTATAAAATGGAACACAACATGCCAAAGAAAAAAGAGGCAGACAGCGTGAAACTCTAAAAAGGACATTGTTAAGAGAGGACAAATTAATAGGCAATAAAATCCCTTGATGAGGCTGAAAGACTAGCCGAAGACAGGAAAAATTGGCGAACTACCTTGCGAGCCCTAAGTGACGTTTAACGCAAAGGAAAGGATATAAGATATAAGGTATATGCAGAACTGCTTTGTCCTGCTAATACAGGCCTTGGCACTTAAACAATGATAACAACATTTAATAAGTAAAGGCTCATAGTTTTTCTACAGTGTAACTACTTTAGTGCTAGGAGAACTGTCTTGAAAATAAAATAGTTAAAACACTGTGTGAATTGTCACTCCACACGCCTAAGTCAGTGTCATGTCAGGATTTTAACGCTCCTTACATGAACATGTTTTGAACTGTGGTTAACACATTTTAGAACTCAAATATTTAATAGTAATGTTCTGTTTATTTTCAAGATGATATTAAATGGGTAGAGAACAGCCTTGGCAAAACTGTCCAGAATGTACAAGAAAATTAGAGCAAGCCTGGAGGTTCTGGAGGCTAACAAACAATGTTGCAGATCGTATTACAAGGACAGGCGAAGACAAAGAGTAGTACATACAGTACATGACAAGAAATTAAAATAAACGTGAATGTTACAAAGAATAATGTCTGCCAGAAAGGAAGTATGTCACTGAGAATTTGATAAAGTCTGGCAATCCATAGAGTTATTTTAAAAAGTAGGATGGTCGATGGAAACATATAGAAGCGATGAAGTTTGTTCTGAGGAAAGGTAATTTTGTGGGTGAGAGAAGGTGTGGAATATAAATATCTGTGACAGATAAAGAGAGAAGGTAAAGGAGACGCAAAAAGGGGAACAACACATTTATTTCCACATGTATCATACATAGATAATGATATTATCAATAACGCATGTTCATTAGCTAAAAAAATATTGTAACTAAATTTTCTTGAAAAAATTCTACGTTAAGGGAGCAGGCCAAACCCATAATGTTTCTGCCTTAGTTTGTGCAACCAGTTTCTATATTCGATTTTGTACATCGAGTTTCTACATCTAGTTTTTGCACAGAATTTCTATATCTAGTCTCTACATCGGGTTTCTACACTGAGTTTGTAACATTGAATTTGCGCATTTACTTTCTGTATCTAGTTTCTATGTCGAGTTTCTATATCGAATTTTTATATCCAGCTTCTACATCGAGTATATCAATCAATCAAGTGCCGCGCCATGTGGCGTAGGCGATCATTTCTCTCCACAATTCCCTGTCTTTAGACTTGATTATGAGATCCGCCGGTGACTTTCCTCCTAGCCACACTGACAGCCCATCCAGTAACGTCTCTCTCTCTCTCTCTCTTTCTCTGTCTCTTCTTCCCTCAGTTTTTCAAGTTGCCACAATGTCTTCCAATTTTCCTCTTCTCAGAAAATGTCTTACAAAGTCTGCCTCTGATCTTTGCTGTAATTTGCCTTTTAACTCCAGCCTCTCTTAAGACTTCTTCGTTGGTTTTCTTAGCTGTCCATGGTACCTTCAATATCCTTATTATGAACCACATTTCCATGGCCTCCATTTATTGCTGTACTTTCTTAGTCATGGACCATGCTTCACATTCATAAAACAAAATTGGTTCGATGTAACATGTACTAGGAATCTTGTTTCTATTGATATGGATCTCTTTTAGAAGATGTTTATCATGACTTGGCCTGAACACGTCTGCTTTTTATTTCGTTGTGACATTTCCCATTAGCTGTTTTAATTGTTCCTAAGTACTTGAATCTATCAACTTGTTTCAGTTCTGTGCCATCGATGGTAATGCTATATTTTGGATGTATTCTTTTCTTTGAGATGACCATAACTTCAGTCTTCTTTGTATTCAGACTGAGACCTTTACTTTTACTTTCACGAACTACGATGTCCAGAAGAGCCTGTAGTTCCCCTTCACTTTTAACAATCACAACTGTGTCGTCTGCATATCTTAATTTGTTAAGGTTGTAACCGCCAGTTGATATTCCTGGCAAGCTCTCTATATTTCTCATTATGTTTTCGGTGTACAAGGAGAAGGGTTCAGGAGATAGAGCACATCCTTGTCTCATTCCCAATTTTATGTCTTGGAATGCTCTTATTGCTGCTGATTGCTGCCGGTATATGTTTTTGATGAGCTTCAGATCTTTCCTATCTATACTGATGTCTTCCAGCATTCTTATAATTTCTGTGTGTCTCACTTTATCGAATGCTTTACAGTAGTTTATGAAGTATAAGTATAGGTTCGTCTTTACTTCTACTGATCTTTCCATCAATGTTCTCAATATATATATGGCGTTACTTGTGTATTTTCCTTCGACGAAGCCACACTGTTCTTCAGCGATTTCTGGCTTTATTTTGCCCCTGACTCTTCTTGTGACAGTACGAATCAGGATTTGGTAACATGGCTCATAAGACTAATGGTTCGATGGTCCTCACATTCAACTGCACCTTGTTTCTTTGGTAGGGCAATGAAAACTGATTGGAAAGGGTCTGATGGGACATAGTTACTGTTATATATGTCATTCAGCAATCTGGTAATTATTTCTATGCCGTGCTCTCCTAATGCTTCCAATTCTTCCTTGGTGATTTTATCTAGTCCTGGTGCTTTGTTGTTCTTCATGTGTTTGATGGCTTCTTCAACTTCTGGTTTTAATATGAGAAGTCCTTCATTATTATTTCCTATATCTATTTCGCCTCTATTGTTCTCATAGAGTTCTCTAATGTATTTGCGCCATCGTGCCATTATTTCATCTCTGTCCATCATTGTATGCCCCTGCTTTGACCTCAGGTAACCAGTCTTGTGGTATGCCTTTTTGTTTGTTAACTCCTTTATTTGTTTGTACATATCTCTTGTGTTTCATTACATTTCTTATTTAGCCACTCCTCTTTAGCTTTATTCCATTTCAATTTTATTTATTTTGTCATATCCATCTTTATCTTCCTTAAGACTTCTTCTCCGATCCATTAGTTGTAAAATTTCTTCTGTCATCCACCCCTGTTTAGCGTGTCGTTTATTTGGAGGTAGGATTTCGATAGATGTTTGCTGAATAGAATCTTTATCAATTGTTTCAATCTTTTCTATAGCATTATAACTGTTATGTACTATGGTCCTATATTGTTCTTGTATTGCTTTATCTTTCCGTAACAGCTCTCTCTCTCTCTCTCTCTCTCTAGTTCTTTGTTTTTAGCTGCTAACTTTAACCTCTTTAACCCGATTCTCACTTTTCCTACAACTGGAATGTGGTCACTGTTCCAGTCTGCGCTTGTTCTTGTTTTCACGGATATTAGTGAGTTCCTGAATCTTCTGTTGATCATAAGGTAATCTATCTGGTTATGTATGTTATTATTTGGGCGTTTCCATGTCCATAGTCGCCTAGGGTGTTATTGAAACCAAGTATTTCCTATTTTCATTTTATTCTTTTCTGCCCACTCAATCATTGCTGCTCTTGTATTTCTGATACCTAGTCCATACTTGCCAGTAGCTTCATCGTCTTATTCAGTCCCTACTTTTGCGTTTAAATCACCCAGCACAAAGTTTACTTCCCATGGTTTGCACTGTTTCATTGCCATGTCCAGATTGTTGTAAAATTCTTTTATCTCATCATATATATATATATTCTGCATCGAGTTTTTATTCAGAATTTCGGTTTGCAGTGGGATTTGTTCTGGTACTCACCAAAAAGGCCCCGGGGTTAACCAAGGTTCTAAAAGTGGGTACCAGAGATATCTGGGAAGGTAAAGCGGCCAGGCGTGACACTGACCACATTACACTTTCATGTGCCGAAAATACGGGCCTAACAACGTATTCCCCAATATACCTTAATGGCTTGGAAACTGGAATTTTACCTTTACCTTCTTACATATAATTTCCACATCTCGAATATATATATATATATATATATATATATATATATATGGTTTCTACAGTGAATTTTGCATCGCGTTTCTACATCGAGATTGTACAACGAATCTGTACAGCGAGTTTGCACATGGATTTTCTACATAGAGTTTGCACATTGATTTTCTACATCGAGTCTTTACATCGAAGTGTTCATTGATCGATTAATCGGAAAAAAGCGGCCACATTTCTGTCTTTTTTAACACAGTTTGGCTTCTCGTGAAAATTGTTGTTTTCTGTTTACAGCGTGAGAGCAAAGATTTCCCGAGAAATCGCGAAAATTTATACTTGCTACATTTAGCAGTGGAATGTACTGCCAAACACGATATACCAGTCTCTGGTAATGTTGTAGATATCACAAAACATGAAAAGTATATCCGCAAACCGAGATCAGTATAAACTATTCGAATGTTAAAACAGCACAACAAACAATGTATAAAATGTCCTTCTGAAGGCTGCAATCTATCAATATTAGAACTAACCACAAACAAATAAAATAAAATACTTTTAAAGATTCTCTACCAGAACAAACACAGTATTCTCAAATACAGTTACCTCGTCTTTTACTGCGTCAACACAACATTCTATGTACAACAACAGCGGAATAAAATCATATCTCAGTGCGGTTCATATAACAGAACTCTGGTTTTTACACACTGTGTGGGTCTCGCTATTCTGCCTCGAGCAATGTAAATATCGCTCTCTATACTATTCAGTGGAAGAAAATAGTTTTTTTTAACTTCACGTTCGCAACCCAGTTCCACAAGAATGAGCACATAATTGCTAGCGCATAAAAGTTTGATAAAATCCATATTTCATTTCCCTTATGTCCTGCTCTTCTTTATCTTTAAAATATTAAAAGCTTTTAAGCTCCTACAGGCTAAGGCAGACCGCCCAACACAGCAGACATGTTTGTTCAGCATACAGTAAGCAAGACAAACATTGTCCGGTGATAACTTTAGTTGCGAAGGTTGCAAAAATAAAACTATCATTTCAATATTAACTCAGAACCTCAGAAATAACTTGCATGGCTGCTCTTGCACTTTAACGTTGACAGTATGGTATGAAATAGATCCCCCAAAAGAAGCCAACAAAGGTAATATTAAAGAAAGCATGGACAATAGATACAATGAAGGTTCTAAAGCAGCGGGAATCATATGGAATTACTTGGAAGAACAAGGGCAAAAGTAGAAATGACCGGAAAATCTTTGTCTGTGGCCTTGTGCTCTGGAGGAGGGAGTACGGGCATTGATGATGATGATGATGAGCGGACGAACTTAATTTTTAGGGACCCATCTAACATGCTGCCCTTTTTCATTCAACTTTCATTCTATAGCAACATTCCATTTAGTACAAACATTAATACCTACACGAAGAGCATGAGAAAGGATGTAACATCAATCCTGTAAGCCTCTCGGTTGTGAGCAAGATGGCCTGCTGCTGATGCATCTATTTGCAGATCATCAACGATATCTTGCAACCATCTTCGCCTTTGTCTTCCTTTCTTTCTTTTTCCCATTATGTACCCTTCCAAGACGGTCTTCTCTAGATTATCATGACGTTTAATGTGTCCAAAATATTGAAGTTTTATCTCTTTAATCCTCTTTACTAGCCAGTCTTCTTCAATATTAAGTTCTTGTAGTATGGATATATTTGTTGTTTCTTTGTGTCCATGATATTTGAAGAACTCTTCTGTAGCATTTACATTCAAAGGCATTCTTCATATATACACAGCAAGAAATTACAAGGGGCGTTCAGAAAGTTTTTCTCAGGAGCTGTTTATTCAAAAAGCATGAAATTTATACACAATATACATGGCTATGTCATGTAAACATCGGTATTATTCATCATAATCCCCATCAACGTCAGCGCGAAACAAGTGCATGTAGTGCTAGCCCGTACAGGAGTTTTCTCTTGATAATGTAGCCATTTCTTCGCTGCATGAATCACTCCTTCGTCATCTTCAAATCTTACTTCTCTGAGTGTATAATTAAGTGGACCAAACAGATGGAAATCAGAGGGTGCCAAAATGGGACTATAGGGCGGATGGGGTAGTACAGTTCAACCCAATTTAGTGAATGCTTCCCGTGTTGCCAGACTTGTATGAGGGAGCGCATTGTCGTGATGGAGAAGGAGGTTGCTGGATTCTTGTGCGGCCGAAAACCAGAAACTTTGGAAAATAATGGGAAAAAAATGGGATTATCAACACATTTGATACAATTAATATCACTGCTGTATCTTGACCAACAGGCAGCAGTGAGAATAAATGGTGAAACAACAATTTGGTTTGACATAAAACAAGGGGTCTGTCAGGGCAGACGGTTGACTTACTTATTTAACTTGTATACTGAAAATATAATGAGGAATGTTAGAGAAAATGTAGACAAAGAATATAACGATGCCATCAAAAGTGGAAGCTATGAAATACCAGAGATTAGATATGGTGATGACACAGTATTACTGTCCACAACACAGAAAGGATTGAAAAACTAATTAAGAACAGTGAAGAGCAAAACCTCTATCTTCATGAGAAGAAAACTAAACTGACGACAACTAACAAAACAAATAAGGCAGTTAAAATATGTATCAATGAGGAAAAAGTGGAAGAGCTGGAGAGTGTTGAATATCTTGGATTATTATTACATCTTACATCCTTCCAATGCCGTAAAACGTTAAACGCATGGCAGTTCGCCAATTTGTCTTATCTTCGGCGAGTTTTTCAGTTTCATCAAGGAATGGTATGCCCACTGAATTGGCTTCTTTTAACAATGTCCTCTTTAGAGTTTCACGTGGTCGACCTCTTTTTCTTCGGCCTGTTGTGTTCCATTTGACAGCCTGTTTGAGGATTCTCTGAATGTTTCTTCTCACCATATGACCATCTTCTTTTTCTGATCAACCATGAGACAGGTTGTTGTTTGCTCATCTGTCTGATCTCTGCGATGTTTTTGAACTCATTCCACGTTATACTGAGTATTTTCCTTAGGCATTTGTTTTCGAAAGAGTCAAATTTCTAATTTCTTGGATTATTACTAACTAACAATGGAGATATAATGAGAGAAATTAAAAGGAGGACATCTATCGCTCTTCAGAAAGTAAAACAACTAAAGAAGCTCTGGAGAGGAACAGATATAACTACAAAAATAAGATTTTTAATGGCATTCATCTTTCCCATCGAAATATATGCCTATGAGACCTGGACACTTAATAGAACAGCTGAGAAACACACAAATGCCTTTGAATGTAAATTTACAGAAGAGGTCTTCAAATACCAAGGACGCCGAAAAGAAAAAAATCTATCTATACTACAAGAATTTAATATTGAAGAAGGCTAGCTAGTAAAGAGGATTGAATAGAGAAAACTTAAACGTTTTGGACATTAAATTCATGATAATTTAGAGAAGACCATCTTGGAAGGGTACGTAACGGAAAAAAAGAGAGGAAGACCAAAGCGAAGATGGCTGCAAGACATCGTTGATAATATGGAAATGGATGCGTTAGCAGAGGTCATCTTGCTTACAACCGAGAGGCCTACATGAGAGCTGTTAGGGAGGCAAAGTTCCGCAAGGGGCATGCAAATGACTGACTGACTGACTTTATGAATGCGCACAAAATGATTTAATAATTATAAGTTTATATTATACTACTTACTATATTTTAACTGTAAATTATGTAATATGTTGTTCTCTTGATATATTAAAATGTTATTGCTGTTATGTTCCTGTAAGAAAAGAATATGATAATATAACAAGTTAATATAAAGATAACATTTAGAAATGTTACAGTGTTGCTTTGTTGCTTCCTGCTCCTGCCTTTTGTTAAACCATGACACAATGATCAGAGAAACGGTTACTTACAAATGAGACAGCAGTGAAAGAAATGTCAGTAAAATTTTGTCAGTGAACGATGATAGCTTTAGTCTTCTTGTCTTCTCCAAACTTTTAGAATTCCTCACTCTACTACCTGCTTCTACAAATATCTAATTGCATTTTGCCGTGACAGCTCGTAAAAAATCTCACTGAACCGTGTTCTACAGATATTTCTCACATGAGGTGAAGGGTCCTTGAATAATAAATTCACACACCGGATAAAGGAGAAAAACGTTCATGAAAATTACCAACTCTAGCGAGGTTTTCCAAGGACCACATTTTTTCAAATATCGAGAACGAATGAGAGATATTTTGTTTTCATTAAAGAGTATATGTGATTTACTTTCGCTGCAATTTTTCGGGATTGGTGCGTGATATCTAGGGTGAAACCATAATATGTTACGCAAATATTTAATTTAGAAATAGTTTTCTTAAGTTCCGAGTGAAGTATGTCGTGCATTTGTGGAACAGAATTAAGAGACCTTTCTACAGTTTTGTGTCGATTCTTTTTATATAAATTTGATCAAGTGTAAATTATGTTTGGTAATTGAGACAGACAGACAGACAGACAGACAGGCAGGCAGGCAGGCAGGCAGGCAGGCAGGCAGACAGGCAAGCAGACAGACAGACAGACAGATGCAGACAGACAGAGGCAGACAGACATACAAGCAGAGACAGGCAGACTGGTAGGCAAGCAGACAGACAGACAGGCGCACAAAAAATCAGGAAAACGGACGGGCAGGCAGGCGGATAGACAGGCGTGCCTACAGGCATACAGGTAGGCAAACAGACAACAGACAGACAGATAAACAGGCAGGCAGACAGATAGACATGCAAACAGACAGGCAGACAGATAGACATGCAAACAGGCAGATAGATAGATAGATAGATAGATAGATAGATAGATAGATAGATAGATAGATAGATAGATAGATAGATAGATAGATAGATAGATAGATAGATAGATATTTTGAACGTGTAAAAATCTGAACAAGCATCTTTGATCTTTCAGTTGTAGCTGTGCAACAGTTCATTCACCATTAGTTTAGTACAAGTTTAATTTTAAAATTCTGAGCACGAGTAAAATTGAAATGGCAAATCTCTTTTACTCGAAACTTGTTTTTCCTACACATTCAGCAATTCGTAGCCAAATACATTCATTCTATTATCGTTACTTTCTTATTCTCAATCATAATTTCATTGCGATTGCTGAACAAAGTCACTCTTTAAACAGACTAGCTGAAGCCAGTCAGATAGTAAGCACTGACTACCAGACAAGTGTAGAACTGTAAAGAGAAAACAGTGAATTGGTAGTTTACATCTACTGTATGAAAGTCTCCTCTTCAGTCTCGCCTTCCTAGTACAAAATGACTAACACGCGTCCTGTGTTGACTGACCATACTTTGGTGCTTTTAATTAGTCCTTCATGTTTTGTCACACCGAGTTTCACCCTTAGCTTTTTCATTAGCTCATCCTGAGAAAGAAATTCTTTCTTCCAGCGTTCGTAAATATTTATGAGTCTGAATTCATTTACTGAATTCATGTACATTCTAGAACATAGATGAATTCAGTATTTTAAGACACGCGTAAAAATAAGTGTAGACGATAAACACAAACTAGCAGCAGGTAAAAAGTTCCGATATGACAGTTAGTAAAACTGAAGTTTAAACATTTATGAAGTTCATAAATATTATGAAATAATTAGAACTCTCAAAATATATTAGGACATATTGTGAGCGTGCGGCTTGCGTAGATGTAAGAGGACAAGCGACATACGTGCATACAGCTAACGAGAAAAGATAATACAATGATCGATAAAACAAAGAAAGCGTTAACTTCTCTCTCTCTCTCTGTCTCTCTCTCTGTCTGTCTCCTCTCTCTCTCTCTCTCTCTCTCTCTCTGGAAATTTCCGAAATTCCAAATTTAATCTCCTCAACAAAAATCAGTCTTATGACAAAAGCAAAATGCAAGTTAAGTAATCACAGCGAACGAGAATGAAAGTTGTCTCTGATTCTTAACTAAATACTGGCCGTTTCAGGCCGTCAGTTCTGCAGGTGAATCGTTAAAAGCGGGCTACTGTAGTCCACTGCTCCCTATTAGCTGCGTGGCCGAGCACAGGAAAAAAAATCATACCGGGCACAAAATTTTTGGAGCCGCCCAAAAAGAAAAATGAAACTGCAAGTTTTATTATTTTCTAGTTTCCAGATATTACTCCGAGCTATAATTGCGATCAAGAAAAATACAATGATTGTGCATGTTTTTCCTTTACTGTTTCTTTCTTGTTGAGAAATTATTTCGGATCGGATGTTTCAACTGGTATTTACTGTAGCAAAATCCTGACGAGGCAAGTGGGCACACAGAGAATAGAGGGTAATTAAAATAAACGGGCAGATGAATTTCCACTGCGCCGTGAAGAAGGAGAATGTCCATTGAGCTGCTCAAGTATGCATACTGATCTTGGTAATTAACACCAGACGTTGTGACCACCAACATTAGAGTCGTCGTGTTGTTTTTTTTAAACAGCAGATTTATGCTATATTGAACCTATCTTGTTATATGGAAGTGAATCATGGACAATAGGCAAGTCTACACAAAAATCATTGGAAGCAGCAGAAATGTGGTTTATTAGAAGAATGTTGCGAATCCCATAGACAGCAAAAATAACTAATGAAGAATGTAGGAGAAGAGCTGGAGAGACAAAAAACCTTGTCAAAAAGATAAGAGAGAGACAATGTACTTTCATAGGACATGCAATGAGAAGAGGGGGCATTGAAAATATTATAACAACAGGAAAAATAGAAGGAAGAAGATCAAGAGGAAGACCAAGAGAAATGATACTGGACAGTCTGACGGGATGGTGTGAGAGAAGATCACCAACTGAGCTGATGGCCTGCATGAAGGATCGTGTACTCTGGAGAAGCATAATAGCCAACGCCAGTCGGCACGGCACATGATGATGATGATAATGAGATTTACCGTGCCGTGTGTGCGTGTGTGTGTGTGTATACACGTTACTACGCACATTTGCAGACACAATATTTTTTTGCACATGAGCTGAACATTTTGCACACAGACCGCAAAATCCTTAGAGAGAACATTGCCAGCACCGACGTTGTGACCCAACGACACTTGAAACATTTTTCCTGTTCTGCGTTCGAGGTTGTTGGTCACATCTCCTTTTGTTCTTTTGCAGGTTTCCCTCAGCTGTGCCAGCGGCACCTCATCTTCTGAAGTAAATTAGTGTCCTGGAGCAGAGTGCTTCATTTCAGCGTCATCAGTACTTGCACTTTTCTCTTTTAACCTTGCCAAGGGGATTTCATCTTCTTACTAGAAAGAGTCTGAGATTTTCGGATTAGTACCTTCTTCGAGAGTACTTTCTGTTTCTCACATTCCTTCTGCGGGAATGTTGGCAGTTGCATTTTTGGAACTGCTCGGGACTGAGTTTTCATGGGAAAACATCAGTGATATGCTTACAGATGAGCACCCTTCTATGTAGCTCCCGGTATAAACCTTCTTCATACTTCTCGTCATCCGATTTGTCGGATGCATCGTAAAAATGGTCTTCTTTAGGGAATTGTCAACGCTGTGTGGGCGGGTTTCCATATAAAGACCGGTTCTGATTCATATGCCTCTCTTCACTTCGTTGTAGACATCCACGATTTTGTGGTTTCGACTCTTCGTTGCTGTTCGGAAACGCCCTGTGTTTGAATCCTCAGCTCGTTGTCAAAGACATGACGCTGAAAAGTCAGCTTGGAGGGTTTGAAATTACATCCCTTGGAGATGTCTGTGGTGGCTTCAACCATTGAGATGGTTTCTTGGTCGGGGAAAGCAAACAGAGATCATCATCGGTTCTCGATTCCGCATCTGAGCTAGGAGGGGGCACCTCGTAGGTTGCTCAACTCCTATTTCTTTCTGGTCTGGGTTCCCTCTATTCCCCATTTACTTCTTCAGTTGGGAACGGTGCATTATCATCGTGTAATTGGTCAGTTCATTATGTAATATCTATGTAAATTTCCATACTTTGTATAGCCCTTTAACCAAACTGGGTCGAATTTTGAAATTCTTCTGTTGTTTTTTTAAGTAAACCTGATCTACGATACTCTACTTTTCTACGTCCGAGAGTCTTCTGTTTTCTTCATCTCTTTCGTGTCTCAAACGCTCCAAGTATCGGTGTACCTCCAAAAATGATTTATGCTGCTCTTTCAGCGCCATCTCGAAAGGCTATTCTCTTAAGTATTTGATCCTTGGTTTTAGGATGATGTCTAGGGGTAGGATAGGCTCCCTCCCATACATGAATTTGAATGGGGAAATCTTGGAGGTATCGTTGGAGTTCATATGGGTGGCGGCTAGCGTTTGATTGAGGATGTATGTCCCAATTTCTCTGGTTGTTCATCACTCTCTTGGCAATTCTATCAAAGTTGCGTGTTGTCATAAGTCCATTGGACTGGCGATGGTAACAAGCTGTCTTAATGTGGATATAGGATAGTCTGCTAGTGTCTCTACGAAAGGCTTGGCGATGAAGGCTGGACCACTGTCAGTCAGGACTGCGAGACGAGGGGAGAATCTGGGAATGATGTTGTTCATCAAATGTCTTACAACGGTTTCGCTGGTAGGAAATACTTCAGCCCAACGTGTGAGGCAACCTACAAAATGTAAAAAATATCGGTTCCCTAAGAAGATTTCAACATATTGGCTAGAAAAGTCTGTGCTCACATTGGCTATGGGCAATAGAGGAACGTCGGAGCTCAATGTGGGAATTCGCTCGAATTTTCTACTCTTAAGGCACAGGTCTGGCATTTGGCCACGTATTCTCCACATTCTTTCAACAATGGTAGTTGTTGGCGATAGCGTCGTATGGCTTATCTCTCCCCGTGTTTCGCTGGTGGTCGTGATACTGATGTAACTAACTAGTTTGGGCTTATCGTAAGGGTTTGCCACATGTCGTTCTCTATTATACATTTTTGTGGAAGAAGAGCCCTGATTCTTTTTTTTTTTTTTGCGCTTTCCGCATGAATGTTCGCAGTTCGGCATCTTTTCCCTGTTCAGTCTTCATATCAAAGCATGGCTAATCGAGAGAAGAGGGTTCCCTCGTTTCATCCTCTCTTGACTTCACACAATATTTGTAATATCTTCGAGGATCGAACATACTGGAGTTCAACACGTTTACTTCTAGCGCTTTGTCAAGGTCTCCTCCAACATCGTCATCGGAATTTTCTGGACTACGATTAACTGGCTTTCTAGACAACAGGTCGGCTCAAGTGTTTTCTGCTCCTCGAAGATACATAACTTCATAGCTGAAGGCAGAGATAATTAGACCCCATATTCGAAGCTTTCGATTTTCTAGTTCGCCTCGTTTGAGTAGGTCAGCCAACGGCTTGTGGTCTGTTTTGATGGTAAACCTCGCGTTATGAAGGTAAAAGTTCAATTTTTGCAAGGCGTAATTGATGGCATAACATTCTCGCTCTATCGTGGGCCAGCGAGTCTGTGACTTAGATAGTCGGCGTGAAAGGAATTCGATGGGGATTTCCGATATCACTTCTGGGATTATTCCCATGGCGTTTTCGTCAACATTTACCAACACCGTGCCAATGCAATGTTGTGATGCGTCCGTATATAGGATGAAAGACTTGTCCAGGTCGGGATGGCCTTAAAGAGTAGACAGCTGTTTCTTCAGTGAATGAAAGGCCGTGTCGCATTCAGATGTCCACGTGATATCGAACTCTTTTCCGCGTCAGATGGCTCGGCTAACTGGGAAAATGTTGGTATGAAGCGTCGATAACATGAGATCATTCCAATGAATCCTCGCACTTGCCTCGCATTGGTTGGGATCTTAAGGCTCTTTATGGCTCGTATTTTACTTTCGTCTGGTCTGATTCCTCTTGAATTGATCACACATCCTAAATATTTCTCCTCTTCCCTTGCGAATTCATATTTCGAAATTTTCAGTTTGATCCGATGTTTTCTGAGACGGTTAAATGTACATGAGCTAGGTGTCCTTCCATACTGTTCTTGGAGAACACAAGTAGTCTATGTAAGTCGTCTCAAAATGTCTCACGCCCTCTAGCAACTCGTCCATCAGACCCTTTTTTCAAACCAAAGGACATGCGACAGCGAGGAAACTGACCTAAGTGACATGTAAAAGCCGCTTTTCTCTGTGCTTAAGAAGACAATGGAATACACCAGTATCCCGAGCGGGCATTAAGGGTTGTGAAGTATTCGGCTCGACTCAGGGTGGGAGTATGTCGTCAGTCCTCAGTAACAAAGGTAAAGGTAATCCTGTCATGCCTTAGAGGCATATAGGGATATGGTGTTAGTGCCCATATTTTCCTTGACCTGTAAGCACACTAGAGGGTGATATGGTCAGTATTACACTTGGACGCCTTTTCTTCCCCAACTGCAGAAGAAGTCGGGTACCCATTTCTACAGTTGGGTGACTGGGGTGCCTCCGACCGAATTCGAACCCCCGAGCTTCGCCATGAGAGACCAGTGCTCTAACCACTTCGCCAATCAAAAGATATGAAATCGACCTATGGTGTAGACAGAGGCGATGAATTCCATCCTTCTTCATTACTAGAACTATGATAACGGCCAATTTGGATCGGGTCCTCTTTATAATACCTGCTTCTATCATGTCTTGGATGGCTTTCTCTATGAAGGATTTGTTCTTTAGCAACGTCCGGTAGGGTCTGATTCCGATGGGCTCATGTGAAGTGGTGCCTATTTCCATAACCACTGTATTCATGCGGGCTAGTTCCATATCACTTTTAGCGAATACGTCGCTATTTCTGGCTATCAACTCTTCGACTTTATCCCTGCAGGTTGCGTTAGTTTTTGCCTTAACAGTTCTTCAACACTCTGGAAAGCTCCTTAAAGTACCCTTGAGGGCGTCTGGACAGATTCGATCACAGGGATTTCCTTCTCAATTTTTCCCACCGCGCAAACTTTTCTCATTTTGATTGTTCTTTTAGATTCATTGACATTGGGAATGACCATATTGTCGACCATGTATATGTACGGGTCATGTGCCCTTAAGCCTTCTTTCGCTCATGTTACATACCACTCTGGTTGAATGTGGACATGGTTATATTGTTTTACTCGGACTAGAATTACATTTTAGCACGGCTTCACTACTGGATCCGGCCAGGGCTGCGATATCGATGTCTCTTCATCATAGAACAGCCTGACTTCATATTTTCTCAGGAAACCTTGGCCCAGAATGATCGCTCGATTTATCTTATCTGCTAGACGGAATTCATGATTTTACGTTGTGTCACCAAGTATAAACGGCAGGGTCACCTCGCCTACAGTTCTCAGGTTGCTCCTATTGATCGATTTGAGTCTCATTTTCATCGAGTATCTTTTTTAACCTCCTTTTATATAAAGAAACATACTTTCTTTCACCTCGGCTCCAGAGTTTACTAGAGCTCTGATTATTTGTTTGTCGATTTTTATTATACAAGTGTTAGGAACATCTTCACACTTTTTCAAATGATTATTGTCTGTTTAGATCGTCACGTCGATAGTTTCATGAGCATTAGAGTTCATACGTCAGGTGTACACTGAATTCTTAACGTTTACTCTGGTTTCCTTCATTGCTTGTGGGTTAGAGCTGCGGTCTGTTTATTTGTACAGCGGTTTGGTTTAAATTATTGCTCATTTTCATCGGCGGGGTTAAGCTTTCTTGATGGCGGATTCAAACAATATTTAGCCAAATATCCCAGCTGATCACAGCGGAAACATCTGAGTTATCGTCCGTCGCGAGGCAACAAATGAGAGAAGAGGGCATAATAGTTTCTCTCTGTTCTGTGATGGAACTACTGAGACAACCTTACTGTATGTTGTGGGTATCAGACACTCGGTGCGAGACACAACTTCCGGGGCAGCAACAAAATTGTCTTCTCAGTTGAAAATCACTGAAATCATAGTGGCTTGGATTTCTATTTGTTCCACCGGCCCAACGGCGAGGATAGTCAGGTCGTCCTGGAAAATAGGACGGTCTTACGTTCTCATTCGTGAATGAGTCATTCTTTCCACCATTCGACGCAGTTCCTACTCTCTGCCTGAGCTGTGTTTTCGTACTCCCACAGCTACGTGTACTGATTTCTCCAAGGAGTCAGGACTGTACATCAATAATTTCAACTTAAAAGAAATCCCCTGATACCGTTAATGAATTGCTGAATCAGCTCATTTATTCATTCATTTATTTGCATGTCCCTTGCAGAACTTTGCCTCCCTAACGCACTCTCGTAGATCTCTCAGTTGTGAGCAAGATGGCCTGCTGCCGATGCATCCATTTCCAGATCAACGATGTCTTGCAACCATCTTCGCTTTGGTCTTCCTCATTCTTTTTCCCATTATATACTCTTCCATGACGGTCTTCTCTAGATTATCATGACGTTTAATGTGTTAAAAATATTTCAGTTTACTTTGTTTAATCCTCTTTACTAGCCAGCCTTTTTCTATATTAAGTTCGTGTAGTATGGATATATTTGTTCTTTTTTGTGTCCATGATATTTGAAGAACTCTTCTGTAGCATTTACATTCAAAGGCATTTATGTGTTACTCCTTTTTGTGTTGTGGACAGTAATACTGTGTCATCGGCATATCTAATCTCTGGTATTTTATAACCTCCAATTGTTATCTTATCTTATATCTTATATCCTTCTCGTGCTGTTAAACGTCACATAGGACTCGCAAAGTAGTTCGCCATTTTTTTAATAATGTCCTCTTCAGAGTTTCACGCGGTCTGCCTCTTTTTCTTTGGCCTGTTGTGTTCTACTTGATAGCTTGTTTTGGGATTCTCTGATCATTTCTTCTCATCAAGTGACCAACATATGTCCATCTCCTTTTCCTGATCACCCATGAGACTGGTTGTTGTTCAGTCATCTGTCTTATCTCTGCATTGTTTTTGAATTCGTTCCACTTGATGCCGAGTATTTTCCTAAGGCATTTGTTTTCAAAAGAGTCTAATTTCTTGTCTATTTCTTTAGTTATTTTCCACATGCATAAATGAGGGTGGATATTACATTTGAATTGAATATTCTTAACCTGGTTTTTGTGCTTATAACTTTTGAATTCCATATGTTCTCAAGATTTTTTAAGATTGATGGTGCTTTTGCAATTCTGATCCTAACTTCCTTTCTAGTGTCACCATCCTGGTCTATGTAGCTGCCAAGGCATGCAAATTGATTGAATTCTTCAATATCTGTCCCTTGTATGTGTATTATTCCATTCTGATTAATGGAAATTTTTATTATTTTTGTTTTGTCCTTGTTAATTTCAAGTCCTATTTTGCTAGCCAATGAAGACAGGCTATCTGTTTTTTCTTGCATGGAATTCACATTATTACTGATAAGAGTTATGTCATCAGCAAAATCAAGATCTTCTAGTTGGGTCCCATGTACCCAGTCGATACCTGTGTTACCCGTGCAGCATTTTTTCATTATGAAGTCTATTGTAATCCCAAAACGTAAAGGAGACAGTATATATATATATATATATAATATTCCTTCCATCTTTCTTGAATTTCCTCTATCTCTGTCAAGTTATTCCCCATCTTGTCACAAATTACCTTTAACTTAAGTGTGACATTTCTCGTCAGTGTCTTCATTTCTTTAAACATTTCACTATCTCTTCCACACTTCTGATGTCCTTCTGTTCTTTCAGAACAATCTTGTATGTATTGTTTTTGTCTTTTCTTATGTTTCTTTGTACTTCTTTTGTTAAAGATTTATATTCCTCTTTGTTGTTGTTTGCCACTTTCCACTGAGTCTTCATTTCTCTACATTGTTTTATCAGTTCTAGTGTGCCTGATGTAATCCATCCATTCTTTTGTGTTTTCATTACTGGAACCATGTCTTTAGCTGTTGTTATTAAGATATCTCTGGCCTGTGTAGCCAAATTATCTGGTGTCACCTCCTGCTGTACAGCCATCAGGATTTCGAAACGGTTCTTCACTTCTATACCATATAGTTCTGTTATTTTTGTAAGATCAAAACGGAGTGGTCTTGATCCTGCAACTGTCTTTTTTTATCTTTATCTGCATGCCTGCTATTAATAACTCATGGTCCGTGTCACAATCAGCATCTGGTAAAGTTTTCTTCCGATGTTATACTTGATCTCCACCTTCTTTGCACTAAAATGTAATCTATTTTTGATTCTTCGTTTTCCCATCAGGTGATGTCCATATCTAAAGTCTTCTTGGATATTGTTTAAAAAGTGTGTTATCAATCATTAGCTCATTTTCCATGCAAAAAGCCATTAGATTGTCACCTGCCTCATTTCTATGTCCTGTGCTAAATTTCCCTACAACATGTCCTTCATCCTCTGTTCTTTCTGTACCAATCTTTGCAATAAAATCCCCCATTATTAATACAATATCATTTTCCGTACCTGGTTTAACGTCGTTTGCAGGGTGTTATAAAAGTCTTCTACTTCATCTTCTTCTGCTGCTGGTGTAGATGTATATATCTGGATGATTGTTACATTTCTAGGATTGCTCTTAAATCTGATTGTAATGATTCTATCACTTACTGGATTGTAACCTAGTAATGCTTTTGATGTTGATTTGTTCAAGTAACAAGCCACTGGTCTTCCATAATTCGATGATTCCGGTGTTCGTCCTTCTCCTGTTGAGCCCGTCGGAGGGCTGCCAAGGCACAGTTAGATTCTCTATTCTCCCTGTACCTTATGTGTAATTTAGCCTTCGTCATTGTCCAAGATTCGAGCTAGTGCTATCTCATTTCTCTCTGAATATATTCTGCTTCTGTCTTTCCTGCTTACAGCAATGTAATCTTCATTTCCTCGTCAGTGACGTCTTATGCCACCGCGTATATTTCGATATCTTTTATCCACTGTTAGAATTCCTCTCTTTTACCCGAGAATTTATCCACGTACCTCAGAACTTATCTATCCCCAGGTTGTATGTCTATCCCAGGTTGTATATCTATCCCCTGGTTGTATATCTATCCCCAGGTCGTATATCTATCCCCAGGTCGTATATCCATCCCCAGGTCGTATATCTATCCCCAGATTGTATATCTATCCCCAGGTCGTATATCTATCCCCAGGTCGTATATCTATCCCCAGGTCGTATATCTATCCCCAGATTGTATATATGACACAGAGTGATCATGCTGGTGAGTCTCCTTTCGTTCCTTCTTTGAAAAGGTTTGGTTCCAGTTTCCTCCTCCTCGTTCTTCCAACTTTCACGTCTTTCTCGGTTCCTTCATTTACTTTAGTTGCCATTTTGTTTTCTTGATTTCTGTTAATAGTTCTGTGACGTGATGTCGGTGGATTGTCCGAACGTCGGGCTTCAGCTCGCTTGTCTATATACAATATTTGCTTTCAGTCAGAAATTTCAGGTGACCTTGAAGATGGTTAAAAACGATTTTGCTCTTTTTTTTAAACTTCAGATCCTGGTCACTTGGCCCCGTGTAAACACAATATCTGGGCGTGCCTGTTGTGTGAATGTTAAGAACTCTAGCAACAGATGTGCGAATGGTTAAGGAGAAAAGATGATACGAAGAAGAGGAAAACAGGGAAAGCATTAACTTCTCCCTCTCTCTCCTCTTTCTCAATGCAACTCCAAATTTAATCTCCTCAATAAAAATCAATCTTATGACAAAAACAAAATGCAAATTAATCTCAGCGAACGAGAATGAAAATTGTCTCTTATTTCTTACTAAATACTGGGCGTTTACAGGTCATCAGTTCTGCAGGTGAATCGTTATATTAACGGGTACGGCCGACGTTGTGACCCAATGATAATCGAAACATGATAAAGATTCAAATACAGGTCTCTCTTTACCTCAGGTTGGCCCAAAGACGAAGTTTTCCCCATTTCTTCACGGATTATTACTTCAGGTAAGCGTCTAATTATACTCCTGACGATTCCTTATTCATCGTGGACTTTCAAAAATTTAAAAACTGCAGCTCGACTTTTCTTCGAAACTCCCCTAGTTCTTCCCGTACCGCGTAAAAAAACACGGACGTTACGTTGGTACCGATGATGATGTTACATGGCCGAGCGGGTGTTTTCATATAAGGGGGTCCCTTTATAAAATTCATTGTAACAAACAAACTCCTTCATCAACACGTGTGTGTCTCATATTAAAATAAGTGGAAATGAAAGACGATTCCATAAATGAAGTTATTTATCATTAAAAAAAAACAAAGAATAGAAAAAAAAACAACTGTTCTGAAAAGCTGGAACGATTTTTTGGCGCTAAAAATATTTTTTAGGGCTGAGCACTAAAATCAAAGTTTTACATACCTGAAATGTGGCAGAATCCAATGCAGAATGTTTATTCCGGAACCGAAACATCGATAATTGCGGATGCTTTTGATATCCAATAAATCTAACAGGTCTACAGATGTGAAAAACACATTTAGTAAGCTAGGTCTAGTAGGTCAGTATGACCATTCTACCAACCAACCTCGAAAAAAGTAGAAAAAAATTACACTGAAATCGATCCACTTCGTGATTTCCTTTCATTTCCAGCCTGACCGGATGCTAAAATAGCGTAACTTTGTAGCAGAAGAGTTCTGGTTGGCTAAATGAAAAGTTGCATCAAGTTTTCAACGAAAAAAAAATCAGAAGACTTAAAGGGTGGCGTGGGATCCGACGGTAAAACCGGAACTGGACTTAAAGGGCAGCGCGGTACGGGAAGAGCTAGAATCTCCGCTGCTGCTCCAGCCATCACTACGTTTCTAATTCTGACGTCCGTTGCTTCGTGACGTCATCCGATTTCTTTCGGGAAAGATATCAGTTCCTCCGAGTCTGGAGTAAGTGACAATATTTTGGAGCCATTACCCCATTTGTCTAGTGATACGTTTATATGAAAAACGGAGTACCCGGTTCGAATGAAAAAACATATCTTAAAGTAAATCAAACAAAAAAGATGTTTTTCAATATAGCGAGAAACTAAATGTGTCATCACTGTAGGAATAATTAGTGTGAAATAAAGCAGGCGAAGATTGCAGGAGAAAATAATGGACAGTTGGATATCTAATGTAATGAAAAGCTTAGCTCGAAGCGACATGTTTATTTTTGTCCTAGCACTCCTGCTGTCTGAAGTTGACGGTTTAAATGGTGTCTTACAGGATTTTATAGGACATGCGTAATATAGGGAAAAACAAGAGTGAGGCTTTCACTAAAGACCTAAATTCTTACCTTCCTCAAGAAATCCACCTAAACGTGAACTGATACAGACACCTAACTCTCTCAAAGATAATCCAAATAAAAGTGAATTAATACAAACATCTATATTTGACCTAAAAGTGAATTGATACAGACACTTAAATCCCTCAAGGATAATCGAAATAAAAATGAATTGATACAAACGATAATCTCACGGAATGATAGCGAAGCAAAGAATGAAATAACAGAAAAATGAATTTTTCAGAGACAGTCCCGAAAAAAAGTGATATGTTGAAGAAAGAAAATAGAAACGACACTGTTAGTAAAATTCTCATCGTTCTACAGCTCAACTGGTTCCACTGTTTTACCAGCTCAACTGGTTCTACTCCACAGTTTTACCAGCTCAACTGGTTCTACTCCACAGTTTTACCAGCTCAACTGGTTCTACTCCACAGTTTTACCAGCTCAACTGGTTCTATTCCACAGTTTTACCAGCTCAACTGATTCTATTCCACAGTTTTACCAGCTCAACTGGTTCTATTCCACAGTTTTACCAGCTCAACTGATTCTACTCCACAGTTTTACCAGCTCAACTGATTCTACTCCACAGTTTTACTAGCTCAAGTGGTTCTACTCCACAGTTTTACCAGCTCAACTGGTTCTACTCCACAGTTTTACCAGCTCAACTGGTTCCACGGTTTTACCAGCTCAACTGGTTCTACTCCACAGTTTTACCAGTTCAACTGGTTCCACGGTTTTACCAGCTCAACTGGTTCTACTCCACAGTTTTACCAGTTCAACTGGTTCCACGGTTTTACCAGCTCAACTGGTTCCACTCCACAGTTTTACCAGCTCAACTGGTTCCACTCCACAGTTTTACCAGCTCAACTGGTTCCACTCCACAGTTTTGCCAGCTCTAGAACTGCGCAACGGAAATGAATTAACCACAGTTGCTGCTTTTCCCCCCATGCAATGTCATCGAGCAAGCAATTTTTCTAAAACTGACATATGACATATTTGTGTCTCAAATCCAGCTTCCTTACATTTATATGTTTAAATGGTTCTCACGGTTACACTTTCTGAAAAGTGAATATTTTTTTTTAACCTGAAAATTTTTAGTGGCAGCGGAAATAACAAATTTTAAAAAAACGACGTGTAAGTGAAAATCTTTACTCCATTGCCATAAAATACAGGATTCATCGATTGACACGTAATCGTTCACGCGCGAGAGGTTTGCAGCTAAATTCAGCTTGCACGTTGTTTTATTCAGAAAAATGCATCTTTTTAAAATATCTTTAAACTCATCTTGTTGTTACAAGGGTTATAAAATATTACAAGAACGAGAAGAATATGCCACAGTAACATCCACGTCAACTACAGGAAAGAAAAATAAGAGAAAAACTAAGTTCCATTTTTAGAAATGAGCAGATACGAAATTTACAAATAAAAAAAACAAACTAAAAGGATGAATAAACACGCAGATTTTAACAACATGAGAGAAAGGAGAGAGAGAGAGAGAGAGAGAACAAAGAAAAAGATAAAAAATATTTTTTAATGAGGAATGAAGAAGCCTGACAAGATCGAGAGCTCCACTATACAAAATATTAACAAAGGAAGGAAGAAATGAAAACATCAAGGACAAATAATAATTAAGAATGAAGATGTGAAGACATCAAGAAGTCATTCATTCGTTTGCATGTCCCTTGCAGAACTTTGCCTCCCTAAAAGCACTCCTGTAGGCCTCTCAGTTATGAGCAAGATGGCCTGCTGCTGATGCATCCATTTCCAGATCATCAACGATGTCTTGCAGCAATCTTCGCCTTGGTCTTCCTCTCTTTCTTTTTCCCATTATGTACCCTTCCAAGATGGTTTTTCTCTAGATTATCATGACGTTTAATGTGCCCAAAATATTGAAGTTTTCTCTCTTTAATCTTCTTTACTAGCCAGTCTTCTTCAATATTAAGGTCGTGTAGTATGGTTACATTTCTTCTTTTTTTGTGCCCATGATATTTGAAGAACTCTTCTGTAGCATTTACTTTCAAAGGAATTTAAGTGTTTCTCAGCTGTTTTGTTAAGTGTCCAGATCTCACATGCATATGTTGCGATGGGAAAGATACATGCTCTTAAATATCTTATTTTTGTAGTTCTGTCTGTTCCTCTCCACAGATTCTTTAGTTGTTTTATTTTCTGAAGAGCGATATATGTCCTCCTTTTAATTTCCCTCATTGTATCTCCATTATTAGTTAGTAGTGATCCAAGATATTCAAAACTCTCCACTTCTTCCAGTTTTTCCTCATTGATACATATATCAGCTGCTTTATTTGTTTTGTCGGTTGTCATCAATTTAGTTTTATTTCCATTAATATAGAGGTTTTGCTCTTCACTGTTCTTACGGAATGACATTTCTATTCCTTTTTGTGTTGTGGATAGTAATACTGTGTCATCAGCATATCTAATCTCTGTTATTTCACAACCACCAATTGTTATGGCATCGTAATATTCTTTGTCTACATCTTCTTTAACATTCCTCATTATATTTTCAGTATACAAGTTAAATAAGTAAGGCGACAATATGCACCCCTGACGGACCCCATGTTTTATGTCAAACCAAGTTGTTGTTTCACCATTTATTCTTACTGCTGCTTGTTGGTCTTGATACAGCAGTGATGGTAATTGTATCAAATGTGTTGGAAATCCCATTTTTTCCATTATTTCGTAAAGTTTCTGGTGTTGTACACAATAAAATGCCTTTGAGTAATCTATAAAGGATAAATATAGATTCACATAAAACATATAATGGTGACCATAACCATCATAACATTGCCAGTTGCTCTCCCATTCCATCCACCACCTGCTCCCATGGCTTCACGTCACCCTCGTCGGGGGGCTATACGGGTACTCCACCTTACCCAAGGGTGTCCCGTAGACTGACAGAGGTAAGGAGACGCCTTACTTTTCCTTTGATAGGGGATACCCCTACCCCGCTAACCGCCATCAAGAAGGACATAAATAATAGTTAAGAAGGAAAAAGTGAAGAAATCAAGAAGGACAAATAATAATTAAGAAAGAAGAAATCAAGAAATCAAGAAGGGCATAAATAATAATTAAGAAAGAATAAGTGAAGAAATCAAGAAGGACATATATAATAATTAAGAAGGAAGAAGCGAAAACATCAAGAAGGACATAAATAATAATTAAGAAGAAAGAAGTGAAGAAATCAAGAAATCACGAAGGACATAAATAATAAGAAGGAAGAAGTGAAAACATCAAGAAGGATATAGTAATAATTAAGAAGGAACAAGAAAAACGAGAAACTTAAACACGAGTTCATTTTCTGAAAGTTAAGAGTTAGACAAGCCTGCCAGAATCTGACATTCTTCCTTTCATCTATCACTCTTTCGCAAACATTCTATTTAATACATATATTAAACACATAACAAGTATACTTAAATGCATAATAAATATACTATGCACATAAGAAGTATACTAACATATAGCAAGTATATTGAACACATAACAAGTATACTAACACATTGCAAGCATACAAAACATATACCAAGTATAAATACCATTTAAAATGACAAACCTTTATGTTCAAAATTTAAGGTGACAAACTTTTATGTTCAACAGTATAAATAAAGTAACTAAAGACATTCATCATCATCATCATCATCATCATCTGCCGTGCCGACTGGCGTTGGCTATTATGCTTCTCCAGAGTACACGATCCTTCATGCAGGTCATCAGCTCAGTTGGTGATCTCCTCTCATACCATCCCGTCAGATTGTCCAGTATCATTTGTCTTACTAAAGACATTAGTGTATTTATTTTCACATTCTAACGCATTCATTATAGTCAAATCATTACAGAACTTAATAGAGTTACTGTACCCATTCTGTAAACATTCACTGAATATTTAACTTACCTGAAGAGAGGCTGAAAGCACGTATCCTAAGGGTATACATAAACGGATTTAAATAGTTAACGAAACAGTTAATGTTTTGAGAAGAAATATTATTTCCGAATAATTGTATTCATAACATGGGTTTTATTGCGCCGAAGTAGAACAACTGCATCTCTTTCTCTGTCTCTCTCCTTCTCTGTCTCTCTCTCTCTCTCTCTCTCACACACCAACCACACTCATTCACTCTCTTCCCCTTTCCCCTTCGGTGAAATATGTGTGAGTGAATGCATGTGAATATGTGCAGTATGTGTTGAATTCTGCTTAACAAGGCAAAAGAAGGGAGGCAAAGTTCCGCAAGGGACATGCAAATGACTGAAGACAAAAACAGACTCCCCCCAAAAAAAAAAATTCAGACAAAAAGGTAGTACCATAATTTGAAGGTTGCAAGCACCTAGGATCAATACGCGAAGTTATAAACTGAAGAGATTTTAAAGTGCAGGTTTTACACGAACGACTTGAAAAATTACCCGTGACACAAGTAGACGGCTTAAAATACATAAAGATGTCACTTTGAAGTACGAGCAGACAGAAAATAGTCTACACTCTGGTACTTGCAATATCAAGCTGTATCCTATTGATTGTGGACTTTTACCCGTCAGATTTGAGGGTACCCTGACAACACTAATAATGCAGTTATAATATTTGTTCTCAGATATGAAAGTTATGACAGCCTGCCAGAATGTATGACATTTAGATAAATGATACAAGCATGAGAACATTAGGAGCTGGTGTTATTATCATGTGCTGTGCCGGATAACGTTGGTGATCGTGCTTCTCAATTGTGTGCGGTTCTTGGCGTCCACTGAGATGTTTTTCTCTTAGCCTTCCTCTCTACCTCTTTCCCTTGAATTTTCAAATCATTACTAAGTTCTCAAACTTTTGTCTTCTCATGACATGTCCAAGAAATTTTCCTTGTCTTTTTCTTATAATTTTAACTAGTTTTCCTTGTTCTGAAATTTCTGTGAGGAACTCTTCGTTTGTTTTTATGTCTGTCGAGGGTATCTGTTGCATCCTCCTAAAAAAATCACATCCTTATTACTCTCACTTTCTTCATCATCATTTTCCCCTTTTTGACTGTCCATATACCACTGTTGACTCTATATAGCATTGAAATAATCTTTTCCTCACTTTTAGTGCATTTTCTTATTTCATAGTATCTTCTTCATGTCATAAAAAGTTGTTTTTGCCTTACTTATTCGTGATTTTATTTCATTATAGATTGCCATCAGCTATTATTGTTGATCCAAGTTAGTTGGATTTATTTACTTATGTCAATGTCTTCCCATGTGAAAGGATGTTGCACTGTTTTTGTTTTGTTGCTGTTTAGCTCTAGGCCTCTTTTGTTGTTCTCTTCAATGATTGGATGCATCAGCAGCAGGGCATATTGTTTGCAACCGAGAGGCCTACAAAAGAGCTGTTAGGGAGGCAAAGTTCCACAAGGGACATACAAATAACTAACTTCAGTTATGTTCTTTACAAGTTTCTGCAAATTGTTTTCGGTTTATTCTGTTAGAACAGTGCCAACTACATATCTCAGGTTATTGATATTATGGCCTTCTATTTTAATTCCTT
Source organism: Achatina immaculata (assembly GCA_009760885.1). NCBI lineage: Eukaryota > Metazoa > Mollusca > Gastropoda > Stylommatophora > Achatinidae > Lissachatina > Lissachatina immaculata. The sequence continues at coordinate 34,131,243 of CM019706.1, forward strand.
TCAAATGTTAAATGCCTCCCATGTTTTCATTATATAATGAGAAAAGATAAGGTGACAATACACACCTCTGTCGTTTAGGACTCGTTTTATATGTGATACTCACTTATGTCAATGTTCACTCTTATTGCATTATATATTCTTAATAATTCGCAAATTTTTACAATCTGTATTAAGTTTTTCTAGCATTTATGTCATCTTCATATCTAACTCTGTCAAAACCTTTCGCGTAATCAATAAAGCACAAGTATAAATCTTTTTTTAGCTCTATAGATCATTCTATTATATATATTTTTGTCATATTGCGCTACTCGCTCTTTTTTGCATTAATGCGATTTCAATTTTTATCTTATTTCGTATTCTCAGGTTAATGATTCTTAATAGCATTTTTGTGATGTGACTCATTAAATTTGATGTTCTATGTTGATCACATTCCATTGTTTCAGCTTTCTTTGGAATTTCAGTGAAAACTGATATGGACAGATCTGACGGTATACTCGTATGTCTTGTGTCATAGATCATATTTAGGAAGCTTGTTACTTTTTTCTATAGAGATATCTAATAGTGTAATGATCATTTCTCTTGTGATGTTATCAAGTTTTGGTGCTTTTCTTGCCCTCATTTGTTTGACTGTATTTCTTACTTCCACTTCCAACACTGGTGGTCCTTCATTATTCATGCTTAAATTGCACTTCTCATTTCTCTGGTCATTATACAGGTCTCGTATGTGGTCTGGCAATCTGTCCATGATTTCCTCTTTTCCCACAATCAAACAGTCTGTTTATTTGCTTGTTCTTTTCCTACAAAGCACTTTTATCTTTTTATTAAATTATAAAACGGGTTTTCAGTCTATCACATTGCTCTAATAGTTCTGCCTCTTCCTTCCACCGCTTCTTATTCTTTGTTAATCTCTTTATTGTTTGATTATTTTTGTTCTTCTTTCTTTTCTCCATCAATTCTAGAATTTCACCTGTCATCCATTTTTTCTTAGCTTGTCTCTGTGCTTTTGGTACTGATGCTTCTAATGCTTGGTGAAATGATTCTTTTGAGGTTTCCCTTTATCATTTCCATCTTGAGCTGGTGTGGTTCAATTTATATTTTTAACATAGACATTTTTTATCCTTGTGACGAATTCACAGGAAAGGCAAAAGCTGAATGAGGCATTTCTAACTTGACAGCTAAGTAGAATATGTTTTAATTATGACTGAATTTTACAGACGTCCATGGTATCTCACCTTAACTGAGTTCCTGGCTGATTAGATCGAATGTCAGCGTCTTTAATAGAAGAAACTACAAAAACAAAAAAAAAAAAAACAAAAACGAAAGGAATCTGTAAAGCTCTGAACATCTTTAGAGTCTTCTAAAACAGCTTTCCTCCTTTATTCTCATGAACTCATACATAGAACTAAGAGCGGAGATACAAACTCTTGTTATTTACATCAACATTATATAAGGCATGAAACATAAAACAAAATACGCGATACAAAGAATAATCCCTCCTCACCCATCTTCGTAACAATACGACTGGAACACTTTACTCATTTTTCTAAAACATGTAGGAGAATTGCTATAAACGTCTTATGAAGACATAAGCGTATGGTTTTGTATGGTTCAGTTTATTAAAAAAAAACATAGAAAGAGTCAGGAAATATAAATGAATTACAACCCAATATTTCGGCAGATGTTATTTGCAACTAATAATGGAGATACAATGAGAGAAAAAGAGGACATCAAATCGCTCGTCAAAAAGTAAAACAACTGAAGAAGCTGTGGAGAGGTACAGACAGAGCTACAAAAATAAGATTTTTAAGGGCATTCATCTTTCTCATTACACCATATGCTTATGAGTCCTGGACAATTAACAAAACAGCTGAGAAACACATAAACGCCTCTGAATGTAAATGCTATAGAAGAGTTCTTTAAATAGTATGGACACAGAAAAGAACAAATATATACATACTTCAAAAACATAGTACTGAAGAAGGTTGGCTAGTGAAGAGAATCAAACAGAGAAAACTGAAATATTTGGGACACATTAAACGTCATAATAATTTTAGAGAAGACCGTCTTGGAATGGTATATAAGGGAAAAAAGAATGCAGAAAGACCAAGGCGAAGATGTCTGCAAGACATCGTTGATGATCTGCGAATGGATGCATCAGCAGCAGGGCATATTACTTACAACCGAGAGGCATACAGGAGACCTGTTAGAGAAGCAAAGTTCCGCAAAGAATATGCAAATGACTAACTGATTATCTTTCGCAAGGACCAGGAAAACAACAGAACAAATAAAAAACATGAAAAATTCTTTAAATGTTAAACACTTAGCTATTTTGGCATCCTCAGTATGAGAAAAACGAGGACAAAATTATGTAAACCTAGCAAAGATACCAAAAGTAGCCACTTATCTATCTACTCTCTCACCTCTTTACCTACTTACCTTACTATGTATCTGTCTATCTATCTGTCTGTCCGTCCGTCCGTCTGTCTATCTGTCTGTCTACCTATCTACCTATCTATCTTTCTACCTGCCTTCCTACCTACCTACCTGCCTAACAAATAAAAATACTAGTATTAAATTTAGTAGCTTTAGCAAATTCAGCTTAGAATCATTTCAGAAAGAGTTACAAGCAGCACCTCTAGATCATGTATACCAAATAACTGACTCCGATAAGGCCCTGGAATACTGGATAAAAAACTTCAAGGATATATTTGACAAGCATGTTCCTTTTAAAGAGGTGAGAGTTAAACACCAAGTGAAGTCCCCATGGATACATCCTGAGATATTGCAAGTCATGAGAGAAAGAGATCAGGCCCACAAAAATAAGGAAATCACTAACTGCCGATTACTTAGAAATAGAGTTCAATACTTAATTAGGCAAGAAAAGAAAAATTACTTTAAGAAGCTAGTTCAGAATAAATCAGACAGTAAGTCTGTATGGAAAGCAATTAATATTCTAGCAAGCAAGAGAAAACAGTCTGACTTGCAGAGTTATAATCATGTGTCTACTTGTGAAGAATTCAGCAATCACTTCAGAGAAGAAGTCAATATCTGAAAATCTTCACTACCAACCCCTACTTAAGCGAATTAAATAAATTTATAGGTAGAAAATGTGCAAATCTAAAGCAACCCTGTATTTTTTTCATGTCAGTTACTGAAGTTTACAATTATCTTTCATCTTTAAAGAACAACAACACAGCAGGACTTGATGAAATCAGCAACAAGATATTACGCTACTCAGCCCCAGTAATTACAGATAACATTAACATACATTTACAATCAGTGCATTGCACATTGTCATTTTCCTCAGGCTTTTAAAATTGCAAAATCAAAACTGACATGGAAGCAACACATCAACAGTGCAGAAGCAAAAGCCAGAAGAAAACTAGCCATATTAAGAAAATGAAGTGGAACCACATGGGGAGCTAGTGAAAGAATCCTCAGGAATGTATATCAGCAAAGTATTCTACCACATTTGGAATATGCCTCAACATCTTGGTCCACAGCATCAAACACTACGCTGCATAATCTAGACAAGATTCAAAATCAGTCACTACGGATTATCACAGGTGCCATGAGGTCCACACCAATAGTAAAAATGCAGAAAATGGTGCTCAAGTGCTAAAGGAACGTAGAGACACAAAGGTCATGACCATGGGAGAGAAATTCCTTAGCTCTGTAAGCCATCCCCTGAAGGAGAGATTCAATAACTTGGCATTAAGACGGCTTAAAAGAAACAGCTTCATTCACCAGGCCAAGCATATGTGTAAGATGATACCTGACCTTCCAACTGTAGTCGCTCCATTATCATCTGTACCAGAGCATACACCATGGAAAGAAGCAGATTATACACAAATAACTATTCAGACTGAAGTGAAAGGTGTGCAGAATGGTGAGATGCAAAGCAGCCTTGTAAGATCAACAGCCACACTTAGTGTGCTAGATGACAAATATCCATGTGACACCTGGATATGTGTGTATACAGATGGATCTGCACACAATGCCATAAAGAATGGAGGGGCAGGAGCACATATTGAATATCCAAACAACACCACTGACAAGATTTCCATACCCACTGGAAAATACTGCAACAACTATGATGCAGAAGTTAGGGCAATTATTGCTGCAGTTGAAAAACTATCAGACTCCAGAATTGATACATGTCCTGTAGTAATTCTCACAGATGCAAGATCAGTACTGGAAGCTCTTCAGTGCAACAAACTACCAGACCTTAAGGATGCCTTGTCAAAAATTGACTTACAACATGGAGTCATTTTGCAATGATTCCCTCTCACTGTGGGATACCAGGCAATGAGAAAGCTGACCATCTGGCCAAAGAGGGCACTGAAATGGAGCAACCAGACATACCAATCACCTATAATCAGAAGAAAAGCATGATAAAAACCTACAGGAAGCCACAAACACCACCACATAATGACTATCACATGCTAAACAGAAAGGAACAAGTCACCATCTTCCATCTCCGAACAGGACACACCCGACTCCGAAGTCATATGTATACAAAGTTTAAGGTTGGTACTACTAATCTATGTACATGTGCCCAGGTGCCCCAAACTGTGAAACATATCCTCCAGAACTGCACCAACTATGAAACACTGAGAAATAATTACTTGCCCAGTGAAACCACTAAAGAAGATAAGCTCTACGGTTCCATACATGAATTACAAAAAACAGTGAAATTTATCCAAGAGACAGGACTGCAGGTATAGGCGGACAATGCGAACGAAGAAGAAGAAGAAGAAAACTGCAAAAAATATATCCCCTTTTCAAATCTGGTTCAGAGAAAAATCCCTCAAGCTATAGGCCAATTTCCATTCCATCAACTCTGTCAAAACCACTAGAACAACACATACAAAAAACACCCTTACAACACATGCAAGAAAATGATCTGATTGTTGACTGTCAGTCAGGTTTTAGGCCAAAACATTCTTGCTACACAGCTCTCACAACAAATGACAGAATGTTGGTTATCTAATATAAATTATGATAAATTTTGTGGTGCTGTCTTTGTTGACTTTCAAAAACTATTTGACATGATTGATCATGAAATCCTAGTTAGAAAGCTTGAGACTTATATATTACATACTGATTTGACAAAATATTATTATATCTATTCATTCCAACAGACAACAGGTAGTTTCCCTAAAAAAACTCAAGTTCATCTGTGGTTGATAATTGTGTTCCACAGGGATCTATTCTTGGTCCTCTCCTGTTTACCATCTACATCAATGATCTTGCACTTCATCTCAAAAAATCATCTTGTGACCTCTTTGCTGATGACTACACAATTTACACTAGTGACAATGACTGTATTAACCTTGAGTCAACTCTTCAAATTGAAATAAACAATCTAATTAACTGGAGCAACAACAACAAAATGCTCATAAATACCAGCAAAATAAAATCCATGCTCATTACAACAAGACAGAAATTAACATATTGGAACTTCACAGTTAGAGAATGTTAGTGAACATAAAAGTCTAGGTCTCATGATTGACCACCACCTCAGCTGAAATCATCATGTAGAAAATCTAACCAAACTCGTTGCAGAAAAAGTTTACAAATTTATTACAATTAAACATTTTCTTGACATAGACACCAGAAAAATGTACTATACATCACAGATACAAATGAAAGAACAAAACAAATGAACACACTTTTATTTTAACAGGGTTAAGAATTGGGCACACAGACCCATCCAACATTCTGCCCTTCATCATACAACAGTCACAGTCATTCAGTATTTATTAATGAGCGTTAATAATCATTAATGAGAGAAAAACAAGTAGGATCTCAAAAAGGGAGAAGCTGGTCTCAACCAGATCTTTACTCTAAGAATAATACTTTGAAGAACATATTGAAAAGCATAAACCATTAATCCTGAACTTCACAGACTTTAAAAAGGCATTTGATAGCATATACAGAGATACATTGTGGAGAATTTTAAGAATATATGGAATACCATCTAAAATTCTCAACATCATTAGAGATCTCTACAATGGATATGTTTGTGCAGTCAACAGAAGAAGGAATGAATGAATGATTTCAGGCCGAAACAGGTGTGAAACATGGATGTATATTATCTCCATTGCTTTTTGTAATTGCCATAGACTCTATAATGAAAAGATGCTGTATAAGTAAAACTGGCAATGACTGGGTATATGGGACCAAAATAGAAGATCTTGATTCTGCAGATGACATAACTCTTATCAATGATAATGTGAAATCGATGAAGGAAAAAACAGATTCCCTGTCTTTCTTGGCTGGCAAAATAGGTCTTGAAATTAACAAAGACAAAACAAAAATAATGAAACTTCTCATTAACCAAGAAGAAAAAATATATGTAGAAGGAACAGCTGTTGATGAGGTAAACCAACTTGCACACCTTGGCAGCTACATGGACCAGGATGGTGACACCAGGAAGGAAGTTAGAATTACAAAAGCAGCATTGTTCTTCAAAAATCTTGAGAACATATGGAATTCAAAAGTTATGAGCACAAAAACCAAGTTAATATTATTCAATTCAAATGTAATATCCACCCTCATTTATACATACGAAAGCTGAAAATCAACTAAAGAAATAGACAAGAAGTTAGACTCTTTTGAAAACAAATGCCTAAGGAAAATGCTTTGTATAAAGTGGAATGAATTTAAGAACAACACAGAGATGACAGATGAGCAAACAACAACCTGTCTCATGGGTGATCAGAAAAAAGAAAAGATGGAAATATGTAGGCCATGTGATGAGAAGAAATAATCAGAGAATACCAAAAAAGCTATCAAGTGCAGTAGAACAGGCTGAAGAAAAATAGGTCGACCACATGAAACTCTAAAGAGGACATTGTTAAGAGAAGCCAGTTTAGTGGGCATAACATCCCTTGATGAAGTTGAAAGACTCGCCGAGAACAGGAAAACTTGGCAAACAGCTATGCGAGACCTATGTGACGTTTAACAGCACGGGAAGGATGTAAGATTAATAATCATGAAGACACAATTAAATTAATACATAAATAAATAATAAACTTAACTCTTGTCCATACATTCCACACTCTGATTTATGCAACAGCATGAAATAAACTTGCATTCTTACATTCATTCAAAACTAAAGTTTATAGAAAAACTGTTAAAAATTAGAACACTCAAGCCATACTTTAAATTACTTTAGACTGCTTAGGGAGGCATATAGTCTATATCAAACAGATGTTGACAAAGTTTGAAGTTATAAGAACGAATATAACTTGTAAGTTTTACATACATTGGTAGAGCATCCCAAAGGTGGACAGCTGAGTAAGAGAAGCTTTTTTTTAAAGATGTCAAGCTTTGGTTTTGGGAGAATACATTTGTCTGTGTTTTGGGTTGGATTTGAACAACGACTACAGATAGGATGGAGCATTGTGTGATAGAATTTTATGAATTAACTTTTCCTTGTTAAAAAGAAATCTCTCTTACGGGATAGAATATCAAGATGTTTGTTCTTATTTGTAATATGTGCTGCATGTTTGTCATCTATAAATCTTACTGCTCATTTTTGAAGTGAATAAAGTCTTTTTATGTTTGACATGGAACAACTATCCCAGACTTTAGAACAGTAGTACAAGTGTGTTTGCATCTGTGATATATAGTATATTCTTCTGGTGTCAATTTCAAGAAAATGTTTAATTTAGTAAATTGGTAAACTTTTTGTGCAATGAGTTTGGTTAGATTTTCTACATGATGATTCCAGCTGAGGTGGTGATCAATCATGAGACCTAGACTTTTATGTTCACTAACATTCTCTATCTGTGAAGTTCCAGCATGGAGCTGTAGTGTTGTTGCTGGTGAATTTGTTAATTTCTGTCTTGTTGTAATGAGCATGGATTTTATTTTGCTGGTATTTATGAGCATTTTGTTGTTGTTGCTCCAGTTAATTAGATTGTTTATTTCAATTTGAAGAGTTGACTCAAGGTTAATACAGTCATTGTCACTAGTGTAAATTGTGTAGTCATCAGCAAAGAGGTCACAAGATGATTTTTTGAGATGAAGTGCAAGATCATTGATGTAGATGGTAAACAGGAGAGGACCAAGAATAGATCCCTGTGGAACACAATTATCAACCACAGATGAACTTGAGTTTTTGAGGGAAACTACCTGTTGTTTGTTGGAATGAAAAGATATAATAATATTTTGTCAAATCAGTGTGTAATTTAAAAGTTTCAAGCTTTCTAACTAGGATTTCATGATCAGTCATGTCAAACTGACATGAAAAGAATACTGGGTTACTTTAGATTTGCACATTTTCTACCTATAAATTTATTTAATTCACTTAAGTCACAAGTAGGGGTAGGTAGAGAAGATTTTAAGATATTGACTTCTTCTCTGAAGTGATTGCTGAATTCTTCACAAGTGGACATATGGTTATAACTCTGCAAGTCAGACTGTTTTCTCTTGTTTGCAAGAATGTTAATTGCTTTTCAGACAGACTTACTGTCTGATTTATTCTGAACTAGTTTCGTAAAGTAATTTTTCTTTTCTTGCTTAATTAAGTACTGAACTCTATTTCTAAGTAATTGACAGCTAGCGAATTACTTATTTTTGTGGGCCTGATCTCTTTCTCTCATGACTTGCAATATTTCAGGATATATCCATGGAGACTTCACTTGATGTTTCACTTTCACTTCCTTAATAGGAACATGCTTGTCAAATATATCCTTGAAGTTTTTTATCCAGTATTCCAGGGCCTTATCGGAGTCAGTTATTTGGTACACATGATCTAGAGTGCTGTTTGTAACGCTTTCAGAAATGATTCTAAGCCGAATTTGTTAAAACTTCTAAATTTAATACTGGTATGTTTATTTTTGGGAATTTTCAAGCCATGTTGTGTCCATGTGCAACATACTGGAGAGTGATCACTCAGTGATGTATGAGGGACTTTACATTCTATAATGTTTTCTGGATGAACTGCATTTATGTGATCTGTTAGTGTGGATGATGTTTCAGTTACTCTGGTAGGTTTAGTGATAATTTGGGATAAGTTGTATGATAAAATAGTATAATTCCATGTAACATCTGTTTGTCTGTAATTAATATTGAAATCACCAAGAATAATTATATCCTTTAAATTAAATTACAAAACATAATCCATCATATTTGTAAAGTAATCATACCACGATGCTGTTGCATTTGGATTATGATACAGAAACCCGATTAAGTTTGGACTCTGCTTTGGAAGTTTGATTTCCAACCATATACATTCAATATCTGGAGTTTCAAGGTCTGTTCTACGGCAAGAGTGTATGGCTGTGGTAACATATACAACTATTTCTGTCTCAAATTTCCTAGTAGGGTCACATTGAAGTCTGTCCTATGTGTTCGTCAGTTATGTTTTTATTTGGATGACTTTCTGGAAGTTATGATTAACTATGTTAGTTGCTTCAGAAAGTTTTCCTAGAAGGTGGTAAATGTTTAAATGACCAATTTTAAGACCATCCTTTCATAGCCACTCATCAAATACCTGAACCATTTTCTACAACTAGTAAAATATTATGGTAAAGTTACAATGATAATTAATTGAATAACAGATATTTAATGAAACTTCACAGTTCCTATTGTCTGAACATCGGTGACATGTGTTGCTTGTGGATGATAGACATCATGAAGGCTTGGCTTAAAGCTGCTGGGCTGAACTGCATAAGATAATGTAAATCTTGATTCTACTGTGTGATAGATTCTGAGTAGTGTTAGCAGTGGCTTGCCTGGATGGTTGGGGCTGCTGAGTGGGAAGGGGTGGGAACATGGAGTCATATGATGAAGATGAGTCATATGGAGAGGATAAATGAGTTGAAGTTGGTATGGGGACAGATGGTGAGGTTTTGGAGGAAACATCTTACATCCTTCCCGTGCCATTAAATGTCACATAGGGCTCACATAGTTGTTTGCCAAGTTTTCCTACTCTTGGCGAATCTTTCAACTTCATGAAGGAATGTTATGCCCATTAAATTTGTTTCTCTTAACAATGTCCTCTTTAGAGTTTCATGTGGTCGACCTATTTTTCTTCAGCCTGTTCTACTCCACTTGATAGCTTTTTTGGTATTCTCTAATTATTTCTTCTCATCACATGGCCTACATATTTCCATCTTTTCTTTTTTCTGATCACCCATGAGACAGGTTGTTGTTTGCTCATCTGTCTTATCTCTGTGTTGTTCTTGAATTTGTTCCACTTTATACAAAGCATTTTCCTTAGGCATTTATTTCCAAAAGAGTCTAACTTCTTGTCTATTTCTTTAGTTGATTTCCAGCTTTTGTATGTATAAATGAGGGTGGATATTACATTTGAATTGAATAATATTAACTTGGTTTTTGTGCTTATAACTTTTGAATTCCATATGTTCTCAAGATTTTTGAAGGACAATGCTGCTTTTGCAATTCTAATTCTAACTTCCTTCCTGGAGTCACCATCCTGGTCTATGTAGCTGCCAAAGTATGCAAATTGGTTTACTTCATTAATAACTGTTCCTTCTACATATATTTTTCCTTTTTGGTTAATGAGAAGTTTCATTATTTTTGTTTTGTCTTTGTTAATTTCAAGACCTATTTTGCTAACCAAGGAGGACAGGGAATCTGTTTTTTCCTTCATCGATTTCACATTGTTACTGATAAGGGTTATCTCATCTGCAAAATCAAGATTTTCTAGTTGGGTCTTATGTACCCAGTCAGTGCCTATTTTACCAGTGCAACATTTTTTCGATATAAAATCTATGCCAATTCTAAAAAGCAATGGAGATAATATACATCCTTGTTTCACACCTGTTTCAATCTGAAACCATTCGCTCATTCCTTCTTCTGTCTTGACAGCACAAACATATCCGTTGTAGAAATCTCTAATAATGTTGACAATTTTAGATGGTATTCCATATAGTCTTAAAATTCTCCACAATGAATCTCTGCGTATGCTATCAAATGCTTTTTTAACTGATGGAAACTATCAAGGACCGGGATCGCTAAAAACACGGCCCTGATAATGGTGAGCATACATTTTAATATTCACATACAAAGACATTCATGTAGAGAAAGTTTATTTCTAAAAGAATTCATTTAATTGATTAATTGGTTGCCTGTTTTGCTAAAGACTGGTCTTTCTATGGAGGTAATAGCATCTGTTAGCTTCTTCTGTATGTTATATAGAGTTTTGTTTTCTCCTGTTTTGCTGCATTTTCTGCTTCTTTTGCCATATTGTCCATACATTCTCTTTTGTCTCTTCTAGCTGAACTTTTTACTTTATTGTCTAGTTCTTTGTATGTTGCTTTTGCCAAAACTTTTCCAAGATCTATCTTTATATTCAACACGTAAATTGGAGGACACACAGGTTGAGTAATCAGAGGATAGGTCCCCTCCCCCCAGTGTGTTCCGGGTTTTTACCTGTTTTCCCTGTTTTATGCTGTCTGATAGTGGCACTCAGTCCTGGTGTGTTCTAGCGGGGTACTTGATATCTTTAGCTAGTAAGCTAATGTCGATCTTGGTGGTGTGGACCTACTCACGATAAAGTCTCTTCTTAGGAGATCCAGACTCTGAAGAGAAGAACGGGGTGTTGTCGATGAAATTTAAGTTGTTTTGTTGGCACAGTGTGCTGAGAATTCTGTTGTGTGCCAAGCGACGCCCAGCACCAGAGTAGGCAGGTATGACTGAGGATATGAAGATTGGCGTGCATGGAAATTTCTGTTTAATTGTCGATATTAGGACATGAAGATCGTAGGGTCCGAGGGTCAAACCATTCATGCTGTAGTTGATGCCAACATGAAGTGTCCTCACGATCTTTGTGTCGACGTTCAAACTTCTCAGTGTTCCTATTATTTTCATGATGTCGGCCCCTGGTACTGGAATCAGTGAGACTATGTCCTCTGCTGAGATGGACAACCTGTCAGCATAGATTCCTTTCATTAGGTAGTCTCCAATCACCAGATGATTTGTGTTTTCTTTGATGTGGAAGTTGTGCTGGTGACTGGGATGGTGCTGGTGGTGATTTCGATGTGGAGGTTGGTGAGAGGAAGGCTTGTGTACCATGCCTGGTTTTAGAAATTTAGGCATCTGCTGACTACTTGATGATGAGCTGTCCTGCAGAACTTCAAACCTGTTACTAATGTGTACATCGATGGGGTACATTGTGTTGACTTCTTTCAGTTCTTCTGATGATTCTTTACTGCGCTGTCTGGGCGTAAGCTCAAGTTCCTGTCGGGATTTGTTTGATGTGCTAGATGACCCTGGTTCATTCATTCATTCATTTGCATATCCCTTGCGGAACTTTGCCTCCCTAACAGCACTCCTGTAGGCCTCTAGGTTGTGAGCAAGATGGCTTGCTGCTGATGCCATTTGCAGATCATCAACGGTGTCTTGCAGACATCTTCGCCTTGGTCTTCCTCTATTTCTTTTTCCCATTATATACCCTTCCAAGACGGTTTTCTCTAGATTATCATGACGTTTAATGTGTCCAAAATATTTAGGTTTTCTCTCTTTAATCCTCTTTACTAGCCAGCCTTCTTTATTATTAAGTTCTTGTAGTATGGATATCTTATCTTATATCCTTCCCGTGCCGTTAAACGTCACATAGGGCTCGCAAAGTAGTTTGCCAATTTGTCCTGTCTTCGGCGAGTCTTTCAACCTCATCAAAGGATTTTATGCTTGTTAATTTGGCCTCTCTTAACAATGTCCTCTTCAGAGTTTCACGCGGTCTGCCTCTTTTTCTTTGCCTGTTGTGTTCCACTTGATAGCTTGTTTTGAGATTCTCTGATCATTTCTTCTCATCAAGTATGTATATACTTGTTCTTTTTTTATGTCCATGATATTTGAAGAACTCTTCTATAGAATTTACATTCAAAGGCATCTGTGCGTTTCTCAGCTGTTTTGTTAAGTGTCCAGGTCTCACAGGCATACGTTGCGATGGGAAAGATGCATGGCCTTAAAAATCTTATTTTTGTGGTTCTGTCTGTTCCTCTCCATAGATTCTTTTGTTGTTTTACTTTCTGAAGAGCGATAGATGTCCTCCTTTTAATTTCCCTCATTGTATCGCCATTATTAGTTAGCAGTGATCCAAGATATTCAAAACTCTCCACTTTTTCCAGTTTTTCCTCATTGATACATATATCAGCTGCTTTGTTTGTTTTGTCAGTTGTCATCAATTTAGTTTTCTTCGCAATAAGATAGAGGTTTTACTCTTCACTATTCTTACAGACTGACATAATTAGTTTTTCCATTCCTTTTTGTGTTGTGGACAGTAATACAGTGTCATCGGCATGTCTAATCTCTGGTATTTCATAACCTCCAATTGTTAGACCATGGTTCAGCCTGTGATTTTGTCTCCTGATCTGGGTCAATTTCATCTGCAGAAACTTTCTGGATGCTTTTTTTCTTGAATGTTATTTTGGCCGAGAGTTTCTGACCGCATCAAATCAATAAGGCATTTCATGCTTATTTTCCTTTCTGAGAGTCATGAATTCTCTCCAAAGAATATCATTTTCACTGTTGAGAGACTGTTTTATTTCAGCAGTCATATCTTTGATGAGGGTCTTTACCAACTCCTTGACAGCATTTATTACACTTTGGCTAAAAGGAATTGATGGCTTTTCGCCAGAAGTTGAAGTTTCCAGTGAATTTCGATCGCCAAGTGACTCTGGACAACTGTGGTTTGTGATACACGTGATAGTAGTAGGTGGACCCGGAGATTTGGTACCTTATGACTCCAGCACATGGGGAGTTACTTGCTGCCCGGTGTAGTCGTCGGTATGTGTAGGTGTCGACTCTGATAAGACTGCTCTCACATGCTCGGTGTCAGGATTCTGGTACGTGAAGCATGTTGTCCTGACAGTCACTTACTGCTAGAAGAGCGTCTTGTGCATGACGCAAGTTAGATGTTATTTCTGTGCTGGTTGTTGACTCTTGTAAAAGACTGAACTCATCAGACAACAAGGAATCAACAGCCTCACTGTACCCTGTACAAACACTTTTGCTTTTTGTGTTATATAAGTGGATGGTAAAGGCTTGCGCTTTTAGTATGTTTTCTACATTTGCGCCATTTTTGTCTGTCTGTTTTTTACTTTGTGTGTGATACTTCTCATCCAGAGCTTGTTTTATACTCTCCCATTGAAGAGTATTGTGAAACGAGACAGTAACACATTGTCCCTCGTTAGACTTTTTTATTGTCACCCCAGGCTAGTTGACGCACCCTCGTAGTTTAGCCTCCAGAACCTTCTTTTTATTAAGTGTGTAGTTTTTAGCAACCGTGGACCGTAAGGACATCACGGTGACTACATGGCTTCGTTATCTCACATACTGTAGTTCCTCTTCCTCACACGCTATCATCTTACTTACGGCAGGGGAACAATCGTTTGCCGCACCCATTGTCTGAAACTCGCGTTGTTTGACCAACGGATTAGCTAGGCCGGGTCACGCTTCACTGCGTGTGCAAAATAGCGAAAATAGGTTACTAATAATTGAGGAATATAACGTTCAATATTTCTGGAATTATCAAAGAAAAACCAAAGACTTTATATTTCTCCCATATTGTATCGTAATCACAATGACAAGATGAATGCACAGATGTAAGTGTCACTACACATTTTCTTGTAGAACCACACAGAACATCGGAGAATCAGGAGCTGGGAAAAAAACACGCCCTGACGGCAGAAAACTTGAAGATACAAACACACTTGGACTAACTGCTCCACAGTCTGGGATGGTTGCTCCATGTCAAACATGAAAAGACTTTACTCGCCTAAAAAACGAGCAGTAAAGCTTATAGATGACAAACATGTAGCACGTATTACAAATAACGACAAACATCTTGGTATTCTACCCCTCAAAAAGAATTTCTTTTCAACAAGGCTAAGTTAATTCATAAAATTCTATCGCACAATGCTCCACCCTATCTGTGGTGGTTGTTCAGATCCAACCCAAAACACAGTCAACACTTAAGCATTTATATTCTCCCAAAACCAAAGCTTGACATGTTTTTAAAAAAGCTTCTCTTACTCAGCTGCCACCCTTGGGAATGACCTACAAACTCATGTAAAATTTATAAGTAACATTCATTCTTATAACTTCAAACTTTGTCAACATCTGTTTGATATGGACTATATGTCTCCTTAAGCATAGTCTAAAGTAGTTTAAAGTGTGGCTTGATTGTTGTACTTTTTTAAATACTGCTTTTCTATAAATTTGTTAGTTTTGAATAAATGTAAGAGTGCAAGTTTATTTCATGTTGTTGCATAAATAAAAGTGTAGAGTATATTGACAAGAGATAAGTTTATTATTTATTTATGTAATCATTAAATTATGCTCATTAACAAATGCCGAATGACTGTGACTGAGTGAAAGCTGTATGATGAAAGACAGAATGTCAGACGGGCCTCCATGTCCAATTCTTAACCCTTTAAAAATAAAGTATGATCTATCTATCTATCTATCTATCTATCTATCTATCTATCTATCTATCTATCTATCTATCTATCTATCTATCTATCTATCTATCTATCTATCTATCTATCTATCTATCTATCTATCTATGACATAATCATTCTAGGAAGGACATAATCATTCTAGGCGACTTCAATATAGATCTTAATCAGCCAAATCCTACATGGAAGAACATTTTAACATCTTACAACTTCTCCCAAATTGTTAACAAACCTACTAGAGTTGCTGAATCATCATCAACACTAATAGATCATATTTATGTAGCTGATCCAGGAAACATTACTGAATGTACTGTCCCTCATGTGTCGCTGGGTGATCACTACCCGGTCTGCTGTACGTGGTCACATAAGGAGTATAAAATACCGAAACACAAACATACCAGCATCAAATATAGAAACTTTAAAAACTTTAACTTGGAATTATTTTTAACTGATCTAAAAGCTTCGCCTCTTACGTACGGTTTCTAGTTAACAAATCCAGGTGAGGCTATCGAATACTGGATCAAGATATTTCGAAATATTTTTGACAAGCATGTCCCCATCAAAGAAATGAGAGTAAAACACGTAACAAAATCCCCGTGGATAACTCCCGATATATTGCAACTCATGAGGAAACGGGATGAAGCTCACAAAAGCAGAAATTTCAGTAGCTGTCGTTCACTTAGGAATAAGGTGCAGTATTTAATTAGGCAGGAAAAGAAAAATTACTTCAGAAATTTAGTGAAAGACAAAACTGATAGTAAATAAATCTGGAAAGCGATTAATACTCTTGTAAATAAAAGGAAGCAAACTGACCCACAAACACTTAATTGTGAACATACTTGCACTAACTTCAGTGAACATTTTAGGGAAGAAATTAGTATTCTAAAATCTTCATTACCGACCCCTAATTGCGACCTGAGCGTGTTGAAAACTTTCAGCGACAGTAAATGTGTAAAGCTAAAACAAATTAATATTCCTTTCCTCACAGTCGGTGAGGTTTATAACAACATCCGGTCCTTAAAGAACACTAACTCAGCAGGATGTGATGACATTAGTAACAAGATACTACGCTACGCTGCACCAGTTATCACAGACACACTAACATACTTATACAACTTGTGTATTGACAAAAAATATTTCCCTGACGCTTTTAAACTCGCCAACGTTTTTCCTCTTTTTAAATCTGGACAGACTAGTGACCTCTCAAACTATAGACCCATATCCATTCTGTCATCACTATCAAAACCTCTTGAAAAACATATACAAAAGTTAACTCTGCTCCACATGCAAGAAAACAATCTACTAATAGACAGTCAGTCAGGTTTTAGACAAAATTACTCCTGCCACACAGCATTAACTAAAATGACAGAAAGCTGGCTGTCTAATATAAATGATGACAAATTGTGTGGTGCTGTCTTTGTTGATTTTAAGAAAGCCTTCGATATGATTGATCATGAAATTCTTGCAAAAAAGCTGGAAGGCTATAGATTACATCCTGACCTAACAAATTGTATTACATCTTTTCTCTCAGGTAGAAAACAAGTAGTTTGCTTTAGAAACAAAATATCTGGCTCGTCTGTGGCTGATACCGGTATTCCTCAAGGCTCTATTCTTGGTCCTCTTCTCTTTGCTATCTATATTAACGACCTACCACTACATTTAAAGCACTCTTCATGTGATCTTTTCGCTGACGACTGTACTGTTTACAATAGTAAATATGACATCAATAAACTACAGACAACGCTCCAAAATGATATAAACAGTTTGATTAAATGGAGTAATAAAAATGGTATGTTGATAAACACCAACAAAACAAAATCCATGCTCATCACTACAAGACAGAAACTGCAAAATGCAACTAAAACTTCACTACAGCTTTGTGCTGGGACTAAGGCAATAGAAAATGTTCATGAACATAAAACCCTAGGACTCATCATTGATCAGCATTTAACTTGGAATTCTGACGTACATAACCTAACAAATTTGATTGCACAGAAAGTTTACCAATTAGCTAAAATTAAACACTTTATGGACAAAAACACAAGAAAAATATATTACATATCACACATACAAACACACTTAGATTACTGTTCCACAATCTGGGATGGATGCTCAGTCTCAAACACAAAAAGGCTCCACTCACTTCACAAGCGAGCATTAAATCTTATTTGTGACAAACACCCAGTACAGACTGTAGATCAACACAAACAACTCAAAATTCTACCCCTCAAAAAGAGAATCATTTTTAACAAAGTTAAGTTTGTTCACAGAATTCTGTCGCACAATGCTCCGCCTTACTTGTGGTCACTGTTTACGTATAACACTAAACATAGCCAGCGTTTAAAAAACTGTCTTCTTCCTAAACCCAGAATTGATATGTACAAGAAAAGCCTTGCATACTCTGCAGTACAGCTCTGGAACACTCTCCCCTACAATTTAAAATCCATTGGTAATACTTCATCCTTTAACTCAAACCTGTTTCATTATTTACTTGCTTGTAATTATATGCCTCCATAAAATAGCCAGCACTCTCTCAATACATGGCTCGTAAACCATCAAGTACTTCAGTGACATAGTTAGAAAAGCAACTTGTTAGATATTGTTAGAAATTATTTTAATGTTTGTTTAAAAAAACGTATGTATACAAGATCTGTATTTACAATGTATTTTTATTTATGTATATGTCTGCGTGTGTATGTGTGCGTGAGTGCTATTTTATTAGGTTAATTACCTTGAATGTAGTAGTTAAATCTTACACTCTTTTGATATGTTTTTACTAATTTAATTAGTATTTTTGTACTAAATCAAGTGTGTGGGAAGAATGAAAGATGGAGTGATGAAGGGCAGAATGTAAGACGGGCCTGCGTGCCCAATTCTTTACCCTTGAAAAATAAAGATTATTCATTCTATCTATCTATCTATCTATCTATCTATCTATCTATCTATCTATCTATCTATCTATCTATCTATCTATCTATCTATCTATCTATCTATCTATCTATCTGCCTGCCTGCCTGTCTGTCTGTCTATAACAAAATCTGACACGAGAGCAACAAACTCATCATGTTGTCAATAACTGTCACGGGCCATCCTCTACTCTCCACTTCCAGAAAACTAATTTATAATGCATGAATCACGCCACTGTGTCCCACCTCTGTTTGGTGCAGATCTCAAGTTGGTGTAAATTAATTTCGACACCGTCCTTCATGTTTCCTAAGGGGGAAGTATGGCGAAGATTTTCCTATGTTCCAGAATGGGGAACTAGTTCCTGCATTTCATGCAACAGACAACTGTTCTAGGAAGCACCAATATTGGAATTTAAAATTTCATGATTGTTCATACAACGGGTGTTTCTTAAAGGTAAAAGAATAAAAAGACACACAAAAATGTATCTGGATACGTGAAAGATACATGCAAGAAGCAATGAAATGATAACAAAAGCGCATGACAGTACTATGAATGAAGACGGAAAGCAAAGATAACGACAACATCATGTAACAGAGAAAGCTGACATGATAAAGACAGATTAAGAAAAAAAATATTGGAGAAATTGCAAGTAACTGTAACTGAGAGACAAGCATAAAGAAAAAGGCACAACTGACGATTACTACTCTTAGCACAGACCAGAGTTACTACGCCGTCCAATATATTAAAGAAATATACAAAGGAAAAATGTTAATAAAAGCTTTTAGAAAAATGAAGAAGATGAAGAATAGAAAAGAAGAGTACAGAAAAATAAAATAGTATTTTATAATGAAATCGTATCTTTTGAATCGTATATGCTAAAATATACTTATTAAAACAGAAAGTTCCGAGATCTCCTAACGTAATCGAATTTTAATTTAAGAGAAAAAAATAACACTAAAACGATACTGCAATAAGTATTTACCAGGTTTAGAAATATGTGTTTGTATATATCATCATCATCATCATCATAATCATCATCATCATTAGGTGCCGTGCCGACTGGCATTGGCTATTATGCTTCTCCAGAGTACACGATCCTTCATGCAGGCCATCAGCTCAGTTGGTGATCTCCTCTCACACCATCTCGTCAGATTGTCCAGTATCATTTCTCTTGGTCTTCCTCTTGATCGTCTTCATTCTGTTTTTCCTGTTGTTATAATATTTTCAATTCCCCCTCTTTTCATTCCATGTCCTATGAAAGTACATTGTCTCTCTCTTTTATATTTTTGACAAAGTTTTTTTGTCTCTCCAGTTCTTCTCATACATTCTTCATTAGTTATTTTTACTGTCCAGGGGATTCGCAACATTCTTCTAATAAACCACATTTCTGCTGCTTCCAATGATTTTTGTGCAGACTTGCCTATTGTCCATGATTCACTTCCATATAATAAGATGGGTTCAATACAGCATTTTAGGACTCGTTTTCTAACATTCATTGATAAGGATATATTGGCTAATATGTTTCTCATTCTCTGAAATGCAGTCTTTGCTTGGCCTATTCTGTTCCTAATTTCTGTTCTGCATTTCCCATCTGAAATTATTACTGCTCCAAAGTATTTGAATTTCTGCACCTGCTTTAGAATAGTTCTGTTTAATTTTATACTGCATACTGGTGGATTCTATATAACCATAGTCTCTGTCTTTTTGATGTTCAAAGTACGGTCTTTCTGTTCACTTTCTCTGGTCACTTTATCCAAGAGATTTTGCAGGTCTTGTTGTTTCTCAGCTATCAGTACTGTGTCGTCAGCATACCGAAGGTTGTTAATATTGTATCCTCCAATTTTTATGCCTGGTTCTGTGATGATCGTTCTTATAATATTCTCGCTGTACAGAGAAAAATGGTCTGGAGATAGTACACATCCTTGTCGCACCCTTTGTTTTATAGCTTGATATTCTCCAGTTCTATTTTCATCTCGAATTGCTGCTTCTTGCTGCCAGTATAGATGTTTTGCAATCCTCAGGTCTTTGCCGTCTATATTGATGTTTTCAAGCATTTTAATAATTTCATTATGTTTCACCTTGTCAAATGCCTTGTTGTAATCAATGAAGCATAAGTAGATATCTTTCTGTACTTCTAAAGCTCTTTCTGTTAGTGTTCGTAAAGCATAAATGGCATTGTGTGTTCCCTTTCCTTCAACAAATCCAAACTGTTCATCTGCTATTTCCATTTTTATCTTTTTCATTGTTCTTCTCATAATGATTCTCAGAAGTAGCTTCGTTATGTAACATGAGAGGCTGATAGTCCGGTGGTCATCACGTTCCTTTGCACCTGGTTTCTTTGGTAGTGCTATAAACGTGGATTTAATCAGGTCACTGTGGATATAACCACTGTTGTAAATGTCATATATATATATATATATATATATATATATGGAAAAAGGAAAAGGTATGATAGTATATTACACAGTTATGGTCATCTATTTATTACAAAAGAAAAAGAAAACAATAATATGCTATTACTTATTATATGTAATGTAAAGGAATCAGATGTAAATCTGAAGACTGGAACACAGTAGAGCACCGGAATGAACATTGTTGCCGGAAAAGATTACAGAATACTTTTCTTGCAGCAAATGTTGATAGGTTACGGTAATTATTTGCTTCTTGTGTTTGTTTGTTTTTTTGTAAACAAAGTCTAGGGAAACTCTGTATGCAGTCTCATCTAATACTCGTAATTGAGGTCGCTTTGTCATCTATGCAGTTTGTCTGTAGCTCACTATGTTGCACTGAGAAACTAACGGTAGTCAGGTTGTTTAGACCTAAGCATACAGCTACAAATAGGGACCTAAGTTCAAAAACATGTCTTATTTTAAATGGTTATTATTTCTAGGACGACGTCTTTGATGGACAAATGGTTGTTGACGCTCTGTGGAGTTAATCAAATTTCAGTGGAGGAACCGATTCTAGCAAAAATCACATTTTAATTGACGCTATACATCAGTGCTTTGTATGGTCGACTGTTTCTTAAAATTACTCTTAATATTGTTTATTTAACGTTGCTAAAAGGATGATGGTAATGGTGATGATCACCGGAAGTGTCTTCAGTTCCACATTTGACAGCTCATAAAGTATGAAATAAAGCCTGTCCAGCACAATACAAGAAATTTGATTTTTTTTCTTCCCGAATTAAAAAAAAATCAGACTATTTACGCTTTGACAAAGCTGGATCAATTAAATGAAGAAATATCACCGAGGAGGGGAGGTGTGGTGCCACTTGGTGGCAAGAGCCTTTTACCTGGGGAAAGTGTTCACAAAGTAATATTACTTCTTTTTTCCTGCATCACGCACCAAGAGGAACAAAGAGAGAGGATGGGAACAAATTCTACAAGAGAATAATGGATACAATTCTAGCAATAAATAATAAATTAGCTTAAGAAATGTATCCATCAAGTAATGTTCTTATCATGGCCTCGTGGACCAATGAATGCATGGGCGGATTAATTTCTTCTTGTCATGTTTTCTGGTGAAAAGAGTGTCAGAATGGGCCAGGTACCAGCACATACAAAGAGAAAAATTGATAACTTTAATCAAGCAGAGCATGGCAATCACCAAAGTCTTAAATAATAATGCACAACTCTCCTCATCTGTGCACGCTTCCATCTACAGCGGAAGGCTATGTCATACATTTACCGTTAGTTAAATTCTCTTTGGCGAACGTCTCGTGGCATGCGCAGTCAGTGGGGCCAAACTAGCTGTCGTGACATCACGCAATGTTTGGCCGACAAGATGTGCCAAGGTAATCGAGCACAGAGAAGATGGAGGGCCATGTGTGCCAAGTTTTCAAATGTACAATACTGGCTTGTAGCGAGTAATTAATTACACTTTCATGCTCAAGTCGGAATTGATTACATTAATAGCAACGAATTGGAAATAACGTGAAGACACCAAGATCACAAGTAAGAATAAAGCTATATGGTGCGAGGAAATGTAACTTTACAGTGCTGTTAGTATCACTTCTTTAACTAATTCCCTTTCTCTTGTTCAGAAGTTTCTTCTGGAGAAAGCAATGTTTTTGTAGGTGCTGTTTAAAAAAATAAAGAATGTATGCATAAACTTATAATCACACTATTATTATTATTATTATTTATCGCATTAACTATTATAAATTCTGAGACACCTGACTGTGAATTGTGATCCCTAATATCTATTTGTCCTGACCATCTGCTAAGATTCATATTTTTCTCTCTCCGGTTCTCTCCCTTTTAATAGCATAATGTCTTTATATCCGCCTGTAAACATTCTGCAGTCAAGTTTTCTTCCAGACGTCGGCTGTAATTCTCGCTGTATTAGCTCTGTGCTTTGTTTCAGTTCCATAGCACGTTTAACTCAGCTGATCTTAGTTAAGATTATTGAAAAAATCAGTTTTTTATGATGAAATGGAATCAATTTAATTCGACATTCCGCACAAACAGCGTTTAGGTCAGAATCATTTCAGTCTTTTTCCCAGGTGTTTCGCGGCTCTCGGCTGTTTTAAACACACAACATGACTTGTTTTAGGAAAAAAAACAGGCTCTTGTTAATCTACCCCCAGTCGCTATCACGTAGTCTAGTTCCAATGTTTTTACTGGGGTAATTGACATGATGATGTCTGATGACATCTGTCACATGATGATGTGTAAATGTCTGTCACATGATAATGCCTAATGATGTCTGTCATAGGATGATGTCTAATGGCATTCATCACATGAAATGAATATATTAGACTAGCTGATTAACAGGCGTTTTCCGGGTATTTATTTATCTCAATCTTCTATTAGACAGGAAAAAGAATTAATTCTATCTATGGTGTAAAACAGAAGTAATTTTATCTACAGCTATATAAAAATATAAATACAGTATACAGTAAAGTCTTTTACAAAATCGTTATAATATTAATTTAATTCAAAACTTGATTATAAACAACATTTTTAGTCTCACCTCCAGGAGCAAGAATAACTAAATTTTTAGGTAAACCCACCCTTGAGCAAGCAACATAAAGCTGTCTGTGGGAGAAACATGGCGATTTCAAATCCACTCCGCAATACTTAATAGATTGCCCCCCGTGACTTGTTGATCGTGACTAAGAACGCAAGTCTCACTGCAAATTGAAATAAGTTAAAAGGGAGATCCGTCGGAATGAGTTGTATCCGTGGGATAAAATCTGTTTCTCTCTCTCGCTTTCCTGTTAAGATAGTCGCTTCGATTATATTGCCCAGCATCTTCTTTACACACAGCCTTGTGCCGTTGCAAAGTTTTGGTGCGTCGAGGTTCGTAGTGAAATAATTGGAGATCCAACTTTAAGTGAAAGACGATGTGGTGGCAATACAGCCGGATCAAGTGAGTTTAAGAACTCTGGTGGGAAACTGACGACCTCATCGGCATCTACAACGGTATCCATAGACTTGCATTCAGTGACTACACATGGTAACATTGCAAGTATTTGGTTGTTTATTTCGTGGACGTCTTCATTTTTAGCAGCAAGAATGGCCCTCTCTCTGAACCAGTTCAAATTGTGATAGTTTTGGAAAACAGCCGGACAGACAGCATTTATTAACTTTGCGACGGACGACACCAGATTACAAAATACGGATGGCAATTTTATCTTACCAGAAGACTCAAGTCTCCGATCCCTAGTAGTTTGTTTGAGAAAATTTGAGCACTCTCATCCCCCGGATGTACTCTCACGTTTTGTTCTAAAGTTATCTTTTGCACCTGTCTCCACAAAAATGAATGTTTTAAACATGCATGGAACTCATCGGCCGGCGTTGACTTTGGGATGACGGGCAGAGTTTGACGAAAGTCTCCACAGAGGAACACCAGAGCTCGTCCCATCAGGTTGTTGTTTCTTCTCAGATCTCTCAAATGATATCAAGGGCCTCGAGAGCTTTCTTGTGAGCTACGGTGCATTCATCCCACACGATTATTTTACATGTCTTTGAGCACCTGCGCCCGATCGCTTGCCTTGCTTATGTTGCAGGTAGGATTTCCCTGCCTGGCGATGTCAAATGACAACTTAAGTGTGGGTTGTCCTCCTTATATTAACGTAAATGTGGGCTGTCCTCCCTCCTTCCATTAACTTAAGTGTGGGCTGTCCTCCTTCCTTCCATTAACTTTTAAGTGCGGGCTGTCCTTTTTCCTTCCATTAACTTATGGGTGGGCTGTCCTCCTTCCTTCCATTAACTTAAGTGTGGACTGTCCTCCCTCCTTCCATTAACTTAAATGTGGGCTGTCCTCCTTCCTTCCATTAACCTAAGTGCGGGCTGTCCTCCCTCCTTCCATTAACTTGAGTGTGTGCTGTTCTCCCTCCTTCCATTAACTTATGTATGGGCTGTCCTCCCTCCTTCCATTAACTTAAGTGTGGGCTGTCCTCCTTCCTTCCATTAACCTAAGTGCGGGCTGTCCTCCCTCCTTCCATTAACTTGAGTGTGTGCTGTCCTCCTTCCTTCCATTAATTTAAGTGTGGGCTGTCCTCCCTCCTTCCATTAACTTAAGTGTGGGCTGTCACCTGATAGCTTATATTTTTCCCACACAGTGTTTAGATTCAATGAATTGCATGTAGTCATTGTTATAGCAAACAGGTTTCTGGTTTGCTCTGGGAAGGAGATCAATTCGGCTCTCGCAATGTGTCATCCCAGTGCTTGTCTCCTTCCAGTAAACCCAACTTCTGGCAGGCCTCTCTAAAAGTCTGGCTCGCAGTTTACTGTTCTTAGCTCTGCGAAAGATCTTGGTCCTCAAAGTGAGTAAAGAAGCATCCTAAGGAAATAGCATTCGGCGTTACTGGGATGAACTGTGTACACTCGACCCAAGGAATCACTCGCGAATGCATCATGTCCAGGGACGGGCTGCCAAACTTTTCTTCTACAGAAAACTTTCCTCGGTGCATTCCATGTGTAATATCAAGGTATCTTAGGATACAACAAAGTCATTGCGAAAAGATCCTGCTGACACAGTTGAAAGAATGCTGGTAAGATCGTGTTTGGTGGCTGATCAATCACTGTAGAGGCGCTCTCTGGTGTGAAATAAACTCCCTGACCATTTTATAAATGAACGCTGAGGTGAACAACAGTAGGGTGTCTTTCGTGAATCGGAAATCCTAGGATTCTCCAAACTGCCTCGTTGCTACTAATGTACCTTCCCAGCTGATACCGCATCACTTCATCGTTTGTTCTGTCGTTGGTTATATCGAAAACAGCCATATCACGAGCTTTGTTAACATACTTGCACACATATTTAATCGATTTCACACTATTACAGTACTCCACGTTGATGTGCGACTGAAACATTGTTGACGGCAGTGGCGAAAATGGCACAACCCGCCTATTATCGATTTCTATTTCTGTGTTGCTGGGTATCTTCATATAAATGAGGAAAAATTGGAAGAAGTGGAGAGTTTTGAATATCTTGGATCATTACTAACTAATAATGGAGATACAATGAGGGAAATTAAAAGGAGGACATCTATCGCTCTTCAGAAAATAAAACAAATAAAGAATCTGTGGAGAGGAGCAGAAAGAATCACAAAAATAAGATTTTTAAGGGCATGCATCTTTCCCATCGCAACATATGCCTTTGAGACCTGGACAATTAACAAAACAGCTGAGAAACACATAAATCTCTTTGAATGTAAATGCTACAGAAGAGTTCTCCAAATATCGTGGACACAAAAAAGAACAAATATATCTATACTACAAGAGCTTATTATTGAAGAAGGCTGGCTAGTAAAGACGATTAAAAGAGAAAACTTAAATATTTTGGACACATTAAATGTCATGATAATTTAGAGAAGACCATTTTGGAAGGATACATAATGGGAAAAAGAAAAAAAAGACCAAAACGAAGATGGCTGCAAGACATCGTTAACGATTTGCAAATGGATGCATCAGCAGCAGGCCATCTTGCTCACAACCGAGAGGCTTACAGGAGTGCTGTTTGGGAAGCAAAGTTCCGCAAGGGACATGCAAATGAATGAATGAATGAATGAATGGGTATCTTTAGTTTCTCCGCGAACCCTCCATCTTCTGGAGCTCGCCGTCTACATAGAGGATAACTGCCATGCCCGGTCTGTGTCTCAGTAATCAATTATCTTGGGTATTTCTTGGTTTGCTTTCAATCTTTCATACATGAAGAGTTAGAATTGAGATCTCCCCATGGTCCATGGATCATGCTTTTCGTTACTGCTGCAAAAAGTTCAGAATCTTGTCTTGGGTCAGGCAACTCAGCAGATATAACGTCATTGATTTGTGTTGTCTGAGGTTTGTCCGATAACCAGATTAAATCGTGTGAGTGTGGCAGTCAACCATATGACGAAAACAGCCATGTGTTAATCTTTGTTAACATACTTACACACATATTTAATCGATTTCACACTGTTAACAATCACTTTTGTCATTCAGTCGTGCACATCCACCATCTTGGCACTCCAAAGACATGGCCCGTTGTTATAATGTCAGTTAGTTTCAGTTGAGTCTGTTCAAATTGCTCAAGCAATCAAGTCGTGGCGCTCACTGGGTAATTGACCATTGTTAAGCATCTCCTTGATCTCTGTCCAAGTCGGATTGCAGGTGAAAGTGACAAATATGTCTGGTCTCCCGTACGTCCTCACATACGTCATAACAGCTTGCGTGTATTCGTGCATGTGTCCAGGACTGCCTGTAAACGTAGCTGGTAGTATGACTAAGGCACCGAGGTTTTCAACGTTCCTGTCATTTGCCACAGCATCTCTCAGGCGAATATATTCTTCAACTCTCAGTTTACGTTGATTTAGACAAATGTAAAGAAGACACTCTATTTTTGCATACATATCAACGACGAATTGATGAAACAATTGTGTGCAGTTTATTATGTGGTTCTGTTCAGTATCTCGAACCATTAGTCTGTATGCATAGACATTCATCGCTGAAACTTTATTGCTGGTTGTTCTACCTGTTTTTTGGGTTGACCTGCCTCAGATTGAAATGATATCCATCCTCACTACGGGGGAATATCACTGGATATTGTAGACCATCATAAGATCGATGTGTTTCTGAAATGCGCTGCAATGAGTCGCTTCGTCGTTTACGTACGATATCCCGTTCATCAACCTCATGGCCTGATATAACCGCAGCCACTTCATTTACCTGAGGAGCATTGAAGCGCACCTCGTGTTCGCCTGCTGGTCTTCGGTCTGCTCTTATGATTACTTTATATTCATCTGTTGGCATACGTTCCAATGCTGTTTTAACCGTTTTAATAAGATCATCGTGCTCATAAAAATCCTTTGTAACGTTAACACAATGTGACGTCTTGTTCCTAAGATGTGCACCTCTTGTGAGTTTCCACATGTTCATTTCTAATAAAAATAGTTGAAGAAATTATGGTGGTTGATCTGGTAGCGGAAGCCACGATAACGCCCTATGGTAAATCTGCCCTTGCACCTTGAATGTTGATGGAAATCCGGGCTGTTCAACAACTGATGTGGCACCGAACGATGTCATTTGGAAACATGAGTTACATTTTCTGATGTTACTCAGAAAATGCTTTGACTCTGGCGTATCTCCTGATGTGTAAGTTAAAAGTTCTTGTGGTGATGGTTCTAGTTGGTAGAGTTTCACTTTCCCATTTTTGCAGCAAATACCAGGAGACTCTGAGGCAAACCTTTTGGCTTGACAGTAACTCCAAACCATTTCCTTTTCTCCGGTGGTAACACTTGCATGCTGCGAGTAGTCTTTATGTGGATCATAGTGGAATCTTTCAATTGCTAAGCTAAAATATTGCGCAGTCCATGATTGTCTGGCTCTCTGTCTCATTTCCTGTAGTCGTGCCTCACGCTGTTGTACTGTCTCTGATGCTCTAGATTTAGTAGATCTATCTCT
Source organism: Achatina immaculata (assembly GCA_009760885.1). Taxonomy (NCBI): domain Eukaryota; kingdom Metazoa; phylum Mollusca; class Gastropoda; order Stylommatophora; family Achatinidae; genus Lissachatina; species Lissachatina immaculata. Next base: position 34,159,480 of record CM019706.1, read on the forward strand.
CTTATCCTATAGTCAGATCTCACGCTGCTGTACTGTCTATGATGCTCTAGATATAGCAGCCCTCTCGCAGAGCGTCGCAAGTCTTCTATTCCTCTCTTCGGAAGTTTCTTGTCTACGCTATTGTTTCACTTTTTAAGCTTTTGATTGCACTTAGCCAATCGCCTTACGTTTGCTTGGAGGCATCTGTACTGAATGTGGACCCCTTTTTGTAATGGGGGGTTAAAATAATGGAAAAGATGATAAAAAATTTTCTCATTTACCCCTCAAGCTAACCTCAACCCTCAATTCCACTGTACTGGGTCCATTATATCCACAATGAATAGAATTTTACACAGAATTATTTATTTACAATTAATTTACAATCATACAATAATCTGAAAACATGAAAACGCAATTGGGCGGCGGAATATAAACTTAGAAAATTTTTAATTTTGTAACACAACAAAAACTTAATATTGAAGAAGGCTTGCTTGTGAAGAAGATTAAACGGAGAAAACTGAAATATTTTGGAAATATATTTTAAAGAGAATTGAAATAAGACCGTCTTGGAAGAGTATATAATTGGAAAAAGAAAAAGAATTTAAGACGAAAGCTTGGTATTCCAAGACACTTAAAAAAAGCTATTTTGAAGTCATTTTGGACATTTTAGGCAATGTCTGACTTGCAGTGTGATATATATTCACAATGAATAGAATTGTACACTGGGCACATGCGAGACGATGTGTCGACGCTTGCAACATGCCAGGCGGCACCAATTCTATAGGGTTAGCCAGATTTTTAAGTATAGTTAGATTAAATTCACAATTGGAGACCAAAGCACTAAAAAATGCTATTGTGAAGTCATTTTGAACATTATAGGCAAAGTCTGATTTGCAGTTCATTCATTCATTTGCATGTCCCTTGCGAAACTTTGCCTCCCAAACAGCACTCCTGTAGGCCTTTCGGTTGTGAGCAAGATGGCCTACAGCTGATGCATCCATTTGCAGATCGTCAACGATGCCTTGTAGCCGTCTTCGTTTTTTTTTCCTTTTTATAAGCAAACTGAGCAAGCACCAAACCACCAAAGGCGGATCAAACCGAGCCAGGTCATTTAAAAAAAATTTTTTTTTTTCCTTGCGTTTTTTTTTTTTCACTTTTCACTTTTTTTTCTTTTTCTTTTTTTTTCCCGATAAACTTTCAAATAAACAATAACAAATCATGTACAAGTGATGTGAGTTGATGATTGCCCTTGGAGTGAAATAATGAGATGGTGGGCTTTACAAACCATGAGGTGTTAGCATGCAGTATGATAAAATGAATACTTTGTACATAAAATGTTACAACAAAGATGTACAGTAATAGTATCTACCAAGACCCTTTCTCCCTTTCTCACTCTCTCTCTCTTCGTTATCTTTCACTCTGGTGATGTACAAGGTTTGTGTTTGGCTAAGGCCTTCTCTTTCACTCATGGGATGTACATGGAAAATAATTTATGTGCTCAAGTCACCCGCATTTGGGTCAACGCAGCCGGATCGCAGTGGAAGGTTATGGTCAGGTAAACAACGTGAACAGTGCGAAAGAACATGAGATGGGAATGACTGCCCGTGAACTGAAATAATGAAAAGGCGGGCTTGAACGAAAACATAAAGTGATGGTAATCGTATGATATGTACATCTGAAGTTAACATTTAACCACAGGGGGGGGGGGGTGTTGCCAAAAACTAGAAACTAGTTGAAAGCCGTAACAATGTTTGTTTGAAAATGTACAGGAAAATTTCTTTTGTAAAAGTTCTATTTTCGAAAGTGGCTCTATTTCTGCATGACCAAACAAGACATCTAAACTCAGCGAGGAGGATGATAGACTGCGTATGGCTGTTTGTTTCTGTTCGAGGAATGGCGTTTAACATTATTGCTCTATACATGTCTACTGTCTCTGCTGTTCTTGTTGCTATCTCTTGAGTCAAAAGTTTTATGGCTAAGGAAATAGTTCTGCACTCAAAGAAAATGTGTTCTTCTGTTTCTTGTGTGTGTGTTCTACATAGTCTACATCTGACCAGTCTGTGGAATCTACGGGCGATCCCTTGTGTGGTCGGTGTTATGTTGAACAATAGTCTGTATGTTATCTCTCGTGCACTTGGCGTGATTCCTTTCTTGTGTAGGTTTTTAAATGATTTGTGTGTAGTCAGTGATGAAGTATTTGTATCCTCTATTTATTCTGCCCTGTAATGGTGGCTCCTGTTTCCTGACCAGATATTTGTATATGCATGATGTTTTCATGTGTATTTAATGTTCATATCCAGTTACACTTTGTATGCATTGTCTGTAGAAGAGCGGTATAGTGCCAAAGTGATGGGGGTGTACATTGTTTAATTTACACAGTTTAAGAAGCCTCAGCCCAACGTAGTAGTGGGCTAGAGTGTGTTTGTGTGACTGTTGGATGATTTGTTCTATATATTTAATCCTGAGTGCCTGAATCTTTGTTGCTATGTCTTGTAGGGAGATGCCCCCTCTTTTTTTGTCTTGCATCAAAGTTTTCCGTTGGATGCTGTGTACTGTGCGTCGGAAAATAAAGTGTCTAATCATTGAATTTATTTCCTTAAGTGACTGTTTAGGCAGGGGGAATATGTTTGCGGTATATATAAGCTGTGGTATGATGCAAGTGTTGACTGCGACACTTCTGCCGAATATGGTGGTGGTTTTATATTTGTAAATTTCCAGCCTGTTTTTAATTTTTTCAATTATATTTCGCCATCTTGCTTTGATGTTATTTGAAGGCGTAGCTGTAAATAAAATTCCATCTCGTTTTGGTCTTCCTTTCTTTCTTTTTCCCATTATGTACCCTTCCAAAATGGTCTTCTCTATATTATAATGACGTTTAATGTGTCCAAAATATTTAAGTTTTCTCTCTTTAATCCTCTTTACTAGCCAGCTTTCGTCAATGTTAAGCTTTTGTAGTATAGATATATTTGTTCTTTTTTGATTGACAGTATGATATATTCTATATTAGTTTAAATAGGAGAACTTGTTCTCAATTCAACATGCGGGTTCGCATGTATAGTTGTATATGTTAGTAGGTAAGATAATAACAAGCGCTAAGGGAGGCTACAAATACTCCTCTTAGACCATCACCGCTCCATTTCACGATTATCTCCCTTAGACCTTTGTGGGAGTGTGTGCAAGTGTGTGTGAGGGTTGTGTATGTGTGTATGTGTGAAAATGTGTGAGTGAGCATCTATGTGGGTGTGTGTGTGTGTGTGTGAGAGTGTGGGGGGAGAATGTGTGTGTGTGAGTGCCGCGTGCGGGTTTTTTTTTCCTCCTTTTCTTTATGGGAAAAAAAATGTCACAACTTTCCACCTCACCAAAGGGTCCTAACGGTGTCATATCTCACAGTACTTTTCTCCATACTGTAAATACCCAGTATAGTTGTAATTTCTCCAGGCGTTTCAGAATCATGCTGGAACATACATATATATATATATATTCTGTCTTGTTTAACATCTTGCTGTAAGTTGTAAATAATAAAAGTCTTCCAGGCAAACACTTTTCTGACTGCTTGTCAGCTTGTTTCATGCTCGTAGAAATTTCTTAACTTAGCCAGCATTTCAATCCTGAACTTCACTGCAATGGATCTGCGTCTGTTATCTGTCAGACCACCCAAAGTGCCAAAACTAGTACAGCATAGTTTGTAACTAAACCATAACCACTGTAAATAGGCCGTCTATAACTGAGGAGCTGAGTTTCTCACTGTTTGTTCAGTCACTAGTAAGACTGTCATTGGCAATAAAAGCTATCCAGCTATACCATGTTCAGTAACATTATGATAATTTAATGTTCTTGACTTCAGTTTTCTCTCACAATTAATCAAATGCACATTTATCTGTAAACACTTTTTAAACACTCTGCAGTGGATGCTTGTGTTGCAAGTAGCAGGTGATAAAAGTATTATATCGACTACATGCACATAATTTGTTATATTGACGGAAGTAAATCTTTTACATGTTCTCAGTTTCAGCATGTACTGACATGAACACTAGAATATTCACTTTATTTTTCCAACTGTGCTTTGTGTTTCTGATTTCCATCGCTTTCTATTTGTTCAGAAGTGATGTGCCTGCAACATATTTTAAAAAGAAATTGAGCACACAATTCTAAACTCGTTGATTTATGCCAACAGACGATTAATTTCAATGTTGCAGCAAGTCTTTGACAGTTTCACTTGCGATCACTTTCTTACTGTTTCTCTTTCATTTTTTCCCCTTTACTTTCATTTTCTCTGTTTGTTACTCTCTCTCCCTCCTTCCCACTTCACACTCTCTTTCTCTCTCTCTCTCTCTCTCTCTCTGTGACTCCCTCTCCTCCCCCTCCCCCATCTCTCTCTCACTCAGTCATTTGTATGTCCCTTGCGGAACTTCGCCTCTCTTCCGGCTCTCCTGTAGGCCTCTCTGTTATGAGCAAGGATCCCAGCTCTGATGCAGCCATCTTCGCCTTCGTCTTTTTCTCTTTCTTTTTCCAAAACGGTCTTCTTGCAATTCTCGTTAATATATTTCCAAAATATTTCAGTTTTCTCCGTTTAATCTTCTTCACAAGCAAGCCTTCTTCAATATTAAGTTTTTGTAATTTTGATATATTTGTTCTTTTTGCGTGTGTCTGTGTCCATGATATGTGAAGAACATAGCATTTACATTCAAAGATATTTATGTGTTTCTCAGCTGTTTTGTTAAGTATCCAGGTCTCATAGGCATATGTTGCAATGGGAAAGATGCATTACCTTAAAAATCATTATTTTTGTAGTTCTGTCTGTTTTTCTCCACAGCTTCTTCAGTTGTTTTATTTTTTGAAGAGCAATAGATGTCCTTTTAATTTCCTCATTGTATCTCTATTATTAGTTAGTAATGTTTGGAGATAATCACAACTCTCCACCTGTTCCAATTTATCCTCATTGATATATATATATATATATATATATATATTTCAGCTGCCTTATTTGTTTTATCAGTTGTCATTAATTTAGTTTTCTTCGCATTAAGATAGAGGTTTTGCTCTTAACTATTCTTACGGACTAACATAATTAGTTTTCCCATTTCTTTTTGTGTTGTAAACAGTAATTCTGTGTCATCAGCATATCTAAATCCTGATATTTCATAACCTCCAATTGTTATGGCATCGTAATATTCTTTGTCTACATCTTCTCTAATATTGCTCATTATATTTTCAGTATGCAAGTCAAATAAGTAAAGCGACAATGTGCAAGCCTGACGGACCCCTTGTTTTATGTCAAACGATGTTGTTGTTTAATCATTTATTCTTACTGCTGTCTATTGGTATAGATGCAGCATATTAACTGTATCACATGTGTTGGAATTCCCATTTTGTCCATTATTTTTGAAGTTTCTAGTGTTGTACACAATCAAATGCCTTTTGATAGTCTATAAAAAAGATAAATATAGATTCGCATTAAATTCTCTGTCTTTTCTGTTATTACTCTTATATTGAGCATATACCTCTTGTCCATCTTCGTTGTCTAAAACCAGCTTGGGTCATATTGATTTCTCTTCTATTTTCTTACGAAGTCTATCCATTATGAACTTTAGTAGAGTTTTATACCGTTCTGTAGTTTGTGCATAATTTCAAGTTACCCCTTTTAGGAACTGGTATAAACATAGTTCTTTTGAATTCTTTTGGCCAGATACCTGAATGCCATATCATTTTACATAGTGCATGATAGACTGTTGCACATTCCTTTCCTACTGCTTTAATATATTCAGCACTTATCTCATCACATCCTGGTGATTTTATCATTTTTCAGATTCTTTATTGCCCATAAAACGTCTTACAATTGTCGGTTCGGGTTCTTTCTCCTCCAATAATAAGTCACACTGTTGATTTTCGCCTTCACATTCAGTTGTATCATATATTCCTCTGCAATATTCCTTCCATCTTTCTAGAATTTGTCTCTCTCAAGGTCTTCCCAATATCGTCACCATTTAGATTAGGTGTGACACTTCTTGTCAATGCCTTCATTTCTTTAAACATTTCACTATCCTTTCCACACTTCTGATTTATTTTTATTCGTTCACAACAATCTTGCATGTATTTTGTTTCTTATGCATCTTCTTATTTCTTTCGTTAAAGATTTATATTCCTCCCTGTTGCTATTTATCACTTTCCATTTCATTTTCATTTCTCTACATTGTTTTATTATTCTAATATGCCTGTTGTAATCCGTTCACTCTTCTGTCTTTTCTTTACTAACCATATCTTTATCAGATGTCATTAAGATATCTCTGGCTTGCGTAGCCAGTTCATCAGGTGACGTCTCCTCCTATCCGCCATCAGTATCTCAAAACGGTTCTTCACTTCTATACTGTATTGTTCTGGTATTTCTGTAAGATGAAAGCGGAGTGGTCTTGATCTTCTGTCTTTTTTATCTTTATATTTATGTCTGCTATTTAATAACTCATGGTCTGTGTGACTACTTCACTTAATTACCCTGACATAGTACAGCCACCATACGTCTTCCGCTGCTGTTCCAGTCAGTTTTAGGATTCCTCTAGTCCAGGGACAGCAAAAAGGACTCAGTGTCAGGAAGTAGTTAGTTGTGTCGTATCTAATATACGAGTATCTTGTAACTTATCTAGCACGAAAGGGAGCCA